>CAIGQZ010032675.1:4814815-4852176 GCA_903798205.1 Danio tinwini
GATCCCAGGCAAGTTTTATAGGTCCTTCATACATAATGAGATCAACTCGATAAGGAAACATCTCGACTCACTTAACAGAAAGAAAACGGCACAGATGATGTGTATTGCAGAGCTGTTATAAGAAAATCATTCGTGGTTCATTTCGATCTGTTTATGTAGCTATAGCAATCATAGCATCTGTTGCCATATGTTGCCAGAAACTACAGTGAAATGCTTAGAAAAGGCACTTAGGTAAGGGTGATAGTTAAGAAGTTTGTTGCAACACTCTTAATGAAATCCCTCATATCTATTTCCCCCTCAGGGACACCCATAAGTTAAATTACTTAAGGACTTTCATGCAACCGGGCACTGAACTTTTGTATGTTGGTTGGTTTTATTGGTTGCAAACTTTCGTTTTGTTGTTCCTCAGGTGGTATGCAGAGGAAGCTCTCAGTAGCTCTTGCTTTCGTTGGAGGGTCAAAGGTTGTCATTCTGGACGAGCCTACTGCTGGTGTGGACCCATATGCTCGTAGAGGCATTTGGGACCTTCTACTGAAGTATCGTGCAGGTAACCACACAATGCATTTAGACATTTGATGTTCATTTTGTATTTATAATTGAAGAAATTTACCACCATGTCTTTTTTTCAGGTCGGACAATACTTCTTTCCACCCATCATATGGATGAAGCAGACATTCTGGGTGATCGAATTGCCATCATCTCCCATGGAAAGCTTTGCTGTGTGGGTTCCTCACTGTTTCTTAAGACTCAACTGGGAACCGGATACTATCTTACATTAGTGAAGAAGAACACTGAACCTTCTCTCAGTTCTTGCAGGAACTCAAGTAGCACTGTGTCCTTTGTTAAGAAAGTAAGTACACTTCAGGCTAAAAAAACAAACACTGAGTGATTTGGTAAGCCACTAAGTACTGTTGTTTGATTGGTTTTCTAGGATGATAATGCCTCTGAAAGCAGTTCAGATGCTGGTCTAGGTAGCGACCAAGAGAGCGAAGCCGCCACAGCAATTGGTAAGACAACACCTGACCTACAACTTTAAAGAAACACTCCACTTTTTTGGAATAAGGGTCATTTTACAAGTCACCTAGAGTTAAACAGCTGAGTTTAACCATTTTTGAATCTATTCAGCCGATCTCCTAAGCTAAGCTAAAAATGCTATGAATAGACCTGGAGATTGGCTAAATAGATTCAAATGGTAAAACTCAACTGTTTAACTCTAGAGGAGTTGTAAAATAAGCCTATTTCCTATTTTCTTGCTCATCCTATGCTATGTGAACTATTACTAAATTGTTCACTATGTTCTGCAGGAACTTCCTGGCCCGAATCTCCTGTTGTTCCAGTTGATGTAACCCTCATTTCCAGTCTAATCCTAAAACATGTTCCTGCTTCCCGCATGGTGGAAGACCTTGGCCATGAGATCACTTATGTTTTGCCCTATGAATCTGCCAAAAATGGTGCTTTTGTTGAGCTCTTCCATGACCTAGATGATCGGCTTGCTGACCTTGGCATTTCCAGCTATGGCATCTCAGATACCACACTTGAAGAGGTACGGTAGAGTTTCTCATGGCTTTCTTTTTATCAACAGCAAACTGATTTGGGATTTTTAATCAATTAATGATCTCTATTTACAGATTTTTCTTAAAGTGGCGGAGGACAGTGGAGTTGACACTGAAATGCTCTCAGGTAAATTTGTAGCTCACTACGGTCTCTCAAGTAAACTGAATAAGGAAAGCAAACAGTACTGAGGAAAGATCTGATATTGTATTTTTATTATTGTGTTAGACGGAACTCTGCCAGTGCGCAGACAGAGACGACATGCATTTGGTGCTGATCACCAGAGCTGCCTAAAACCCCTGACCGAAGATGATAGCTTTGACTACAACGAATCTGAGGGTGATCCAGGTAGAACCTTAAAACATTACATTACATTGCGTTCGAGTCAGACAAATATCTTAATGTTCTTGTTTGTGCTGTCCACCATTTGATCACCAGAATCCAAAGAGACAGACTATTTGAGTGGGTCCGATGGCAAAGGATCATATCAGGTGAAAGGCTGGAGTTTGAAGAGACAGCAGTTCGTGGCTTTATTATGGAAAAGACTGCTTTATGCTCGCCGCTCAAGGAAAGGCTTCTTTGCACAGGTACAAACGAGAAAAATACCATAGTCAGTAAAAAAAATGATCAGTGGTTTCAATGCTTTCACAAATCATTATAACCACGAGTAGATAATAGAGAGACTCTTGGTACCAATGATTTACATGATCTTTCAAAACACTGTAAATCTAAGGAATCATATAGATCAGGGGTGTCCAAACTTGGTTCTGGAGGGCCGATGTCCTACTGAGTTTAGCTTCAACTTGCTTCAACACACCTGCCAGGAAGCATAGTATATCTAGTAAGAGCTTGATTAGCTGGTTCAGGTGTATTTGATTACAGTTGGAGCTAAACTCACCAGGACACCGGCTCTCCAGGGATGAGTTGTGCACCTTTGGTATAGACTATTGGATGTTTCTAAAAAAGCCTAGCAATAGCTTGATTAGCTAGCCCAGGAACTAAACGTTGCAGGACACCGGCCCTCCAGGATCAAATTTGGGCACCCCTGGTATAGACTATTGGTGCCTATTTGTTTCTATGATTCTCAAATACACTGTAAGGCATGCAGCTCAGAGACTGTTGGTGGCTGCTTGTGATTGTGTTGGTGCCAATAGTCTTTAATCTTAAAGGGATAGTCTTGCAAAAAAGAAAATGTACTCATTATTTACTCAACCTCAAGTGGTTCCAAAGCTTTATGAGTTTCTTTCTATAACTGAACCCAAAGATAATTAGAAGAAAGCTGAAACCTGTAACCATTGACCTCCATAATAAAAAAAAAAAACAAATACCATGGAAGTCAATGGTTAGAGGTTTCCAGTTTATTTCAAAATATGTTCTTTTGAGTCAGCGCCTATAGCCCAGTGATTAGTGTGCTGACATATGGCGCAACAGTGATTCCAGGCATCCCGAGTTAAAAAAACCCATCTTTACTCTGTTTAGCAGAAGAAAGGAACTCATAAAAGTCAGAAACAAGCAAAGGGTCAGCAAATTATGACAGAATTTACATATTTGGGTAAACAATCCCTTTAATTAGTCCTACAAGGCTCACAAATGCTCACTGTGATTGTCCTTACAGATCGTTCTTCCTGCTGTGTTTGTGTGCATCGCTCTGGTATTCAGTCTCATTGTGCCCCCATTTGGAAAATATCCCAGCCTGGCTCTTAATCCCTGGATGTATGAAGAACAGTTCATGTTCTTCAGGTACAAGGCAACATGCCACTCAGCGTTAATTTGACATATTTATAAGGAACCACTCTAAATACAGCCATTTTGTGTTAACAGTGAAGATGCTCCTTATGACGTTAGCACACATAAGTTACTAAGAGCTTTGTTTGATGATCCTGGCTTTGGAACGCGATGCATGAAAGGAGAATCAATTCCGTAAGTAACCTACAGTAAATTTTGTTACTTTTTTAGTTAAGCAAATAGCTAAGTTGTCTTTTCTCATGGTGTTAGGGATGCTCCCTGTACAATGGGCGATGAGGAATGGTCTACACCAGAAGTGCCAGAAAGTATAATGGAGATTTTAACAACAAAGAATTGGACCATGAATGACCCATCACCTGCTTGTGAGTGCAGCTGTAATGGCAAAAAGAAGATGCTCCCAGAATGCCCTGCGGGTGCAGGTGGTCTACCACCTCCTCAGATTAAGATCAGTGAAACTGAGACCCTCCAGAACCTGACGGGACGAAACATCTCAGACTATCTAGTGAAGACCTATGCACAGATCATTGGAAAAAGGTATGACCTGATTGTATGATTGTTTAACTTAAATAAATTCCACATTATCATCCAGTGCATTAACAAATGGGTTTCTTGACAGCTTAAAAAACAAGATCTGGGTGAACGAATTCAGATATGGAGGATTTTCATTGGGAGCCAGAAGCACTCAGGTACTTCCTCCAGCTGAGGAGATTGACGACGCCATCTCTAGAGTCAGGGAGATCTTCCAACTGGGAAAGGTAAATAAACACAACCACTATTATAATAAGATTCAGACGGCTGTCAGGAATAGTGTGTAAATTATTTCTTTTTATCCTACACTTTTAGGACTCAGGATCAGCGGCCGATCGTTTCTTAAAAAGTCTGTCTGCATTTATCAATGGGTTGGACACTAAGAATAATGTCAAGGTCAGTGACATCTGGTGGATCTGGCGGGGGTGGTGGTGACGTTAGCAATCTCAGAAGTGAATAGGGGGGGTTGGTTGGGGGGATTGGGTGGCGGGGTATGAGGTTAGCAATGTTGTAAGTGAAGGGGGGGTGTGGTTAACCCATGACAGGGCACTTAAATTGCTAGGGCCCTATGCACTCGGTCACTTTTTTCCCGCCACTTACTATGCCTCTGCTCATTTATAACCATAATAAGAGCTATGTGATATGACACGATGCATAAACAGGATTTAAACGTGTTATTACATGTTTGTTGCCAAAGTTCCACAGTATAAATGTTAAAATAACTAAATATGCATTTAAACAGACCTTATGCCTCGCAAATACATTTAAAACTTTCTGCCTCTCCCATTTTTTTTTCAAAATAAGAGTCCCACCTATGTATTATGTTTAATACAACCTTATATATACTTGAAATTAAAGAAATCTCACTAGGAAATGTCGCCAATCAATGGGGTTTTATTCCAATTGACCTCTCTTTCTTGGTCATTTCCATCTCTTATTATTCATCTATATCAAGATTTGTATTCTATGGCAGCTTTAAACTACTAAACCATAGAACTATTTCTGATTTATATTGGTGTTTCTTTTTATTTTCAGATATGGTTCAATAACAAGGGCTGGCACAGTATTGGGGCTTTCCTCAATGTAATGAACAATGGTATCTTGCGTGCCAACTTACCACCCGGTAAAGACCCCAGTGAGTTTGGCATCACTGCGTTTAACCATCCACTCAATCTGACCAAGGAACAGCTTTCTCAGGTGGCCCTGTAAGTCCTGAAATAATGATTAAATCAAATATAAATAACACCAGTAATATTTTTTATTGGATCATCATAGTTTTAACATCTCTGATTTATGGCTTTTAAGGATGACTACCTCAGTAGACGTGCTGGTGTCCATCTGTGTGATCTTCGCCATGTCCTTCGTCCCCGCCAGCTTTGTTGTCTTCCTCATTCAAGAGCGAGTGAATAAAGCCAAGCACATGCAGTTTATTAGTGGTGTTCAGCCATATCTCTACTGGCTGGCCAACTTTCTCTGGGATATGGTGAGTGTCTGCTTTATATGCTACAATCTACCAAAATATGTCAAATATCAAAATTCACATGTCTGTCTGTTTTCTGCTACAGTGCAATTATGTTGTTCCTGCCACTCTGGTGATCCTGATCTTTGTGTGCTTTCAACAAAAAGCCTACGTTTCCGCCACCAACCTGCCTGTTCTTGCCCTGCTCCTGCTTCTATATGGGTAAGACATTCCTATGGAGCTAGTATAATCACTTGCAAATTAGGATCATTTTTGGCAGAAATGGGAGTTGTGCTGGCTTTTGCACAAAACATGTCTTCAAAGAGCCTCTATTTTGCATTAAAAATGTCATATTTTGGTTTCAAAGGTCTCCAACAACAGGCTGATATGTGTGCAAGGTCAAAAAACACTTTCATTGTCTTATAATATGTGTTTATTTTACCTAATTATCCCAGCGACTCCATATGAATCGTTCAGCGATTTATTTGTTCCCAAACCCCTCCTTAGCACAAAGCTTAACTGCGGTGATTGGTCTGATGACCCAGTCTGTTGCGATTAGTCGACTGCATTCAGCATGAGACAGGAAGAAAAGCCCACCACAGCTATGAAATAGCAGCCAGAGAGTATGTGAGAGCCCAATGCAGGAATGCAATAAATCAATGTAGTTAAAGACCAGCATATTGCTCTACTCTTAAACCTAACTCCAAGTAATAACAACGACACATATTCAGTATTAATCCACAGAAATTGCCAGTTCAGAAACGCACTTAAAATTGGTAAAAGAAGCACACATCACGTTTTTAATGTGGTTTTGGTCGTGATATGTGAACAGCCCCATACAGATTTAACCTGAGAGATACTGTGCAAGCACTGATCTATAATCGATACGTGATTACAAGCCGCGCGAGATGATTACAACTTATAACACACAATTAAACATATTTTGCAAACTACACAAAACGAGGCAACAATTTTATATGACACTTACATAATATAATCCGGAGGAAGAAGAAACTGGTCTATATGAACTGAAAAGGTTACTGACAGTCCCTGTCAAAGTCTGACAAAGTCCCATAGTCTCTGCTGCTCCTTCAATAGCAAACAGCCGATGAATCCCACGTTGCAGTGTAGGTTATTATATCAAAAATTAGAAAAATGACAGAAACAAACACAGCACACAGTTGGCTATACTGTGGTATTGATGTGAAAATAAACTTTAACCCTTTATTCCCCGCAGCTAAATGTCCATCTGTCAGTGATCATCATCTTCGCATCATGATCAGTCCTGTGATCCCCTGCGCCTCCGCTAGTGTGTGGAAGTAAAAACGCGTGTACATTTTAACGGGACTGGAACTCCATATTTGGTGATGTACCGTATCGACGTAGATGCGATCAAACAAAAGATCCGAACCCAACTCGATTCCTTTATTCGACTCTGAGTCAAATATTACGCTAAAGAATTAATAGTTTTAAACATGCTGCACTTTTAGATTTAAACCTCAGCTGGATGTTTTTATTCACCTAGAGATGTGTTACACACTGTATGGAAAAACCCACAATAGGGCTCTTTATGCGGCTGATCACTTCATGCATTTTTCTGATTGGATAGCTATCTGATTGTGAAAAGGGAAGGTATAAATGCTCTCTGAAATGCATTTGACATGAATCCGATCTCTCAAACCACTTCAGGAGGTGGTTTAGGATGCATTCCAGACAAAACTGGACAAGTCTAAATGTTGAATTTTACTCCTCCCAAAATAAATATGCGAGAGTGTGTTATGGGCTATACGACACTAGATATAACAAGCAAAATTGCAACACGCAACACAGCAGATGACAGTTTAGTGTTTTCAATATATACATATTTTACATATATACATTATATTTATATATATATATATATATTTGGGTACAGAACACCATCACAAAATAAGTCATTTAAGGTTTTTTTCCCTGCAGAACAGGCCTATCCTTTCATTCATTCATTAATTCATTTTCCTTCAGCTTAGTCCCTTTATTCATCAGGGGTCACCACAGCAGAATGAACCGCCAACTTATCCATATCCATCATATGTTCTCTAATGCAAAGAGCTCACCGTCATATTCTTCTGTGGTGTCTGTATATCGGTGTCTGATGGTCTCTCAATATGCTAAAAATGTGCAAATATTAATTTGTCTCGTCTCTCCTCAGATGGTCCATCACTCCTCTTATGTACCCAGCATCCTTCCTCTTTAAAATTCCCAGCACTGCTTATGTGGTTCTCACAAGCGTCAACATCCTCATTGGAATAAATGGCAGCATTTCCACTTTTGTCATGGAGTTATTTGGAAATAATGTAAGAAATCACTTTTTTTTGCTTTCTTAAATTAGTATTTAAGTATTTTCTTATATTAGTATTTTCTTAAATAAGTGCACATTATGATTTCTAAAGCCTCTCATCCTTTGCTGCAGGAGATTGGTGGTATTAATGACATCCTGAAGAACGTTTTGCTCATCTTCCCACATTTCTGCCTGGGCCGAGGTCTCATCGACATGGTGAAGAATCAGGCCATGGCTGACGCTCTGGAGAGATTTGGTAAGAATAGCTTGCTCTGATTTATATGCAGTTTTTCAGTATGTAGGAGTTAAAATGGTTAAGCACACATATGAAATTTGACTAAACTTGAATACAAATGTTTTTCACAATGAATTATCTATAAAAACCAACAGTTATTTAGTAAGGATTTGTTGTTTTTGCTATTACATTGTTATTTGCATATTAAATGCTTTGGCCCTGATAATTGTCTACCCAGATTCCAAAAAATGAAAAATAAATTCTTCAGTATCTGCTGATTTTTCATATAAAACTCATTATACAATATATACATATATTAGAAATGTATTATAAAAATGGCAATCTCTACTGACAATAACTTAAAAAATAAATTATCAAGACCTCACAATTTTTATAAGAATTGCAACTGCGTATTTGGCAACTTCAAAGACAACTCTGAGGAAATAAACTCCAAATTTTGACACATTTCTTATAATTTCATCTCAAAATTGTGAGTTATAAACATAGTACTGTAGGTTTAACTCCAAATTTGAGCTTATATTTCACAATTCTAGAATTAATTTTTTGAGAATTCTTTTAGAAGTTGCCCGATGCAAAGCTGCACTTCTGGGGAAAAAAAAGCTTACATAAATTTATCATAATACTTATGAATAAGTATTTACTGTATTTTAAATATTAACCTGTTAACAGTTGGCGTTTCTGTGTGGAGTTTGCATGTTCTTCCCGTGTTTGTGTGGCTTCATTTTGCTGTGGTGACCCCTGATGAATAAAAAGACTAAGCGGAAAGAAAATGAATGAATAAATATATATAGGCTATATTAGAAGCTTATTAGGATAATACCAATCTCTACTGACAATACCAAAACAAAAAATGTCAACATCTCAGAATTGTTCTATGTATTTGGCAACTTCTGAGAAAACTCTGAGGAAATGAACTAAAAATTGACACTTTTCTTATATTTTCTTCTTTAAAAATGTAAGATATAGACAGAATTTTGGGTTTATTATTTGTAACTTTAAATTTAAGCTTATATTTTACGATTCTAGAATTCATTTTCTGTTGGCAGATGCAAAGCTGCATTTCTGAAGACAAAAAAAGTTTCCACTTGGACTTAAAAGGGCTTCCATAAATGTCTCATACTTCTTATAAATAAATATTTAATTTTATTTAATTTTATTTGCATAATAACCTGTTAGCATTCTAGTTTTAGTTAGTTACAGGAATACTATTATCAATCTCCAGTTGAAATAACATGTATTGTAAATGAGTTATTCCATTTAATATTATATAAATAAGCAATTCCTCAACAAAGACTAAAATAACAATCATTTAATACAATAAAAGTACACTATCCTCGGTATTAACTGATTTATTAATTATCGTTAAGGTAAATGTAGAAGATGCTAAATCCTCTCTTACCTTACATTAGGTGAGAACCGTTTCCGTTCTCCACTGGAGTGGGATATGGTGGGCAAGAATCTTTTCGCTATGGCCGTGGAAGGAGTGGTTTTCTTCATCATCACCGTCCTCATCCAGTACAGATTCTTCTTTGAACCCAAGTAAGCATCATCACCCAATGAAATTATGGATGGAAGTAGTTTCAAACATCTAAAGTGATGCTTTGGTCCTTTTCTTCAGGTCTTTATGTCCTAAATTGAGTCCGATTGGAGAGGAAGATGAGGATGTGGCCAGAGAGAGGCAGAGGATCATGAGTGGAGCCGGACAGGGAGACATTCTCGAACTCCGACAGCTCACTAAGGTCAGCTTATGGCTGCACACAACAACCATAACTACAATTCAGTGCACAAATGGGACCTTCATTAATATTGTCTACTACTTTAACAGGTGTACAAGCGGAAGCAGAAGCCTGCAGTGGATCGTCTGTGTGTTGGCATTCCTCCTGGAGAGGTAATTCATGACACCTGCTGGTTGCACTTTACTTGAAGGGGATATCTTCGCCTCATTGACTTCCATTCATATTCAGACCGGAAGTGCAAGCTCATGTGACAAGTTTCGCATGTCGCAGGATTGGGAAGTTTAAGTCTGGTGAACTCTTGAGATTTCGCATCAAGTGAATGCGTGAGACCAATAGAAGATCAAAACATGACCCCCTCTGTACATAAATGTAAACTATTAAGCAATCATTCCTTTGAATCAGTGTCACATCATCTTGTTTTATCCCACTTCTTTTTGCAGCACTGACAGAATTTTGCATGCTCAAACCCTTTGAAAGTGTGACTATGGTTTAAACTTTTACAATCATGCAAATTAAAGTTTATGCATGCTTATGACAACTGTCGCTAAGTGCCATTGGCTCAGTTATGTCATTTAAAATAAACTTTGCCTTTGTCATGACAACTTGACATTATCAAGACAACAGAACTTGTCCTAAATCTGTCATAAACAACAACAAACAATACCATCTTTGCATTTAAAATGACATAACTGAGTGAATGACACCTAATGACGGTTGTCATAAGCATGCATAAAATCTCATAATCAAAATCTCATATTCATGACCACTGTCGATAAGCGTCATTCGCTCAGCTATGTAATTTTTAATGTAAAATTAGACTTTACCTTTGTCCTGACAACTTGACATTATCAAAACATAACACAAATTGTCATAAATCTGTCATAAACATGATTGTCATTAGGTCATTATAATTGTTTCATGAGTTTTAATACAGCGTTATAACAGCTTTAATATATTTCTTGTCCTCAGCTAGTGGTACAAATTGAATCTGTCATTAAAATGTCATTAAATATTAATGACGCTGTTATAATTTTTTTTTACTCAGACATTTCAAAGACAAATTCAGTTGGTTCTACTCAAACAAGAGATCAGAAAATTATTCATGACACAATTATAATGACTTCATGACGATCATGTTTTTTTGACCAAGTTAAGTTGTCTTGGTAATGTCAAGTTTTCATAACGAAGACATTAAATAATGTCATCTTTGCATTTAAAATGACATAACTGAGCATATGACGCTTAATGAGGGTTGTCATAACCATGCATAAAAACTCTGTCGATAAGTGTCATTTGCTCAGTCATGTAATTAATTTTAACTGTAAAATTAAACGTTGCCTTTGTCATGACAACTTGACATTATCAAGACATAACTGACAGTATGACACTTAATGACGGTTGTCATAACCATGCATGAAATCTCATTCATATTCATGACAACTGTCAATAAGTGTTATTCGCTTAGTTCGTTTAGTTCTGTAATTTTAAATGTAAAATAAACTTGGGTCTTTTTTCATGACAACTTGACATTATCAAGACTTGTTCAACTTGTCATAAATCTGTCATAAACATGATTGTCATTAGGCCAATAGAATTGTTTCGTGAACTTTATAATAGTGTTTTTTCTTGTCCTCCGCTAGTGGTACAATTTGAATTTAATAATAATGACGCTGTTATAAAAGTATTTTTTACTGAGACATTTCAATGATAAATTCAGTTGCTTCCACTCAAAACGAGATCAGAAAAATATTCATGGCACAGTTACGCTTATTTTTGCTACTAAGCTCAAACTACTTACCTAACATGAGCTGAAACATCACAATACTTGAGTTTTTTTTGCGACAACTTAATTGTTTTATGTTTAATCCACTTAAATTTGTAATAAAAACATTTAAGCTAATATAATCTATTTATGTTAGGACAACATGAAAGAATTCTGTGGAACTAAGGATTTTTTAGTGTATGACCTCATGACAATCATGTTTATGACAAAGTTATGACAAGTTACGTAGTCTTGGTAATGTCAAGTTGTCCTAATCAAGTATCAATCAAGATCGCATTAATATTCATGACATGATTATAAAGATTTCATAACGGTCTCATGAAATAGCCTACAAATAAAGTGTTATCCGATGCATCATCAGCCTCATCCAAATTATTCTTCTCCCTACAATCTGTAAAACATCTGTTTCCTTCTTTCAGTGTTTTGGTCTGCTTGGTGTCAACGGAGCTGGAAAGACTAGCACTTTTAAAATGCTGACTGGAGATTCTGTGGTCACCAAAGGAGAAGCTTTTATAGCTGGGAAAAGGTACAGAAGATCAGATATAAGCAGTTCTTACAACATATGCATAGGTCATGGGTTAATAATGTTCAAATGATCTCAAGTGATCTCTTTCTTATTTGCAGTATACTTAGGGAAATTGATGAAGTTCATCAGAACATGGGCTACTGTCCTCAGTTTGATGCCATCAATGATCTGCTAACTGGACGGGAACACCTGGAATTTTATGCCATCTTGCGTGGTGTACCTGAGAACGAAGTTTGTGCAGTGAGTAGAGATTATACATTAAAACATTTTTAAAGGGGTTGTATGTAGAAAAAAAGTGAACTGCAGACAGCAACTTATTGCTTGTATCGCCCCGTTTATACAAGCAGTTAGATGCTGTGTGCAGTTCACTTAGTGGCCACCGGTGTCGCTACTAATTAGTGTTTCCCAATGAACTATATGCACAGCTAGTGTTTTTCAGCCAACGAAAAACTTCCGGTGAAAAGTTAATATGGCTATTTTTAATTTCATAAGGTTTCTTTTGCAGCATCAATGTTGTAATGTAATTTGAATACAATCAGTTAAATAGACTAAAACATTAATATTAGTTAAGTGTAAAATGAGATGAAAGACCGTGTAAACCCAAGCACTGTCAGTAGCAGCAGGCTAGCGCAGACACTCCATTGAAAATACTGGGGTAAAATAAATGTTCATATTTTAAAGACATGGCGGGGTAAAATAGAATTTAATGCAGTGCTTCTTGTCCGGTCTGAGACCCACTTTATATCGTATATCTATAAGGCAGTAAAGATCAATGATTTTTAAAGAAATCAGATCTTAAATGTGGCAATTTTGTAACAAGACAGCTCACTGGCTGACTAAAATGAAGTCTGTTTGCATATACCCCATATATTATACAATGTGTAATGTACACTGATGTTGTGGGCAGTAAGTATTTTTACTTCACTTAAGTACGGTAGTGAAGAAAAAAAAACTTAACTACTTAAGTACAGTGGCAAAGTATTTTTACTTGTGTGAATATGCCCGAAACTGATGGTGCGAATGGCAAACTTTTCCAATTTCTTACTGTAAATTGAAATCAAAATTAGGCACCTGACAACCATTTTGCTCCTATAGTGTGTGTGGCATGCTGCAATGTGACAAAGACCAAACCAAAAGATTTTCAGCCAAGGTTTGAAATGTAAACACAGGAAATCTCTCGAGACTTGAGAGTAGACTTGGCGATGTTCTCTGTCCTGACTGCATGTGATATGCTGTTCACTTCTGTCAGCTTGCTTTATAATTGGAGATAGTTTTTATTTTTTACATGATAGTCTCCAGATTGTACATGTGTTTGTCCACTGGGTTCCTTTCACACATGGGCATGTTGAATATGTAAGATTTGCAATCAGAGTTGTTCAGACGTTAATGGTTTCTTTATAAACAGTTGGGATTAATGAGTGAAAAGTCTTACATATAACACTTCATTTGAAAAATGACTGCTCTCCGATAAATGAAACTAAGCCTTTAACTTGTGGATTTAGAAGATGTAAAATAAGTCTCTGATGTCCCTAGAATGTGTATGTAAAGTTACATGTCAAAATACCACACAAATAATGTTTTATAACTCTTTGAATCTGCCCCTTTAAGGTTTTGAGGCTAATTATGCCATTTTGGTGACTGTTCCTTTAAATTTAAATGAGATTGTGTTCTTTTCAAAAGAGGGTGGAGCTACAAATGCCTATGTGTCAGCATAGTGGCAGATTCAAAAACACAACTAATGTTCTATTCTAATGAGGGAAAAATTGTTACTAATGGGTGGGGCTTTCCCCCGCTGATGATGCGTACAAAGGGAAAATGTCAATCAAAGTGTTTTTGCAGGCTGTTTTTATGAAGTGTGATTATAAAAAAAGTCAATACATTACAACCATTAGAAGCTGGTTTTATATTATATTTAAACCCCTTAGAAAAGTGATTTTTGCATAATAGATCGCCTTTAAATTGTATATTAGTTGCGATTTCAATGTTTCAAGTGTATAAAACAGGCAACTAAGGAACAAATTAAGTTGAGTTTAGATGTTTTAATTGATATGTCTGTACCTGCAGGTGGCGGAGTGGGGAATCCATAAACTGGGCCTGGTGAAGTACGTGGACAAAAACGCTGGAAGCTACAGTGGAGGAAACATGCGCAAACTGTCCACCGCCATATCTCTGATCGGAGCTCCACCAGTGGTCTTCCTGGTAAGTGGATATACTCACACACACTTGTATACATGGTTTACAGGGACACTCCACATGTATAATGTCATTATACTGTAAAAAACACTAATTATATGGCCCTACCGCTAAACCCAACCAAACTGGCAAATTTCAAATGTCAAAAGCCCCCATTAAGTATGATTTTTAAGCACTTTGAATTACAGGTACAATAAGTGTGACCCTGTAAACCACCTTAATAGACTACAACTAAGTCACTAATTTAAGTTTGTGTTCCTGTAAGCTACATAAACCTGTACACACACACATTGTGCTTCACACAGGTGAGTGGACTTGACAAACCACCTGCAGAAACACTCTTCTCTCCATATGCACTGCCCACTTTACCTAAAGTCCACCTTACAAGGACTCAATAAGGAAAACAATGTTTACTTGTGAATGTATCACAAATCATGTCACGCTTGTTTTCCTCAACCTGCTTTGCACAATAATGTTCTGTCTTATGTAAAAGTACTTTATAATCTGTCTTAGGTTATGTGTATCATTTAAATATGTATAGTATATGCATAGTATAGATAGATTAGATGCCACACACACACATTTACACAACTGGCTCAAAGCCTTGTGCCACCTCGAGTGAATGTCTGCTAAGAAATTGACAAAAACAACACAAGTCTGGATCGTATGAACACTGTTTGGTTATTCTGTCAGCTGGGTTTCTTGTTCTGGTTGTACAAGGGGTTCATAACACCCCACAGAGCTGAATGACCCCGAACTCTTTAGCCTTCACCTTTAGAAAGGCCTCATAGTGGTTTGTTTGACATCACGAAACAACAATCAAAGAGCCCGTTCCCTCTCCACTGTTAAGTTCCCGGAGTGACAATAAATTTACATGTGGGAATTCATTCTATAAATCAGGATGTGTGAAAACATGTCTAATGAGGATCGATGGAGTATTTTGACAAACTATAAAAAAATAATATATAACTATATATAAAAACTATATATAAAATAGATATTTAATTCGAGACACAATAGACAGTTTTGGACAGAATGAGTTAGAAGTGTGTTATAAAATAATACAAAGAAGAATTAATAATGGGCCATAAAATAATGTGTATTATTTTGTAGTTGTAACCCACCAGTCCAACTGCACTGTGTCCTGCTCTGAGCTGGGATCGGCGATTCATAGCATGGGAGTCTCTAACAAAGAGGCTAAAGACCATGGCCTCTAGTGTCTCGCTAGAGCCCCTTTAGAGGTCAGAGGAGTGAGGTTTACCTGCAAAGCACTTCACTAACTGGCCTCCGTTACACCAACCCCTCTAAACCTCACTCCCACCCCGGACGAGCCACCATGTGTAACCCACCAGTCCTACTGCACCCAACACGGCCTGAGCTGGGATCGAATCGGTGATTCATTGCATGGGAGTCGGTTGCTCTAACAAGGAGGCTAAAGACCATGGCCCCTAGCGTCTTTCGTCCTTTTGAGGTCAGCGGAGTGAGGTTTATCTGCATATCACTTCGCTATCTGGCCTCCAGTACACTCACCCCCCTAAACCTCACTCCCATCCCGGACGAGCCCATCAGCTGCTGTGTGTAGGACGAGTTTTTAAGCACCTCATCCAAAGCTTTTGTAGGCCTTGAAGTAATTTGACAGAAATCTGAAATCATTTATTGTTGTGATATGGAACTGTAAACCTGCCTTGAGCTACTCCATCTGTGCTTTTAGATGCAAATAAGTGCACATCTTAGAATTTTCATCAGCCAATCAGAATCAAGCATTAAACAGCCTATATAATAAGCTGTAATAATATCTACAATAACATTGTAATAATTGTTTTACCAACGTGTGAGTGTGATGCATTTCTTGAGTCTATTCACTGCAGGAAGAAGCCTATTAGATTACAGTTAAACCCAATGTTTAGTAACATCTGGAGACCAAAAAAAATGTCTTATTTTAATCAAATCGATATTATTAGACAGAATACCTAGAGGTCTTCCTGCTGAAGTTGCTGTTCAGTGTGTGTTTCTTGCTAACCTGTGGCTGAATCTGAGTCCTGTTGTGTGTTGTTTGCTTGCAGGATGAACCCACCACTGGGATGGACCCCAAAGCACGACGAGCCCTGTGGAACTGCATCCACAGCGTCATCAAAGAGAGACGATCTGTTGTGCTCACTTCACACAGGTATATTCAGCAGGCTTTCTCTAAATACTGGTGGCCAGTACAAAATTTATTCTAACAATTCTAATATTATTAAGTTAATGTAATAAATAAAATGAAATAATCGAGTTAAAATAATTATAAGTACTATTAAAATGACTAATAAGAAGAATTACTATGAAAATACATTGTGTGTGTGTGTATATATATATATATATATATATATATATATATATATATATATATATATATATATTAGGGGTGTAACGGTTTACAAAAATCATGGTTCAGTTTGATACGTCACAGTGGTGTCACGGTTCTGTGTGTTTTTGACACAGCAAAAAAAGCCAGAGGATTTCTCTGATTGAAATCTTTTTAGTGTATTAAAACTAACATCATAAAAGCATGATCTCTCTTCTTTTTTATTTTTTTACTCTGAACAGTGATATACTTCTGGAGTTTCTGCTTAGCAGCAAATAAAACAAATCCTTCTTTATACTCAAAACCAAAAAGCTGCTTATAAAAATAAATGTAATATTTTAGTCATTAAACAAATAAAAGAAAAGAACAATTTAGTTTTTATATGGAACTCAGTTTCAATCAATTAAATAAATAAAATTAAATAAAAGTATTTTTTTTTCAGAAAGTGTCCATTTTTTCTTCAGACAGCACAGATCTGCTTAATTTGACTCTCACCTGCCATTTCAGTGGATCTGAAAGTAGTAATTATTATCTGACTGAAATGGGCTTATGAAGTAATAATGTAACGGGGCTCTATTACATTTAACATTTTCTTAAAATCCGAAATTTCCACTACCGATTAAGGTCTCATATCCACAGCTATAAATGTACCGATTGCCTCTGTGATTTGTTTTGCCCTGTTCGAATCTGTAAAAATTGCCTGTCTGAATGCTGTGGGGATAGTTGCATACAGTGCGCGTGTCTAGTTTAACTAAACTAACTAAAATCAGTTAGTGATTCCCTGATGTGAGTGTAAATGAGTTGACATGTTTAAATATTACCACTAAAATAGCTGACTGTCATAGCAGATGTCATTGTTTTTTTTTATCCACCACTCTCTTGCCATCACCCTTATAACGTACAGGGAAACCAAAGTGCTCCCAAATGCCAGACCTGCTGTTGGTTATAGGAGGATTACATTAATGTTACTAACCATTTTGCGAGCTAGTGCAGTGGTCCCCTGACTGGAGTAGTGTTTGGAGGTGGGCAGGGAAGGCAGCATGTTGCGTGTTACGTCCAGGCTCATGTCATTTAGGATGCCTTGTTAAGCGTTGTTGCACTGAAAACATTATATTCTGTACACTTATTATCTTTTATCTTTTTAGAAATTTGTCTGAATCATTTGGTTTGTAATGCGTACCGAACCGAAAGTTTCATACTGAACGGTTCAATACGAATATGAGTATCATTACACCCTTAATTATATATATATATATATATATATATATATAAACATTATTTAAAAAAGTTAATAGTAGTATTTATAATGTTATTTTTATAATCAAAATATTAGTATTAATAAAAATAATAATAAACAATAATTATTATAATTATTTAAATAAACCATTTACAGAAAGTACTATAGCCTTTCAACAACGTAAATAGTTTCGTGGTCAGTACAAAGTATTTCTAGCCAATCATTTAATACTTCTGTCCGTGAGCAGGTGGGATAAACTTTTTGGCCCCATTTACAGTGTTACAGAGGAACTATTATCACTGAAAAAATGATTTTTGCTGCTTGTTCAAACTAATTATTTTATGTTCAATTTGCCTAAATTTGTAAAAACAATTCAGTTTATTCAGTTAACTTAATCGATTTGTGTTGGGTCAACATGAAGGAATTGTGTGGAACCCAGCATTTACATCATGTGACAAAACCAGAACGATCCAGTTTTAAACAAGTGGACTGAGTTTTTGTTAAACAGCAGCACTGAAAACGCAAACACAACAAAGTGTCAAAACACAAACACACACAAAGATTGACATACATATTCCTCACTAATTATTTCAGCTTAGCTTAGATTTCCTGTGACTGACCTGTGTTCTGTTCTCTCTCTCAGCATGGAGGAGTGTGAAGCTCTGTGCACCAGAATGGCCATCATGGTGAACGGCAGGTTTCGCTGTCTGGGCAGCGTCCAGCACCTCAAGAACAGGTAAGACCACTGCTAGTTCTTAACAAAAAATCAATCGTTTTGATAAGCAATTAGTTCAACCTTTATTACAGATTACTGCAATCTAATTAAGCAATTCGAAATCCGCATGAACTGGAAGCTGTGACCTTTTTTCTGTATTGTGATGCAATTCTTAGAAAAAACGGAAAGTTAAATGAGAAGATAGTGGGTGTGGCTTGTTTTTTTTTCTACTGCGAGCTGATTGGATGTAGAAAAGTAGGCATTTCATTCAGGAAGGTTGGGAAATAAGTTAAGGGAAAGTTATTACAACCTAACAGACTCCTCCTCCTTACCATTTCTGTTTGTTGTCATAGCACTGACAGTTGGAGGGGGCGTGGTTACATATGTTAGCCCCGCCCAATACCTCAGACAGACGGAATCTGAGAATTTAACTGAAAGCAAACAGGAAGAGCCAATTTTAGATTACAAAGACAAATTACATGCACAGATGAATTGTGCACCACAAAACTAGCAATGTGAGCTAACAAAATCAATATGGATGGTTTCGATTTGATGTGTACTTTAAAGGTACAGTGTGTCATTTCTGTCCACTAGCTGCATCAAAAATGCAACTGTATTAGTTCTGTTTAGAAGAGTTTGTGGTACTGGGGTTTGATTATAATGGAAATGTTTTATGGCTGTGTTTATCTTCCTGCAGATTTGGCGATGGGTACACCATCATTCTGAGGGTGGCGGGCCCCGATCCCGACTTGCAGCCGGTGATGAAGTTCATCGAGAGCGAGCTTCCGGGCAGCACACTGAAAGAGAAGCACAGAAACATGCTGCAATATCAGCTTCCTTCATCGCTCACATCCCTCGCTCACATCTTCAGCATCCTCGCCAAAAACAAAGAGTTCCTGCGGATAGAAGATTACTCCGTCTCCCAGACCACACTAGACCAGGTGAGGACGCCGTCAGTCACTGCACTCAAACATGTATCATACAAAAAAGCAGTATATAATGAAGACTATATATATAGTATATAACTGTAGACTATTGAAAAAAATATATAGCTTAAAGGGGCTAATAATTTTGACCTTAAAATGTTTTATTTATTTTTTTATTAAAAACTGCATTTATTCTAGCCGAAATAAAACAAATAAGACTTTCTCCAGAAGAAAAAATATTATCAGACATACTGTGAAAATGTCCTTGCTCTGTTAAACATCATTTGGGAAATATTTAAAAAAGAAAAGAAAAATTTCAAAGGGGGGTTAATAATTCTGACTTCATCTGTATGTTTAATTAATTAATAAAAATAAATGGAAAATGTATTAAAAATTAATTAAAAAAAATAAGGAAAATAAGCATTACATTAACAAAATCAGATGCATTTTAATAAACATAAGAACATTTGTTTAAAAATAGTATGCATTTGTATTATTTAATTTAACATGTAGAATGAAATTAAATGTAATAATAAATGTTACATTACATTAATTAGGCCCACACGGAATGTGCGCACACAGAATTCCGCAGATTTTCCGCAGAATTCCGCAGATTTGTAGCCCATCATTAATTCTGTTTATTTACTTGAGTAAATGTGTGTAAATCTGAATTAATTCAGTTTTTAAATTACACATATTTCACATATTAAGGTTTTAGTTATGAGACTCCCAAAATAATTCTGCAGAAATCCGCAGATTTTTACCAAAATTCTCAGCAGAAATTGCAAAAAAAAAAAGTCTGCAGATTCTGTCTGGCCCTAATTATAACCTAATAATTAATATTAGTTTGTCGCGGATGAAAATTAATAGCTGGAGCATGGCCCCTAATACCATAGGGCATAATACACAGTTGAAGTCAGAATTATTAGCCCCCCTTTGAATTTCTTTTTTCTCCTTAAATATTTCCCAAACGATGTTTAACAGAGCAAAGACATTTTCATAGTATGTCTGATAATATTTTTTTTTCTGGAGAAAGTTTTATTTGTTTTATTTCGGCTAGAATAAAAGCAGTTTTTAATTTTTTAAAAGCATTTTAAGGTCAATTATTAGCCCCTTTAAGCTATTTATTTTTTCAATAGTCTACAGAAGAAACCATCATTATACAATAACTTGCCTAATTACCCTAACCTGCCTAGTTAACCTAATTAACCTAGTTAAGCCTTTAAATGTCACTTTAAGCTGTATAGAAGTGTCTTGAAAAATATCTAGTCAAATATTATTTACTCTCATCATGGCAAAGATTAAATAAATCAGTTATTAGAGATAAATTATTAAAAACTATTATGTTTAGAAATTTGTGTAAAATACCTTGTCTCTGTTAAACAGAAATTGGGGAAAAAATAAACAAGGGGCCTAATAATTCTGACTTCAATTGTGTATATATATTACATTTACTTAAATATATCAGAAAACTAATTTCTGATATTTCAGACATTAAGAAACTTTGAATGAGAATAAAGAAATTAAACTTTTTTTTTTTACAAAGACGCATTGTGCAAAATATAAGTAAATTATTTCAATTTAAAAATGTTATTTTTATACTTCATATTTACCATCTTGAACGTCACTTTAATTGAAGGGTGAAAGTAAATATTAGCATTATGGTGAGACTTCTTTTTGTCATGCTGTTTAATTAATATAAAATATTCTACATTTGTCGGACACTTTTCAAATTGTCAAATAATTAAGAAAAAGAATCGGCTAAAATAAAATGATTCCTATTTATGTAAAAAAGATGTTATTGTTTCATAATCATTTTGTATTTAACATCACTAAATAGCATCATTTTCCCATTCTTTTCCCTTCAGCTTAGTCCCTCATGGGACCCCCTCATTCATTCACTCATTTTCTACTGCTTTTCCAGGGTTATTATATGTATATATTATTATGGTGTGATGTCTCGGCTGTGAATTTAAAAATGGCGCTTCCTTTGTTTTCATTCTCCTGGCTTGTTGCACAAGCGAGTGACGTATCTCTGTAAACCAATAGCGTTCAGCTGCGTGTCTAGCTTCACTATTTGATACCCTTTTGTTGTGCTAGGTACCCTTTGCAAAGGGTACCCAAAAAGTGGTACAGTACGGTTCACTTTTAGGTACCTTTGAACGTGTAAATGGCCATGCAAGCGTACCAAACCGAAACCATACTGTACCACTCAGTGGAAACGGGCCATTATTTATCAGGGGTTGCCACAGCAGAATGAACTGCCAACTATTCCAGCATATGTTATACGCAGTGGATGCCCTTCCAGCCGCAACCCAGTACTTAATATGAAAAGAAAATTATCAAAAAATAAATACCTTAAAATTTTTACCTCAAAAACAATGCTTTCTCCTAAGACGATCACTAAACACTCTTCTCCTCAATCTCCAGGTGTTTGTAAACTTTGCAAAGGACCAAAGTGACGACCACTCAGACAGCTCAATCCGCCGTAAAGGGACGGCGGTGAACATGGCCCTGCTGACTCCGCTGTCCACTAAAGACAGCCTGGAGAAGCCCATGGAGAGCTTCGTATGAGCCGGACTTTCTCTTTACACTACATGCTAACGAGAGCCAGTGGAGTCCACACATTTCATCTTTTTTATTTTTTGTGGTCTTCGAGCTGCAGTCTGCCCTTCTGATCCTCAGGCTGGAGATAAACCCCTGAGAGGCAGACGCTCAATGCAAGTCAATGCAAAAAAAAAAGAAAGAAATCGGAAAGACTTCTTGCGTTTCTAGCATGGCGGAATTCAAAGCATGCTAGTCACGACGTTAAAACTTGAAGCCATCGTTTCTGGTGTATTTTGCGACAGTCGTCGATTATTTGAGATAATCGGCCCGATGGGGGAAAATGCCAATGATCAATAATTCAGGGGTTTGTGTGTTTATATTTAATTTTTTTCATAAGGAAACTGGAAATCACGCGCTGAAGAATCAATTTTTTTGCGCGAAAAACCTCCAAATCGTACTTTTTTGGAATTGATTATGTTCGTAATGTGTCTTTATTTATAAACAAGCCATTGTTTTAAATGTTTTACAAAAGGGCATTGTTTTATTTTACTCCAATAGTGCCTTGCGATAACTTTATAGTAAACACAAAATATTTGCGTGCAGGCGAAAATAAAATCATTGATTTTTTTTATTTTATTTTTGAAATAAAGCTTTAAAAGTTACGCTGCGTAACAAATACCTCGAATGACAGCAAATCACTCCTACAACTTAGAAGGAAATCAGTTCAAACATACCAATCGCGTGCCTTCTTCGGGAAAAAAAAAAGAGGCGTGTCCTCTATTATTAATGGACCAATAAGAATGCAGAACTTTCGGCTGTATTACATTGAGTACAGTAAGGGTGATCGGTCCGTTTTCATCATTGAATCAGTATTTTGGATCTTTTTGAGAGAGGCGACAGCAATGTCAACCTTTCATCCGAGCACTTTACTTGCTGCGTTAATTGAAAACATTTAATTTAATGTCAAAACGTGTTAATCTCTTTGCACTGGATTTTCCACAGACAATGTTTTTGCTGTTTTTTTTTTTTCTCTCACTGACTGTTTAGTTTTGGTTTGGGTTCGAATTAAGTGATGGCAAACCGAAAAAGACAAACCAACGTTTTAGCACCACCGTTATGTTGCTCATTTAATATCTGTTTACATTTCAAACTTATGGCTGTGGAATGTCTGTTACTCGTCTTGAACACTTACTGTATTTACACAATAAAACACAACAGTTCTACAACCTTAACATGTTTCATCTTTTTTAACAAAATGTGACAGTGCATGAATTATTTTAATTATTTACTTAATAATAAATTATGTAGCATCATACAGTAAATATGTCTAATGCAAATTTTACATTGCACAAATACACTCATCGGCCACTTTATTAGGTACACCTTACTAGTACCAGGTTGGACCCCCTTTTGTCATTTAGGACTGCCTTAATCCTTTGTGGCAAAGATTCAACAAGGATGGTAATATATTATACTGGAAATATTCCTCAGGAATGTTGGTCTATATTGACATGATAGCATTACACAGTTGCTGCAGAAGGTGCTCTATTGGATTGAGTTTGGTGACTGTGGAGGCCATTTGAGTACAGTGATTTCATTGTCATGTTCAAGAACGCAGTCTGAGATGATTCACACTTTATGACATGGCGTGTTATCCTGCTGGAAGTAGCCATCAGAAGATGGGAACACTGTGGTCAAAAAGGGATGGACATGGTCAGCAACAATACTCAGGTAGGCTGTGGAGTTGACACGATGCTCAATTGGTACTAATGAGCCCAAAACGAGCCAAGAAAATATCCCTCACGTCATTACACCACCACCACCAGCCTGAACCTTTGACACAAGGCAGGATGGATCCATGCTTTCATGTTGTTGACGCCAAATTTGGACCCTATCATCCGAATGTCGCAGCAGAAATCGAGACTCATCAGACCAGGCAACGTTTCCCCAATCATCTATTGTCCAATTTTGGTGAGCCTGTGCAAATTGTAGCCTCAGTTTCCTGTTCTTAACTGACAGGTGTGGCACCCGGTGTGGTCTTCTGCTGCTGTAGCCCAACCGCCTCAAGGTTCGATGTGTTGTGTGTTCAGAGATGCTCTTCTGGATACCTCGGTTGTAACGAGTGGTTATTTGAGTGACTGTTGCCTTTCTATCAGCTGGAACCAGTCTGGCCATTCTCCTCTGACCTTTGGCATCAACAAGGTATTTGCACCCACAGAACTGCCGCTCACTTTATATTTTCTCTTTTTCAGACCATTCTCTGTAAACCCTAGAGATGGTTGTGCATAAAATCCCAGTAGATCAGCATTTTCTGAAATACTTAGAGCAGCCTGTCTAGCACCAACAACCATGCTAAGTCACTTAAATCCCCTTTCTTCCCCCATTCTGATGCTCGGTTTGAACTGCAGCAGATCGTCTTGACCATCTCTACATGCCTAAATGCATTGAGTTGCTGCCATGTGATTGGCTGATTAGAAATTTGCGTTAACAAGCAGTTGGACAGGTGTACCTTATAAAGTGGCCGGTGAGTGTAATTCATATGTGGACAGTTTTGACAGCATATTGTGTGCTTATGTTGGTGCAGTTATACACCGATTAGTACACTGTAAAAAATGCAGGGTTCCACACAATTCATTCAAGTTGTCCCAACACAAATTGATTAAGTTGTTAACTTAACACTTTTAACAAACTTGTGGATAGAACATAAAAAAAAATAAATTGTCCCAATTAAATCTCAAGAATTATGTTTAAGCTTATTTTAAGTAGTTTAAACGAGCAAAAAAAAACTTATTTTTTTGAGTGTTAGTGAAGCAGTAAATATTATAGTGAATTTTTTAGTATAGTGAATAGTTATAATTTATCAGAAATAAACAAAGCTTTTTGACCAATCAGTGTCAAGGACCGGAACTGTCCATTTCAAATTTGATTTTATTGATATTGTATAAAATATTTGACTTTAAACTGTAAAAAAAATGCATTGACTTTATTATTTAAGTGGATTGAACACAAAACAATTAAGTTGTCCCAAAAACACCTTAAGAATTGTGTTATTTCAACTCAATTTAAATAAGTAGTTTAAACAAGCAGCAAAAAGTGGTTTTTAAGTGTATGCTAATACTGGCGAAATCTTGTGATGCAACGCAATGCAAATCCCTTTCGTTCGATTCACACTCTTTATTTGACCATCAGCAAAACTTAAAGTACTGGCAAGAATTACACGTGGTTATCTTGTTTACTGCAGAACTTTTGACCGTTCACTCCGTTTCCCTGATTTTGGAGTGAAAGCATAAGGCAGTGTTATTTGATTGGTGAGAATGAACAGGGGAACATGAGTTTGTTCTTCTGTGCCACCAGGTATGAAGCACTTTCCCTTACTGGAGAAAAGAACAACAATACAAAGTAGAGGTGAAATATCTTGCATTAAAGAGCCCTTTTAAGACAAACAAAAAATTCAGAATGCTCTAATAATTATGGTATTGTAGTGTTGTGTAATAATAATAATAATAAGTTATTATTCAGATTTACCTGCCGCCACCACTCTGGCATCTTCATGAGATATATGGCGTACTGCTGCCCGCTGGTCAGCACTCTCGTACCACCATAACACATGCACTGAACATGCAAAGAAATATCAGAAATATGTAAAGCATACACATTTTTTTTGACATAAAAAAAGATCACCAAGGTTGCAGTTACTAGTTAAAAAAACTACAAATATTGCTGTGAAATATTACAATTTTAAATAATATATATTTAATATATTATATATTTAATAAATACTATTTATTTTTTTATTATTTATTTTCAATATACGTAATAATTATTTAATATTACACTACTTTTATATATTTAAAAATCTATACTATTTCTCTTCAGTGTCATTTTTTAGAAATGATTTTAATATGCTGATTTGGTCAATAAGTTTGAAATTGTACCATTTTAAATAACATATTTAATATTACACTATTTTTATATATTTAAAAATGTAATTATTTTTTTTGCCACTACTGCAGTCTTCAGTGTCGTAAGGATTTTCAGAAATTATTCTAATATGCTGATTTAAAGGTTTATTTATATAGCAAGTAAGTAAAGGTTTATTTATATAGCACCTTTCCCAGACATTGAGTCACAAAGTGCTTCACAATAAGAGAAAACAAGTAAAAGAACACATAGCAATAAAAGAAAAACATGTTAAAACATATTAAAACAAGTTAAAATCCAAATACAGAAACACTAACACTGATAATTAAAAGCTTGACCAAAAAGATGTGTCTTTAAATGCCTTTTAAAAAGTTCAACTGATCCCAGAGATCTCAGTGCTATAGGGAGAGAGTTCCAGAGCCGTGAGGCCACCACACAGAAGGCACGGTCACCTTTAGTCTTAAGACGAGTTCTGGAAATAACTAAAAGGTCTTTGCCAGAAGACCTCAGAGACCGGCTACATGAGTGACTGCGTAAAAGATATTGAATATATGGGGGTGCTTGACCATGCAGAGCTCTACGTATATGTAATGACCAGAATCTTAAAATTTAGTCTAAAATTAATAGGAAGCCAGTGAAGTGCCTTAAGCACAGGAGTAATGTGTGACCTCCTACTGGTGTTGGTTAAAAGCTTCTCCGCTGCATTCTGCACAACTTGTAATTGATCCATAGAAGAGTTGTTCAGACAAGTGAACAGAACATTACAATAATCCAATCGTGAAGAAATTAAGGCATGAACAAGCATCTCTATTTCTTCCTTTGACATAATATCTCTGATTTTTGCAATGTTCCTCAGATGAAAAAAGCATGTACGAACAACAGACTTAACATGGCTATTAAAACACAGAGCTCGATCAAAGATGACACCAAGATTTCTAACATCACTGCAACTTGAAGATGACAAACCCCCAAAAACTTGCCTGATCATTAGAGTGATGCTATCTGGAGCAAAACTCAACATTTATGTTTTATCAGAGTTCAGTTGCAGAAAATTGTCTGCCATCCATTTGTTAATGGAGACTAAACAATCCTGCAAGAGAGATAATTTGTCTAGCCTCTCAGGTCTAAAAGAAAAATATAATTGTACATCATCTGCATAGCAATGGTAAGATATACCTTTAAAACTACTAATAATCTTGCTGAGAGGGAGCATATATAAATTAAAAAGAAGAGGGCTTAGGACAGAACCCTGAGGCACACCACAGGACAGAGGAACAGAGTCTGACATATGTGTTCCTATGGACACAGAAAAACTCTTGTCAGCAAGATAGGAGGTTAACCAACCCAGAGCTGTCCCAGTAATGCCCACATGAGAATGCAGCCTCTTAATTTAACTGCAGTGATCGACGGTATCAAAAGCTGCACTGAGATCCAGCAAAACCAGCACAGAGTGCAGTTTCTGTAGAGTGATGCTTACGGAAACCAGACTGAAATTTATCAAGGATAGCCTCCAAAACAGTATTCAGCTGCATGGCGACAATCCTTTCTACATTTTTTTAAATAAAAGGCCATTTAAATATGTAGTTATTAAGTGAAGTAGGATTAAGATTACTCTTTTTCAAGAGTGGCTGAATAATAGCATGTTTAAAACACTTTATAATTTGGTCAATTATCAACATTCAACAGCATTTCAAAAGCAATTTCATACAGAACTCTTCAATATTGTAGAATATTTATGACAACCATCCCCCTCAGACATATTATTGCACTCATGCTGAATATTTAAGAGCGCTGAATAATATTAATATTTAATTTATTATTTATTTACAGTATTTATTCCTTTTTTAAAAGTCACCAAGGTTGCAGTTAATAGTAAAAAAACTAAAAATATTGCTGTACAATTTTAATAACACATTTAATATTGCACTATTTTTATGTATTTAAATTGTAACTTATTTCTGTAGCCACTACTGCAGTCCTAAGTATTATAATATCTTTCAGAAATTATTCTAATATGCTGATTTGGTCGATTATCAATATTTAACAGCATTTCAAAAGCAATTTTATGCAGAAATCTTTAAAATTGTCAAATATTTATAAGTGAAGTTTCACAAACTAATTTCGAAGAGGAGCACGTGATATGATTGAGCACGTCTGGCTTCTCATCTGTAATAAGTAATAATCCAATCAGAACGATCCAAGCTTACTATATATGGATCATTTTCTCCCTACTGCTCTATCTTTGTTTTGGAAAAATCCCCCCTTCCACCCCATCTCCTCCTTTTCCTCCCTTTTTCTAAGGGGAGCTCTCGAGACCTACCTGATCTCGGATCCCCTGATATGCTTATTGACAGGGCGGGAGCCTTGAGCTCAAGTATCTCCGAGCTCAGGGTTCTCTCCCGGGACAGCATGCCAAACCTGCTTAAATGCTAAGCATATCTAAGTTGGAACTCTTGAAATAGCATCCGCTTTGAACAAATTAATGCAGAATATTTAAAAGCGCTAAATAATATTTATTAAATGTATTATTCATTTAGAGTATTTATTCCTTCTTAAAAATGTCAACTGTAATATAAACTTAAATTACAGGCTGTAACAATTAAGAATAGATGCAACCCTGAACAATGCTGCACAGGTGTATTTTTGGGAATATTCAAAAACACACTGTCAAAATTATTGATTTGATTTTATGCCATAAATATATATTTATATATTGAGTACTGAGTAATATTGCATGAAGACATTAAGTAAATTTCCTTCCATAAAAATATATTAAAACTTTAGTTTGATGAATAATATGTGTTGCTTAGAACTTTTGGACCACTTTCAAGGTGATTTTCTCAGTATTTAGATTTTTTCAAACCCTCAGATTTTCAAATAGTTGTATCTCAGCTAAATATCCTATCCTAAAAACACATACATTAATAGAAACATTATTTATTTATTTATAATGTAGCTTTCAGATGATGTCAAAATCTAAATAAGTATTTAAATATTTAAAGATTATAACTGGTTTTGTGGGGTCTTGTACACTACCTGACAAAAGTCTTGTCGCCTATCCAAGTTTTAGGAACAACAAATAATAACTTGACTTCTAGTTGATCATTTGGTGTCAGAAGTGGCTTATATGAAAGGTAAAAGCCTCTAGATTATGCTAATTTTACCAAAATAAAATATGGTCATGCCTTGATTTTTAATTATTTAATTAGGACAGTAAGGTCTGACTTTGCTTAGACAAAACTCTTATCACTTAATAGAAATAATGTACAGTATAGAATATGAAGTCATGGTGCAGTGGAAAAAGAATTAATATTGTGTATGACTCCCATGAGCTTGGAGGACTGCATCCATACATCTCTGCAATGACTCAAATAACTTATTAATAAAGTCATCTGGAATGGCAAAGAAAGCGTTCTTGCAGGACTCTCAGTTCATCAGGATACTTGGATTCATCTTCAATGCCTCCTCCATCTTACCCCAGACATGTTTAACAATGTTCATGCCTGGTGACTGGGCTGGCCAATCCTGGAGCACCTTGACCTTTGCTTTCAGGAACTTTGATGTGGAGGCTGAAGTATGAGGAGCGCTATCCTGCTGAAGAATTTGCCCTCTCCTGTGGTTTGTAATGTAATTGGCAGCACAAATGTCTTGATACCTCAGGCTGTTGATGTTACCATCCACTCTGCAGATCTCTTGCACACCCCCATACTGAATGTAACGCCAAACCATGATTTTTACTTTACCAAACTTGACTGATTTCTGTGAGAATCTTGGGTCCCTGCTGGTTCCAGTAGGTCTTCTGCAGTATTTGTGATGATCTGGATGCAGTTCAACAGATGATTCATCTGAAAAATCAACCTTCTGCCACTTTTTCAAATGATCAACTAGAAGTCAAGTTATTATTTGTTGCTCTTACAACTGGGCTCGCTGACATGACTTTTGTCAGGTAGTGTATTTTGTCAGGCGTCATAATTGGTAATTGGTTGAAAACATATCTGCATTTCTGGTGTCCACTCACCTTGATTGAGCTGTCCAAACTCAGAGTGGAAAACCCCGACTGAATGAGCGTATCCTGATCCCGTGTGTGTGCCCACTGCTGCCTGAAATGCCTTGCCCCACACGGCCGGACCACCGGACTTCATTTGGAAAGTGGCCAGCTCGAAAACCCCTTTGTGTCATTAATAAAGGCACTACAGGTCAATTTGCTGAGAAACCTGCATGTGCATCTTTGTTTTGGGAAGAATTTACTCGAACTTGTAATAAGAAAATGAGGAATATTTGAGAAATGTGTTCGAAAACAGTCATTATGATTGTAGTTTCATTGCAATCAATAAGCCATTAATTATTTTTCTTTGGTTATGCCTATGGAACCAAGTATTAAGGCTGAGACGCACCAAGCTGGAAGCCGTCCGTTAAGCAACATCGGCCTGTCTGTGTCTGTCAGGATAGTCTGATTGCTGTGTTCAACACGTCACCTTTCAATGGACTCACCTCAGAAAGAGACTGACCAATTAAGCACATAGAATTTGTGTCGCCATCGCCGAAAGAGATTCCTATGATTGGCTGTTCAGCTACGAATCAGACAGCGAGAACAAAAGCTGAAGTTTGACTTGGAAGCTACACAAGTCAAATAGGGACACAAAGAAACCAGCTGATATTTTGTTGCATTTCTTAACCCTCTGGTGCTCCTTATTTGTGAACTATACTGGGGGTCTTAGCCCAGGGATGGGCAAACTCGGTCCTGGAGGGCCGGTGTCCTGCACAGTTTAGTTCCAACTCTAATCAAATACACCTGCTTATAGATTTCTAGTGATCTTGAAGACACTGTATAGCATGTTCAGGTGTTTTTGACAGAGTTGGAGCTAAACTATGCAGGACACCGGCCCTCTAGGACCGAGTTTGCCCACCCGTCTTAGCCGGTCAAAATAAGGACGAACGGCTATAAAACACTTGCGTTTTTTGTTGTTGTTTTTTCAGTACAATCAATCAAATTTGTTTTTGTTTCATAAATTTTTTTTCCATTTACTCTTTAATTTTCAGAGGGTTTTGTGAAAATAATATTTATGCAGTAATTAACATGAAAACAATGGAATGTTTTGACATTTTATTTTATTGCAGTATTTCCAGTTAAAATAAGCCCTCCGGCATTTAAATACAATTTGGGGAAGGTAAAATAGTGCTACAGTTGAAGTCATAATTATTAGCCCCCCTTTGAAATGTTTTCTTTTTTTTTTTTTGGTAAGTATTTCCCAAATTATGTTTAACAGAGCAAGGACATTTTTACAGTATGTCTGATAATATTTTTTTCTTCTAGAGAAAGTCTTATTTGTTTTATTTTGGCTAGAATAAAAACAGTTTTTAATTTTTTAAAAGCAATTTTAAGGTCAAAATTATTAGCCCCTTTAAGCTATATTTGTTTTCGATAGTCTACAGAACAAACCATGTTATACAATAACTTGCCTAATTACCATAACCTGTCTAGTTAACCTAATTAACCTAGTTAAGGCTTTAAATGTCACTTTAAGCTGTATAGATTATTTATATATTTTATATATATATTATTTACTGTCGTAATGGCAAAGATAAAATAAATCAGTTATTAGAAATAATTTATAAAACTATTCTGTTTAGAAATGTGTTGAAAATATCTTCTCTCCATTAAACAGAAATTGGAAAAAAATAAATAAACAGGGAGCACCCATGTTAATTCAGGGGGGCTAAAAATTCTGACTTCAACTGTATCTGGTAGTGAAAAACGAAAACAACAAAAAACAAAAAAAAGAAAGAACGTGTAATGTCATGGTGTAACCCACAGGTGTCAAACTCAGTTCCTGGAGGGCCGCAGCTCTGCACAATTTAGCTCCAACCCTAATGAAACACACCTGATCAAACTAATTGAGTCCTTCAGGCTTGTTTGAAACCTACAGGTAAGTGTGTTGAAGCAAGGTTGAAACTAAACTGTGGAGGGCTACGGCCCTCCAGGAACTGAGTTTGACACCTGTGGTGTAACCAATCCAATCTACAAAACTGCTTGTGAATTCTCTAGTTGTTTAAAAATGACTAAGAAATTGTGGATTTGAATGTACATCAATCTAATCTAAAAATCTAAATCAATCTAAAAGACTTCCTTTTGACAAGTTTTTGACAGATGCAGCCAACATGAGGTGATAAAATAGTCAGTTTTCATCGCTGTTTCATTGTTGACATCGGCTTGGTGTGTCCCAGGCTTGCTAAAGGCATTTTTCACTTAAAAACTAGTTTCTTTTGTTTCTCTCTTCTTTTGAACACAAAAGAAGAGTGTTGGGAACCGGTACACTTTGACTGCCACAGAGAATTCTTTCCTGCTATGAATTTCAGTGTTTAAAACATTCTTCAAAATGAATATTCTTTTGTTTTCTAAAGAAAAAAAGATACTTCTTAACATCCTCACCTCCTTCTTTGGGGGGCATCTGAATTTTGCTCCAGGGTACGAGGTATGTCACCTCATTATCCTGAGAGCTCAGCATGGGCATGGCTTTAGAGATGTACTGCTCAATCCAGCTGGGGTCCTGAGCTAGGGCTGCACGCACAGACGCCCGCTGAGCATAGCTGTCTAAAAAACATTATTGAAAAGACAGAAAAGCAGTGAGTCAATTTGACCAATATCATGGTTATTATGTAATATTTATTTAACTAAAATGCAGTGCATGATTTTGCGTTACTTTAATTATTAGATTATTTAAATAACATTTTTTTATTTTATACTAATGCATGTTAATCTATTTTTATTTTCTAATTTTCTATTATTTAGTACTTCTATGTACAGCACTTTGGTCAAATTTTGTTGTTATTAAATGTGCTTTATGAATACATATTGTATTGTATTATACTGATTTAAATAACCTGCTCATATGAACCGTTTTTTATTTTATTTATCTAAATACTTTATTTGCATGCTATTTTTCTAAATAGTGTACTTTTTTTGAAGTAAAGAGACAGATTAAAGATTAATTGCAATCTTTTGTTTAATTTTTACATCTTTATAAATCCTATAAAGTGTACAAGACACATTTAAGAACTCATTCCCACCATACTTCCAGATGTGGAAAACCTGATTGAGACCCCCATATTCCACAGTCCAGTATCCGATGAGCTCTGAGTGGGCTGTGCGCAGCTGGATCTTCTCATTGGTCAGTTTGAGGAAGGCAGCGTTCAGATGTGGCTGGATGCAATATGTGCGAAACTCATAGAAGGTCCCGTGCTGCTGCTGTGGTCCAGTGGTGATCCATGCAGCGCTGGGCTGCTCGAAAACACAAATCCAAACTAATAGTGACACCATGTGGTATTTAACAGAACTGCTCAGAATTGACAATAGGAATAACTATGGCCTGGCCTTTTAAGGGTTTACACTCCACAGTTCCCTAGAACACACTTCTGCATCAACTGTGAGATGAACTATGTGTGTGCATGAATCATTAGAGCTAAAGTGTCCATGAATTGCAACCTTTTCAATCTTTAAATTAGCTATTTTGGAGCAATTTGTTTTGGAAAACTTCCATATGGTGGTATAGTGTCTTCATTTATTCTGTGTAAATCAATTCAGAGAAGTGGAGTGATTGTATTTTTTGCTGTTGTACAAATATATTTAGCTGAAAAGGTGTTTGTTTCAGCTAAAGGAGGTTACTTTTATTAAGACAATCGCACAAGCTTAAACTAAATTGAGTAATAAATAATGAAAATATATGGTATGTATGAATATGGTGGTTTCCCAGTACTGGGTTGCAACTTGAATTGCATCTGCTGTGTAAAACATATGCTGGATAGCTTGGCAGTTCATTCCGCTGTGGCGACCCCTGATGAATAAAAGGACTAAGCCGAAGGAAAATGAATGAATGAATGAATGAATGAATGAATGAATGAAATATGGTGTTGTTGCAATGAAACGTTTCATGTTTTGATAAATATATTGTTTAACTTTTCTTTTTAATTGTTTTTTCATAAATCTAAAAGGTCCTTTTCGACTCTTTTATTCTACTGTTTTTCATTTTAATTAGTACTTAGTCAAGCAATTAAACTACTTATTCATTCATTTTTTGGCTTAGTCCCTTTATTAATCTGGGGTCGCCACAGTGGAATGAACCACCAACTTATCCAGCATTTGTTTTACGCAGCAGATGCCCTTCCAGCCGCAACCCATCTCTGGGAAACATCCATGCACACACACTCACACTCATACACTACAGACAATTTAGCCTACCCAATTTACCTATACCGCATGTCTTTGGAGTGTGGGGGAAACCGGAGCACCCGGAAGAAACCCACGCGAACGCAGTGGAAACAAGCAAACTCCACACAGAAACGCCAACTGACCCAGCCGAGGCTCGAACCAGCGACCTTCTTGCTATGAGGCGACAGCACTAACTACTGCGCCACTGCGACGCCTAAACTACTTACTGAATAATTAAATTACTTTTCAAAGTAATTACAAAAATTAATTAAATACAACTTTTTTTGAATTAACATACGCAGCCAGCACTGCTTTTTCATTTATAAAGTACGCTTTAAGCTAATTTGATGTGAAAGATAAACTAAATATTTACATTCCAAAAGTTCCCACTTCAGTACAAAGGTCAAACCCTACACTTGACACCCCAAATGCTATAGTTATTTTTTATTTCCGAATAACAACTTGCATCTACATTTATAGAACGGAGCACAAAGAATAATCAAATCAATAAAATAATAATACAAAATAAATACACTTAAACCATAGAATAGACAAAAAAGGAAAGAAGGGACAAAACATTTACACCGGGTCTAACAGTCAAACTAAACAGTCTTCTTCCACATTTTGATCATAGCAACTTTAAAGATTTACAGCATAACCAAAACTCCTTTTGGAAAACTAAAAACAGTGGTTTTGTTTTAAGGCACTTGCATTTATGAGTATACAATTTCTCCAAAATTAGAATATTGTTCACTACAAATTGAATATTAACATCTTTCCCTAATAAACCAAAGAAAATGTCATTTTTAGAAAATTGGGAGGACAACTTGAGAGAAACCTTTAACTACTGGAACGAATCAGACCAAAAGGTTCTGCTATATAATCATTTAAAAAATAAATGTGCAGTCGTTTCAATGTCAACCTCACAGGATGTACAATTGTTGTGATCAAAATTAAATCCATGTCTAAGAAATTCTGAAGATGGGTAAATATCATAAAATGTTTTAAAATGAACTGCTTTAGCTTTGGGAGGTATTGGGAAGGAAAGAAACGTTGTTCTTAATTTGATAATAGAGCTCTTGGAAAAAAGACAAGATACATTATTTCTACTAGCTTGTATTGGAAATTTATCTTGGGTTAATATTGATCTTATTATTTTATTAGATATTTCACTCTGAATAAAATCTTGTCCATCTATAAACAAGGCAGATGAAGTGTGTCATTTATATTGGTAACCACATTACTAACCATTATTAGAAATGCCTTCGGGATAGATTTCAAAACCCTTATGATCTTGCTTATGATCACATTCAAAGTTATATTTTTCACAAGAATTTCTATGACTGAGAACCTCACCCTCTTTGTCTAATAGATGGACAACCGACCAAATACCTCTCTCCCACCAATCTTTATAAAAAAAATTGTTTGTAAATAAAAATTTACCTATTATTCCAAATTGGTGATTTACGTGGGGAAAATTATGTTTGTAAATTAATTGCCAGTATAAAAGAACAAGTTTATGAAATTCTGATCATTTAAGAGGGAGTTTTTGTTTTGAAAAATCACAACATAATAAGAAATCTATTCCACCTACACTCTTGAAAATTTGCCAAACGCTATAGTTAACAGTAATAAATCCCAAAATATTTACTTATCCATAATATTTTTTGTTTCCTTTTTGTTTTTTGCAAGAACATGCCAAAAACACTACCGAAATAAACCTGGCGAAAGGGGTCAGACTACATAAGAAAGTGTTTTGAACTTAATATGCATTAAATATTTAAGAAACGATTTCTAAGTCACTAAATCAAATAAATTGCTTAAAATTTCAGAGGCTGGTGAAAAGGATTGAGGTTTATTTGACTGAACAATGTTGTACCATGATAGTCATTGGCTACTAATATGATTTCATTAATCAGAACTTGCACGATACTTTTCTGAAATTATATTATTAAGGAAAAAGTCTGAATGTGTGAATATAAAACCAACTTTACCTCAATTTTATTAAAGCAAATATATAAATCAACAAAGATTTTTTTACTGAATTGAAATGCTTATTATTATATAACGTACAGTTATTTTTCTTAGTAGAATGCAAAATGCAAACAGGAAACCTAAACTTTGGATATTGCGTAATGAATCAATATAGGCTACATGTATAGAGGAACATTCATTAATGGATAACACTAATAGTATCTATTTGGGTTATTAAACTGCAGGGATATCATGCTTTTGTAACTCGTCACCCTGCCAGGTGTTAAACAACGTAACAGTTGAGTTACATGATGAGAATGACAATGGAGCTCGTCCTCTGACACATTTCCAAACACATGGCGTTTGTCTTTTCATGCGGTGAAAGCATTACATATCATCATATTATTTCGATTATTAAAACATACATTGGTGGATGTGTGTAATTACTGCACTTTATCCTAAATTAAACGTGCGAGTGCTGAACAAACTCACCGTAAGTCGGTTTTTCACGGCCAGACATTGTTCTGCGTGACGTGACACGCTCCGGAAAACACCGCGTAGTTTTATCATCTCACTCAATGTAAGTCTAGAAGTGTACCTGCAGAGTGGCTGACATGCCATATCAAACGTGCAGCTCTGAACAAAGTGCACTTCACAGTGAGTACGGAAGCCGAAAAGTGTCGTTTAAGTGCACTGCATGAAACTTGAGCTGCTTTGTAACAACAACGATTTCCATTCTCACATTCCCTGCCGAATTATGAAGTCACTGATACACTATTGGTGAAACATTTGAAAGCATTACGATATGTTAATGTGAGGAAGTTTCTTTTGCTCTCTAAGGTATAATTTGTTTAATTGTAAAAATACTATAAAAACATTAACATGGTGGTTCATTCCGCTGTGGCGATCTCTGAAATAAAGACTAAGCCGAAGAATGAGCATTAACATTTTGAAATATATAACTATTTATAAACATTCTTGTGGCGGTAAAGCAGAATTGTTTACTATTATTAGTCTAATTATAGGTGACAGATAATTCTTCAATCAAATAACCGGATTTGATGTTTAAGTAACGTTATTATCAGTGTTGAAAACAGTTTGCTTGAAATGTTGTGGAAACTGTGACAGGCTATCTTACACCATTCATAAGAACCATTATTGTATCTTTAAAAAATATTTTATTAACAAAGACCACATTAAATTAATTAAAAATGAGAGCAAAAGGATATGTACTGATATACAAAATAGCTTATTTGGGCTAAACAATAAATAAAAAAGGGAAAAAGGGAATAAGTAAAATATAAAAAAAAAATTCTATTCATCAAAGAATCCTGAAAAGAAAAATATACAATATTTAAAATATGTATATATATATATATATATATATATATAT
>CAIGQZ010032675.1:4872176-4925755 GCA_903798205.1 Danio tinwini
TACATGTGTGATGACAATAAAGTTGAATCTAATCTAATCTAATCTAAATAAAATCTGAAAACGTGGTAAAAATCAGGTGAGGGCTTTTCATTTTTTTGGATTATTTTTTAAAACTGTCGGTTGGGTTTAGGGAAGTAGGTGGGCGGGTCAATCAGCGCTTTTAAAAACACTATTGGTTGGGTTTAGGGAAGGCATTAAGCAGGGGGATTGATCGTTCAGTCAGTCAACAGTGGTCTCTGGTAGATTTACACAAGAAGAGATAAAGAGAAGAATGGCATTCGTGAGAGAAATTTTAGATCTCTAAAAGTGTACACAGCGCCCTCTGGTGGATTCGTGAAAACAAAAACAGCAAAAACGTATCTCCTGTGATGTATTTGTCGCTCACCAGAAATGTAAATAGGGGTACAGAATCAGAACGAGCCTGGGTTGATTATATTTGTGCATATACATTAGGTTAGTCAGTACTGAAGCCAAATCTGGAGCTAATCTAACAAAATATTGTATGATAACAGTCCAAGATTAATACACTCAAATGTATGTGTTAGGGAAAAAAGGTTAAACTAAAAAATTTAAAAAGCTAAATTTAAGAAAAACAACAAAAACAATTATAAAATATACATTTTATTTCAATATTTCACATGAATTTAATTGAATTATCTTTCTATTTCTAAACATGTAACTAAACTATTATTTTAATAAATGTATCAGTTTAATAAATCTGTTTTGTTCAAATGCACCAAAATATATGACCTACAATGTAAAAAATGCAGGTTTCCACACAATTCATTTATGTTGTCCCAACACAAATTAAGTTAACTTAACACTTTTAACAAATTTATGTGTATTGAACATAAAAAAATTAAGTTGTCCCAATGAAATCTCAAGAATGGTGTTGTTTCAGCTCATTTTAATTAAGTAGTAGTTTGAAATATATATTTTTTAAGTGAATATTCACTGAGGAATGGATAAAAATATTCATTTTCAAAATTGGGTGTAGTCATTTACAGTGAGCACTGTATACTGCGATATGAATTCACCAAATGACCTGAATAGCTTTATTTAGCGTAAAGAATTTATCATTTTAGAGAAATGATAATTTTGTAGGAGAGCGTACACTCAAAAAAAACAAACATTTTTTTAACTTGTTCAAACTACTTAATTAAAATGAGCTGAAACAACACAATTCTTGAGATTTCAACAACTTAATTTTTTATGTTCAATCCACATAAGTTTGTTAAAAGTGTTAATCGATTTGTGTTGGGACAACATGAATGAATTGTGTGGAACCCTGCATTTTTTACAGTGTATCTCCATAAAATATAATTAAAAAAAACCATAAGCAAATGCAAAAGAGCAAAGATATATTACGTTATCCCAAAAAAAAGATTATAAAAAAACAACTGTGTTTTATAATTTTCTGAAGAATCAAACAGTATTCAGGGTCAGTAATGAAATAATCTATTGTAAAATAACGCAGTTTCCTTTTCATTTATCTTTAAACCACAAATGTTTCATTTATTGTGCTCAATTGATATAGATTAGCTTAAAACGCTTACACAGGCAAAGATCTTAAAAATAAATACAAATAATAGACATTCACTCTAAGGTTAGAACTTCAAATCACTTCACTATGCTCTAAAGCAGCTCAGTGGTTAGCACTGTCACCTTACAGGAAAAAGGTTGCTGGTTTGAGTCCCGGCTGGGTCAGTTGGCACTTCTGTGTGGAGTTTGCATGTTCTCTCCGTGTTTGCGTGGGTTTCCTCTTCGTGCTCCGGTTTCCCCTACAGTCCAAAGACATGCGCTGTAGATGAATTGAATAAAACAAAATTGGCCGTAGTGTATGAGTGTGTGAATGAGTGTGTATGGGTGTTTCCCAGTGCTGGGTTTTGGCTGGAAGGGCATCCGTTGCGCAAAACATATGCTGAAATAGTTGGCGGTTCATTCCAATGTGGCGACCCCTGATAAATAAGGGGCTAAGCCAAAGGAAATTGAATGTTCTGAATTGTAATGTCGGCAATTATGATCCCGATGTGACTATTGCGGATTCGCACACTGCGATATCGATGCTAAAACGGTATACTGTGCAGCCCTAGTAGGGATTGTGTTTGATGCTTCTGGTAAAGCCAGGTTGCAGTCAGCACAATCCTCTCCTGGGGCCGTTTACACAGCTGCAAATAACTTAGGGGGCTGTTTTCCATTCTGAAGGGTTAATCCCTATGTCCTAATCCAGGTTCCTCCGGGTGCTCCGGTTTCCCCACAGTCCAAAGACATGCGGTATAAATGAATTGGGTAAACAAAATTGTCCGTAGTGTATGTGTGTGAATGTGAGAGTGTATGGGGGTTTCCGAGTACTTGGTTGCGGCTGGAAGGGCATCCGCCAAAAAAAAGTATGGTTGAATAGTTGGCGGTTCATTCCGCTGTGGCAACCCCTAATAAATAAGGGACTAACAACTAAGGGACTGAAGGAAAGTGACATTGCTGGTGTAGGGAATAATATATTACCATATTTTATTGACAACCCTAGTTTTAAGTTGAAAATGGTGCCACATGGATGTAAACAGCCCCTATATACAGTTATAGAAAATATTATAGGAAATACTGTAAATAATTCCTTCCTCAGTTAAACATCATTTGGGAAATTATCTGAAAAAGAAAAAAGATTCACAGGAGTGCTAATAATTTAGACTTCAACTGAATAAAATCGTATTATTTTAAGTCTGAAAATTCAATTATTTTGCCACATCTGCTTGTGTGCTTGTAAGCTGCTGTTGGGTCATTGAGGGTAAACATCATATTATGCAACTACTTAAAAATTGTGCAACTAAAAAACATACAGAATTATTTGCAAACTATGTACTAAGCCTAGTAGCGTGGGCATTTAAGAACTGCTGGTGAAACCTTACTCTTGTCTAAATGATGTCACATTAGTTAAGGCCCTGTCTGGAAATCCGAGCAAATGGAAAAGCCATATTGAACATCCATCCAGAGCACGACTCCAAGGTGTCTGGCTGATATTCTAGTGAAGGACACCCTTCTTTGGGCCTTTTATCACAGCTCACATTGTAATGTAATGTCATGTGTATTTATATAGTGCATTTATCGTGTATGGCTATACACCCAAAGCACTTCACAATCATGAGGGGGGTCTCTCCACACCACCACTAGTGTGCAGCATCCACTTGAATGATGCGACGGCTGCCACAGGACAAAGGCACCAGTGCGCTCACCACACACCAGCTATTGGTGGAGTGGAAAACAGTGATAAAGCTAATTCGCTGGATGGGATGATTGTAACCCAGGCTCATTCAGAAAACGTAGTCCCGTGGATGTTTCTGGAGACCGCGAAATACGTCCCGGGGGGTACGTATGGCTTGCATCCCATTAATTATTTTTTTTAACGAACGCAATGGGGCGGTATTTAGCCTTTCCTTTTCGCGCTTACCAGCTGACCGCTCACATCCGTGTGGAGGGCTTTCCCTCCGCAACCAGTTTGCCCCGTTAGCTCGTAGTGTACGTCGGTGGACTTGAGACAGAGAGAGGAGTTGACCACGACGATGACGACGGGGTTCGAGTCTGGGGAAGAGCGGTTACAGAAACCAGGTAAGACAAAAACAGAATCCAAAAAATAAAATAAACAAATGAACAACAGGGCGAGAATGTGGTAAAATCCGAAAACGTGGTAAAATCAGACGAGGGCTTTTGTTTTTCTGGACAGCTTTGGGTTTAGATAAGTAAGTGGGTGGGCGGGTCAATCGATAAAATTGGTTGGGTTTTGGGAAGGAGGAGGGTGGGTCAGTCGATTGGTCGGCCAGCCAGTCACCCGTTCGTTCAGTCGGTCAACAGCGGCCTCTGGTGGGTTTACGCGAGAACAGCGGGCGCGAACGGCACTCCCGAGAGAAATTTGAGACGTGAAAAAGTGCACACAGAGGCCTCTTGCGTATTCGCGAAAACAAAAACTGCAAAAATACGTACCTGCAAAAATACGTAGAAGAGTAGGGGGATTTTTAATGGGATTTTTAATGACCATTGAGAGTCAGTGCCTCAGTTTAACGTCTCTTCCGAAAGACGGCGCTCACTGACAGTATAGTGTCCCCTTCACTATACTGGGGCATTAGGACTCACACAGACCGCAGGACCTGCTGGCCTCTCTTACACCACTTCCAACAGCAACCTCATGTGGTCATACATACCTTGTCTCTTTTGCTGAATATCAGTGTTAATAATCAATAATGGCCATTATAAAAGTATAAGCTACAATACGTTTATACATTATCAGAAATAAAGACAAGCAATCAGTCAAATGTGCAGAATCAGTGTAAGTGGTTACATAAATGAATATATATCTTTGCGCTCAGCCAAAGCACGTTACCTGAGAACAAGTAATAGATTCAAAAGAGTCGTTAGATATAGATAGGATGAATTAAATATCATGTTTAGCAACTATAATGAGTTGAGATCCAGCAGTATATCCTTGGTGAACTGTCCGACGTGCGCTGCTCTTACCTGGGGAGGTGTGTTCAAAGCACCCGCTGACTGAACTCAGACGTACACTTCGAGAGATGCCAGTGTGGTCACGTGATGTGCAATTTCAGTGGTATAGTGTGGACGGAGATCTTTTCAGAAGCGCTAGGTGAAACACCAGTTTGGACGTAGATGGTTTTTATTGTAAAACGCTGTTTTAAAGAGCCCCTATTATACATTAAAAAGGGTCATATTTTGGTTTTGGGGGTCAACAACAGGCTGATATGCATGCAAGGTAAAAAAACATTTTCATTGTCTTATAATATGCATTTATTTTTACCTTATTATCCCAGCGACTCCCATATGATTTTTTCAGCAATTCATTTGTTCCCAAACCCCTCCTTAGCGCGATGCTAATCTGCGCTGTTTGGTCCGATGACAGTCTGTTGCGATTGGTCTACAGTGTTTAGCACTAGACAGAGAGAAATGCCCACCATGACTTCATCAACAATATTGAAGTAGTCAGAGTGCAGTGTATGTGTGAGCACACCTGCCATCACTCCCGTATTTCAGACCAATCACCAGCCGCCCTTCCGTTTTGTTATTTCTCCCGGATAACTCCCGTAATTTCAACCTAATGGCACACATTGCGTTTCAACATGTTTTTAGACACGATATGAGAATATAAAGACTTAACCAGATACAGTACAAGTGGTTACAAGTAACAAAACACAATTAAATACATAATTTGCAAGCTAGAGAAAACAAAGAGGCAACCATTTTAATCGCACTTACTTACACTTGTGAAATGGAGGAAGAATCTGGTCCATGAATTGTGTACTGTAAAGCTCTGCAAAGTCCCATCCATCGATAGTCTTTTCTGATCCTTCCTTTAACAAACGGCCGATGAATCCCCTGTTGTAAGCGTGTAGATTGCTAAAGCACTTGTCAGAAAAATGACAGGAACACAGCACAAGGCTGGGGCTATAATGCTGAGGTATTTTTGCAAAAATAGACCTCAACCACTGACTCTTCAGTTTCATCTTTGGGTAGGGAAAATAACACAAAATTACCCTCACACTTCCATTAATATCTTCGCGACATGATTCAACCGGGCTCTGCTACAGTGTTCCTCTTCTTTTCTTGCTACAGTGTTTGTGGGCGGGGCCAGGGGTTTCAATTTTCCCGGGTGTGAGCGTGCAACAAATGAGCGGGGCTTAAGTTCTGTATCGTCATCATGCCGACACAGCTAAAGACTCGTTATTAAGATGATTCATTTGAAGCACCATGAGTCGACTCTTTTATAAAGGAATCAATAGTTTTAAACACAGCACACTTTCAGATATAAGCCTTAGTTGGATATTTCACTTCACTTAGAGCTGTGTTACACACTACATGGAAGGTCATTTTCAAAAACCAATAGTTGGGGCTCTTTAAAACTAAAACTTATTAGTTTAAACTTATCAAAACTTAGCAAATGTCCTTTTTCGAGTGCATGCATAGAATATCAAAAGGCAGCTGGGAATCTGTAGTCAGTGGCCGTCATCCAGGATAGATCCATCACAGTCTGAAGGAGAAAAAGCTTATGTGTGTGTGTGTGTGTGTGTGTGTGTGTGTGTGTGTGTGTGTGTGTGTTTTGGCCCAGACTCCAGGCTTTTATCCTAATGAATGTTTGCCCTCATGGATCCTGAGATGGTGATTGGGTTTGGATGCAGGCAGGGTACTGCTGATTCAGGTCTTCGGGACAGGAGACCATTCAAGGAGAGATCATTCAGATCTTAAGTTTACTGAAGTAGCAGTGAAAACAGCTGATTCTCTCGAGTCCTCATTCTCATTGCACTGCTATGCATTAGCATAATTCACGACAGACTTTGAAGAATGTCCGCTGACCTGCCATTGTAGTTTCTTTCACTTCATTCCTCTTGTGTTTCTATGGGCTTTCTCTCTCTGGAGGACTGTCAAGGGAAACATTAGTCTGTTGGTTGATGCCGTTGTCCTCGATAATGCCTCCTGTCCAAATGCTCATCAAAATGATAAATTGTGGGATGAGGAGGTCACTAGTGGTGATTTATTCATAGTCATTGTGAAATTTGCAATAGATGCAATCATTTTGCTTGTGGAAACTGAGCAGAAATACTCAGTTGGTGCAATTGTTGATATACTTCTGCTTTCCTTCTGAAGTTTTCTAACAGCGGAGCAGACACAATATGAGGAAATTTTGTGGAAAATAAGGACATTTTGTACGATTCTTCTAAATGTTCAAATTTCAAAGCCAATAAGCACAGTTGAAGGCAAATTCAGAAGTCTTCCTGTGAAATATTTCCCAGGCGCTATTTAAAAGAGATAATTTTTTTCAACATATGTTTTTGCTTTTCTTCTGGAGCTGGTTTTGTTTATTTTAGTTCGGTTTTATTAAGAAATTATTATAAATATTATTAACAATTATTCTTTTTTTTACTTTCTACAGAACAAAGCACCTAATTAACCAATGCCAATGCCCAGTTAACATAATGCCGAGTTCAGACTGCATGATTTTCGTGTCACGAATGTTTTCACACTGCATGACTATCTGGGCTAGTGTTCTGTCGGTGCTGTGTGTACACTGTAGGATGGATCGGCGACAGGACAGTTCATACTGCATGACTTTAAAATAGGAAGAATCGCCGACAACTTTGTCCAAACTGCATCTCAAAGCCAAACAAATGCGAGAAGTAACATGGAAACAAAGCGAGGTCACGTTAATATTTTTCGTTATTAACTACATAATGAAAAAAGAAGGCTTTAAGCTTTAGAAACGTATGTTGCTCATCTGGCTCTTGAAGAGAATTAACAATCTCTCCTCAACTTTTTTTTACTTTTCGACCTGATTGTGATATTGATCAGTTGACATGTCAATTAGACACAGAGCTTCTGCCAAATTTCCACTAGTTTTTCTTCCATTTCTTGGTTCCAAATACACTGAAAATGAGCGCTTTTAACTTCTCCCCCAGCCTCCCGCTGGCCTGCAGGTACCCGTACTAGTGAATGCTGCTCTCTCATTGGCTGTAGGTGATCACGGATGTAATTTTCAATCAGAAAACATTTCACACAGCATGATTTAAATCGCCGACAGCTCCAGATATTTAGCACGGCAAATATCTCACGGGCGACTCATCTGCGATTCTCTCATATCGTGTCCTTGATAGTTCACACTGTGTGATTGTCACTCACGTGAACGAGCACCGATTTGCCTGTGATTTCAGGCATTTGTCTGCGATTTCTCAAAACCTGTCGGCAAGTCAAAATCAAGGCTAAAATCATGCAGTCTGAACTCGGCATAACATACACTGTAAAACCCAACAGTCAACTTTAACATATGAAATGAGTGTAGTGAACGCAAAATTGACTGAAAGTTAATTCTACTCATTTGAAAAGAGTTTTGAACACAGCGTTGAAGGTACTGTAAACCCCAAAAAAGTTAAGGTAACTCAAACCGTTTGAGCCTCCTCCATTTGGCCTTTTTACTTTGTCTTTACTCCTTTACTTTGCTGACGTAAGGAAACGGCGTTGTACGCACTCCACTGAAGACATCCATTAGCCTACATATTTAATTTCATTTGTTAAGCGCAAAGATTTGTTCATTCATTGTTCTTTTCGACTTAGTTAATTAGTTGTTAATCTGTAGTCGCCACAGTGGAATGAACCGCCAATTTATCAAGCCTATGTTTTATGCAGCGGATGCCTTTCCAGATGCAACCCATCACTGGAAAACACCCATACACTCTCATTCACACACATACACTACGCACAATTTACCTTACCCAATTCACCTATAGCACATGTCTTTGGACTTGTGGAGAAAACTGTGAGCACCCGGAGAAAACCCACTCAAACACGGGGAAATCATGCAAACTCCACACAAAACTGCCACCTGACCCAGCTGGGGCTTGAACTAGTGACCTTCTTGCTGTGAGGCTATCGTGCTACCCACTGTGCCACCATGCTGCCCACAAAGATTTGTTTCAAAACTATTTCTAAATTCAGTTCTTATTTCCAAATAAATGAACAATAATAATGAAGTGTGATCAAAAAACTGAGTTATATCCAAACACACGTCCTACTCTTATGGTAGCCCCATATGTTGATCCAGACATCTCAAAAACCCAACAGGTGGACACATTTAAATATAAACAGATATTTATTAGCATATAATAAATAATACTACTAATAATAATTACATTATACAAAAGCAAGTTGTCATAACCTGAAAAAAGTCCCCTGAGATGAGGCATGGAGGCAGTGCTTTTTATAGTTACAGATGAAGTCAGAATTATTAGTCCTCCTGAATTATTATCCCCCCTGAATTATTAGCCCCCCTGTTTATTTTTTCCTCCAATTTTTGTTTAACGGAGAGAAGATTTTTTTAAGCACATTTCTAAACATAATAGTTTTAATAACTCATTTCTAATAACTGATTTCTTTTATCTTTGACATGATGACAGTAAATAATATTTTACCATATATTTTTCAAGACACTTCTATACAGCTTAAAGTGACATTTAAAGGCTTAATTAGGTCATTTAGGTTAACTAGGCAGGTTAGGGTAATTAAGCAAGTTATTGTATAATGATGGTTTGTTCTGTAGACAGTCGAAAAAAAAAAAAAGCTTAAAGGGGATAATAATATTGACCTTAAAATGGTTCATAAAAAATGAAGAACTGCTTTTATTCTAGTCTAAATAAAACAAATAAGACTTTCTCTAGAAGAAAAAATATTATCAGACATACTGTGAAAATTTCCTTGCTCTGTTAAACATCATTTGGGAAATATTTAAAAAAGAAAAAAAATCAAAAGGGGGCTAATAATTCTGACCAACTGTATGTAGAAAATAATACTTTTTGTAACATTTTAATACTTCAAATCTTTTCATTTGTAAAGATATTTGCATATTGCTGTACATCCTGTGTGTAGTTAGCAATGTGTAAGTGTCTAAGGTGCACAACTAATACACTATGCGCTGGACTTTAGACCTGCCTTCAGCCGGTCTATTGCAGTGGTTACAAAGTGGGGGTCGGGACCCCCAGAGGGGTCCCAACAATGAAGGGGGGGTCGCCTGGTGATTTCCAAAAATCTTATTTATTTTTATTAAACCATAATAATTACCATATTTTATCCATAACCTACTGAAGATAAAAAAAAGTTGTTTATAGTTACAATATACTGTATAGTTACTATAGTAGCTTATAGTTTCTAGTTCTATTGGATTGCGACCCCTGGGGTAATTACATCATATTAAAGACACAACAATAGCGTCAGATGCAGCAGATTGATTTTATAACACCAGGGTAAATTTTCTGGCACATTTACAGCAATGACATACATACAATTTTTTTAACGAAGAATAGACTTGGGTCTGTTGGTGTGCATGCGCCATTGCATGCAAAGTTTCTGTATTTATAACCACCTCAGAGGATTTTGGGGGTCACGAGTCACTGGCATTGTTATTTTGGGCATCGTGGGCTGAAAAGTTTGGGAATCTCTGGTCTATTGCACAGTTTATTTTAGTTCCTCAAAATAACAACGCGCCAACAATGCGCCTTAACACACCTCCTTTCTAGACCAGAACACCCGTGAGTCCATAAAATGGTGCAAATGGATTTGCTATTTAAACAACGTGGCACAAAACAGGAAAATTAGGGTTGCGTTGGTCTGAAAATAGGTGTATAAAATATAGCCGGGTGTATAATAGGGCCCTGTGTTTCTTACACCGTTCTGTAGCTATTGTTTATTTTCTCCTCCACGCTGGCTTGTTTTACTTTCAGATGACCCCTTTGGGAGGCTAGCTATGGCTGTCATTTAGAGGGCAGAGTGTTCTCTGACAGGCTTTCAGGCTCTTGTAGAGACCCATAAAAGCCCCTCCATTACGCCGATGGCCGAGGAAATGCCCCCAATTACATCATCCTCTCCTCCGGCCTGTCTCCTTTCCTCTTTTCACCCCTTCCAATCTCCCTCAGTGCGCTCATGATGGCCTTATTTCATCTTTCTCTCCCCCTCGTAGAATGATGTCATTTGATATGAGGAGAAATGCGGCCCGCTGACCCTCGCGACGCAGCTCATCTGTACTGAAATGAGCTCTTTGTTTCTGCTGCTGCCAGACGGCCGTGTCTCAAACACACAGCTCTTCATCACTGCATCTGTCGGGCTGCGTGCCAAAGCCTTTTAGTGCTCCTTGAGTCGAAAATCATCCCTGTCTATTATTCATGGGGGTAATGCATTCATATGTTGTAGAGAAGTAGGGAGAAAAAAAGATAGTGCAAAGTTTATTAGCAGGAGATTGAATTTGCACAGAAATCTGATTTGCATAAAGCTGCAATTGCATTCCTGGTGCTGCTTTTTGTGAGGCATATATTTCTAAATGTTAATCTAACATTGACAAGTGTCAGCTAATATAGTGCATCAACCAACTCACATCTTATTTTCATTTAATTTCTTATATTTGTTGACATTGGGGGGAGGACACAAACATGTTAGTGATTACCCCAGTGGAATTTACACCACTTCACTTTTGACATAAAAAACAACTATAAGGATGTACTAAAGACACACTTAAGGATGTACTAAAGACACACTATAAGGATGTACTAAAGACAAAAATCTTGATATGGAAACATACTGTAATTTTTACAGCTGATCTTATTATTGCAGTGGGTCCCAACCTTTTTTGCCTGAGACCCTCCCCAGAAAACATTGTAAGGCCCCCTTCCACATTTAATGATATTATTGCTCATATAAGTTTGCAGTAAGGATTACAAAAAATGTTGTTTTCAAACAAACAGTATGTTTATTACTATATTCAGATATGTTTATGCACAAATAATAGCCTAATGTAAAATATAAAAGCAAAACATCAGTAAACCATTTATAAGTGAAAAACGTAAGCCTTTGGCCTTTAAATTAGCCCTATTTTATATTCAATAACAATAATATCAGTATTCCCACTGGTGTATACTGGGAAAAAAAATATAGGCTATTACAATGTAATACTTGCATGTTATTTGTTATGCTTTATCAACCAGTGTGAGGCGTAATAATTTGATCAATACGTGGAGAGATCTTTGACAGGGCAAGACACACATAAAAGTTTCTTGTTAGTTGCTGTGACGTCCCTAATCTCATTTCGGGTGTGTGTCAATTCTTTTACCTTGCGCTCAAAATTTCTCAGGGCTTGTCGCAGTATTGGGGATGGGTCGTCTGCAAATGTCTTAATAATTTGGACGGCCTCATGCATTCGTTAGCAAGAACTTTGGAGGAGATAATGCACTGTGGCTGTGTCAGGGACTATTTGCTTCAAGAAAATAGAATAAACCCATAGTTCAGAAAACTATCTTGTTATTTCCTGCATTTCGTGTTTCCAGTATTGCTAGCGTTGCGACCCAAAATGTTTGGAGCATCCCCACCTGGGTCCAGTATGCTTGGTTCATTACTATTAGCTGCTGAGGGCGAGTCCGTGAGACTTGATCTTTTTTGTGGAGGATGAATTACAAATTTGTCAATTTTTTGGTCAGCAAGGGAATAAAATAAACTAAGGCAACATGTTCAGTCACCTGATTGTCCACTGCTTAATTTTTTTAAGAACATGACGCAGAGCTTGCTAAGACCCCCTTGTGGGCCGGGACCCCCCTGTTGGAAACTGCTGTATTAATAAACATGCATTTAAGTATTTTATTAAATGACTATGCATAAAAGTAACTATGCAAGTTACTAAGGTGCATGGTTGTTAGTTTACTGGTATTTGTGTCATTATTTAGGGCTCAAAATGCCCCCAAAATGTCTTCATTTGTCGTGGTTAATGTGCTGCAGTGGACATTAACTGAAGTAAGCTATAATATTTAATCGATTCAAGACTGGAAATGTAAACGAATGTTTTGTTAAATACTGTACAAAAGTTTAAGGTCAACATTAAATCTGTTCTTTACTGATTGTATAATGGATATAAGTGACCCTTTACCACAAAACCAGTCAAAAGTGTAATTTTTGTGTCCATTTTATTTCAAATTGAGATTTATACAGGGTGATTAAAAGATCTTTCAGTTGATGTATGGTTTGTTAGGATAGGGGTTAGGTTGGAGTTTGAATTATTTTGGTTGAATTGTTTATGACAATGTTGGAGAGAGGCTGTATGAGCTGCATTTGTGCTGTTAGCCATATTGTCTAAATTGATGAAATTGTGAATGTTGAAAAGTACAGATAATCTATTATGTCATTTCTTTGGGAAAAGACTTCAGTGGAAATAGTTTTCATTTTCAGCCTTATCATGTTCTGCTAATTGCAGTGAAATTCTATTTGAAGAAAGACAACCACTGATAAAACAGACAGTCTTAAAATGGCCTCCACAGGGTCCAGACCTGAATATTATAGAGGCTGTATGAGATCACCTGGACAGTAAGAGGAAGATAAGACACTTTAAACCTAAAGAAGATTTCTGGAAAGTGCTAAATGAAGCCTGATATTACAGCAAATTACTTCAGAAAATGTCAAGGCAATTAGAACAAAACAGTATAAGTTGTGCTTAGTGCCAAGAAAGCCCACAGACTTTTGCTTGAAGAGGAAATATTGTGCTGATGTTGTTTTTTTGTACATATTTCATATATTTTCTGTTTGTCTTTAATAAAGAGACTGATATGTTGTGCAAAAGTCATAGGCCAACAAAGCTGTTATAGTGCTTAGGACTGTTGCACAGTACTGTATATATAAGCTGCATTACTATATTTATACGCATACTTTCTATAAGATTTAATAATATCCTAAATAATCCCCTTTTTTACATGGACAAAAATATATTTGTAATAATGTGAAATCTCAACCAAGTTAGAATAAATGATTTTCATAAGCTCTTTGTGCAGGAACTAGTTAGTTTGGAGTCCATTCAAACTTTCTGCAGGGTCTATTTTTGTCAGCCTTTGTTTGTTTCATAGCTGTCCCTCCATAAGTGTTTGTAATCACACCGCTAAAACAACTGCCAGCACGCCACTTAAAATTTCTGTTAATCACCCACCTTGTAGGACCAACATCTTTCTTTCTGTCAGTAAAATACCTCCTCTTGCTTTCCCACTCACTCTGTTTTTCCAGAGCCTAAGGGATGATGGCATCATGCACAACCAGAGTCAGTTTATTGTTCATTTATGAGCCTTCTCATTGACCCACTGGCTCTTTGTGGCTGGGTTTAATATAGAATCATATTTTGGGCCACCGGGCAGCAGCAGATTAAGTGCAGGCTTTCTTTTAGTTCCTTTGACTGAACTAACAGGCGTTCGCTGTTTGAGAGGGTGTCAGATACACTCAATAACCCCTGGCCTACTGCCCCAAATTCTGTCCTAAGTGCTTTAACAGCCTCTTGGATAGTGTGTGGAAGTGGGTTGAACAGTTCTGACATGGCAAATGATACCTTCAGAGTTAACCTGTCAAAAAAGTGCACCCTTTTTAAAATGGAGACATAAATGTTGCACTTTTTGTCACAATTGCTCACCATGAATGCAAAATTGACTCTTTTTTATTTAATTATCAGAGCACATTTTATAAATCACAAATGTGCTCTGATAATCTTTAATCTTTAATTTTACAACTACTGATTTGTACTGACTACATTGTAAAAGAAAATCTGTAAAATAGACAGAAAAAAAGCTGTAGATGTAGATGTAATTTAATATAACAATTAAAAGGCGATAGTAATTTTACAGTAGATTACTGTACATTACCATATTTCATGAATACATTTTTGGTCTATACCAATCTTTTGAAATACTAACATCAGTACAGCATAACTTTATAACAGACAAAAACAAAACCACATGCATTTTGTTATGAGAAAGTCATGATGAACCAAAGCCTCATCACAAATAACTTTTCCCACAAGTTCAGTGACATTCACACAACTATTAACATTGCCTTCCAGCAGCATCATGGTAACACACATAAAATTAAACTAATGCAAAAAACATTATTTATCAACATTAGCTGTAATATAAAACTCATTCACTGTATATATTAAGGAAACTTACTGTTAATCAGGTTATGGATTTTTACGGTATATTTACAAACATTTTTACCAGTCAAAAAAAAAAGCATAAAAGTGAATTGTCATGCAGGGAATTCTGGGAAAGTGAATTCATGGTTTTTCGTTCGTTCATTTTCCTTTGGCTTAGTCTGTATTTCAGAGGTTGCCACAGTGGAATGATCCGCCAATTATTCCAGCATATGTTTTACGCAGCGAATGCCTTTCCAGCAGCAACCCAGTACTGAGAAAAACAGTAGATGCCTAGGAAGGTGGTTGTTTTTCTAACTGAGCTAGCTGGGATGCTGCAAATTTATGGTTAATTACTGTATATGTGAAGGAAACTTACTGTTATGAATTTTTACGTTAGCATTTTTACAAAAACATTTTACCAGTCAACAAAAAATCTGGGAAAGTGAATTTTTGGTTATTCACCATATATATTTAGAAAACTTCATGTTAACCAGGTTATAAATGTTTACGGTATTGTTGAAAAACTTTTTTTTACCAGTCAACAACAAAAAACAAAAAAAAAAACATAAAAAGTGAAGTGTCATGCAGGGAATTTTGGAAAATTTAATTCACATTTATTTACTGTATATATTAAACTTACTGTTAACCAGGTTATGGATATTTACGGTAGCATTTTTACTTTTTTTTTTTTTACCAGTCAACCAAAAAAAGTATAAAAAGTGAAGTGTCATGCAAAGTGAATTTTATGCTAATTCACCGTCTATATGAAGAAAACTTACTGACGAAACTTACAAATTTTTACTGTTGCATTTTATTTTATTTTTTTACTAGTCAACAGAAAAAAAGCATAAAAGTCATGCAGGGAATTCCTGGGAAAGTGAATTTACAGTTATTCACCGACAATGTATACGATAAGGGGTCGCAACAGCGGAATGAACCACCAACTTATCCAGCATATGTTTTACGCAGCGGATGCCCTTTCAGCTGCAACCCATCACTGGAAACACCCATACACTCTTGCATTCACAATCATACACTAGGGCCAATTTAGCTTGTTCAATTCACCTTTACCCACATAGCAAACGGACTTGGCCCAAATGTGGCCTCATTATGGCACTGTTGGCATGTTGCCGGCACTGGCATGCATAATGTCAGCCGAATGTGGGCCATGCATGGCAATGATGGCACTGGATGCATGACGGCAAACTACATTTGGGCCAGTTGTGGATGGGAGGTGTGTGGCCCAGATCAGTGTAGCGATAGTTCACATTGTTTAGGTAACATTAGGCTGGGTTATGGCTCAGTTTTGGGGGTTTCTGGTTAAAGTATAAACTTAAAGCCAAGAATCTGTACCAATAATAAACCTGTTTTGGCCCAGTTCGGGCCAGTTAAGGGTGATAAATTGGCTGAGATTTGGGCCAGTTATGGGCCATGTGTGGCACTTGCCTTTAATTTAGGTATGGGCCACTTCAGGACCGTCATTCTTTGCAGCACTTGGGCCGAGGAAAAAGTTATTGAGTGGCTGGACCAGAAAACATTTGCTATGTAGGTAGCGCATGTCTTTGGACTGTGGGAGAAACCGGAGCACCCGGAGGAAATCAACAGGAACACGGGGAGAACATGCAAACTAACCACTGCGCCACGGTGACGCCCCTGTTAACCAGGTTACGAATTTTTTACATGCTACATGCAAGGCAATATGGGAAAGTGAATTTACAGTTATTCACTGCATATATTAAGAAAACTTCCTGTTTTACAGTAGCATTTTTACAGTTTTTTTCACCAGTCAACAAAAAAAAAAAGCAGAAAAAATGAAGTGTCATGCAGGAAATTCTGGAAAAGTGAATTCAAGGTTGTTTACTGTATATATTAAACTTACTGTTAACCAGGTTATGGATATTTATGGTAGCATTTTAACTTTTTTTTTTTTACCAACCAACAAAAAAAAGCATAAAAAGTGAAGTGTCATGCAGGAAATTTCGGGAAGTTGGATTCACGGTTAATTACTGTATATATTAAACTTACTGTCAACTAGGATATGGATATTTATGGTAGCATTTTTACTTTTTTATTTTTATTTATATATTATTATATATTAAGAAAACTTCCTGTTTTACAGTAGCATTTTTACAGTTTACTTTACCAGTCAACAAAAAAAGCATAAAAAGCGAAGTGTCATACAGGGAATTCTGGAAAAGTTAATTTACAGTTATTCACTGTATATATTGAACTTACTGTTAACCAGGTTACAGATTTTTACTGTAGCATTTTATACGTTTTTTTTACCAGCCAACAGGAATAGGGGACTAAGTAGATGTTCTAATATTCAAAATTACATTACATTTACATTATGCATTTAGCAGATATCATAAATAACCATTTGTGCAATGGAAAGGTGCTCATGAAAGCAATAAGACATGCCAGCTTTTATCCAGACCTTATATTAGCATGTTTTGGATAGGATCTGAACCGTACAATGTATGTTGACACTGCTAACTCTGCTTATATGACCTCAAAGGACCCTTATGGGATAGCATTTCTTGCTGCGTGTATTTATTTTTAAGACCATCATTATATTTCGGAATGTCTCTGAGGGTCTCTCTGCGCTCGTGTCATGACACAGTTTCTCCCTGGCAGAGATCCAGGGTCCTGCAGGGCCAGTGCAGACTTGTGCAGCCTGGTGGGTGTTCATGTGGGAGGGCGATGGAGGTCATGGCCCAGTGGATCTGGATCATTTCCAACTTGTCCAAGTGTTGTTGGGCCCACTAATTTAAACAAAAGGGGACAGGCGCTTGGGATTTATCTGGATGAGAGAGAGAGAGGCACAATGTGTGGTTTGGTTTGGACAGATTTAATTAGCATGTCAAAATGTTGCGTTTTTAAGTGGTAGAAGACGGTTTCAGTTGTTTCACAAGGCATTTTACATAAATAAAGTGTTACAAACACACTAATGGGACAATAACGTCAGGTTGTGCTAGTTCTTACTGGGAATTCATTTGCATTGTTTTATTCATTAACTTTTAAAATTATAAATAAGCATCGTAGCTGTCTTATAAATAAATGTTTACCATGTTTACATTACTGTTTGCTATTTATACTCTTTTGAGAATGTAATAATATTAGATTAAATATAGTAAATATATTTACATTGATATTTTATTTACATCGTGGCTCAGTGGTTAGCACAGTCGCCTCACAGCTAGAAGGTCACTGGTTTGAGTCCCGGCTGGGCCAGTTGGCATTTCTGTGTGGAGTTTGCATGTTCTATCTGTGTTCGCGTGGGTTTCTTCCGGGTGCTCCGGTTCATACCTATCAACCCTCACATTTTTCCCAGGATTCTCCCGTATTTTACAGTTCTATCCCGCTATCATCCTGCAAAGTTATTTTCCCGTACTTCTCCAATATTTTCAATCTTACTTTGAAGGGTGACAATAAACATTAAAGAGCCGATCCTCCCTATACGCAACCCATACCCCCAAACCACCAGGGGACACCGCTTCCTCTTAAATGTGAATTTGTTCTGAGCTTTCATGTTATTTAGGCATGAAAACACTTTGAAATAAATATAAAAACATCAGGATACCCTTCCTTTTCATTACAGGTGCTGTTGCCCCTCCTATGCAATCCTCAAAATAGTCAGTTCATGTAGCGGTGCATGACTGTCAGACGCGCTCCATAGTGATAAATAGTCGCTGTTTCCCAAATGGATTTTGTACATGCGATTTGAAGCGGAGCGTAAGTGGATACTCTGGGGGTGCTTTCACACCTTGACTTTTGTTCCGGAACCTGGCACGTTTGCCCAGTTAGCGTGGTTCGTTTGGCATATGTGAACAGGGCAATCGTGCTCGGATCCGCGCCAAAGCAATCGCTCCGAGACCGCCTGAATAAGGTGGTCTCAGCTCGATTGAAACAAACTCTGGAGCGGATCAATTGTAGTGAGAAAGTGATACGATCCGAGCCCGGCTATATCACAGTGTTTTATGAATATGTAATAGGCATACGGCTATATGAAGAGAGAATTATGAGTAGGGCGGGAGGTCATTCCAGACATCCCAAGTCCCGCAAATGCACAGAGACTCCCGAATGCCCACAAACTGTTTCTCAATTCCAAGAACGCAAAGAACGGACTTGCGTTCTTGTGGAGATGTTCTTGGAAGAACGAACTCGGGAGACCGCGATAACAGAATATGTCCTGTGAGAAATGAGATGCTGCATTCTTTCTGATGGTCACATGACCTTCACGCGTTTTTAATGGAAAATTATTTCAACATTTCAGCATTCATACAACGATTTGTTTTTTCCCCCTTTTAAAAATATATTATATGCATAAAAACATAAAAAATATACATTGCACAATATAAATAAAACAGATTTTAATACAAATTTTAGCAAACAAACACCCTTAATGTGTTTATTCCTTTAAGATGTCCATGGTAATAAATATAAATAAAATGCTGTGCTTCCCACTTCCAGTCGCAATGACTTCTGGGACTTCTAGAGCGAGATCGGTGCTCAAGTCTGCATCGATGCGTCCTCGATTTCAAGAACACATCCGGGAAGTTTCACGCGTCCTCTGTTCTTGCGGTCTTGAGTATTGGAACTGAACTTTGGCAGCTGATGATGACGTTACACGAGAACACGAGGATGCAAGACCGCTGAAAAACGCATATTGAGAAACCTCCCGGTCTTCAGAATACGTCGCGCTTCCTTCTCATCACCCCTCCCCACCGCATCCCTCCTCGCTCTTCAGACATGTCGCGCGCACCCTGTCAAACACCACCAAACTACCCCTGATAGCTGAGCGGGACTCTGCAAAATAAACCGTGAAACTCTGACTAATGTGAGCAGAGTTTACTCATACGTGACTTGTTTTATCTATTTTGGTCCGGTTAGAAACTTTGCCGTGTGAAAGCAAACCGCACTAAGAACAAAGAGCAACAATGTAACAATTTTAATCCCTGTTTCGGAACAAATGAATTGATTCACAGGTGTGAAAGCACCCTGGGTTTTGGGTGCGAGTTTGAATACAGACATATACACACAGGGCTTTACATTAACACCCACCAACCCGCCAAATGCAGGTAAATTTGAGCTGTGGCGGGTTAGACAGACACTCTCACTAGCCATTTTGACTGGTTGAAGATCATTTTTAAATGATAGTTTTCTTAAAAGCAGGGTTTGACGATAGAGATGGCCCAATATGGGTGCAAATGTCATCTTAGGATTGAGAATCAGCATGACCGACAAAAATAGCGTTCTCGCAAGCAAAAGAAAGCAGGTGAATACCGAATGAGAAGATGATCACTCGCGCGCACAGGTGATGTGATGTGCACAGCTGTTTAAAAAGCATGCGCGCTCATGTTTCCTGACGTAAAGCAACCGTGCCTAGAGGAAACGCAACTGGTACGATTGGTTCTATTTAAATTAGACTGGACAAAAAGTGATGCTCCTGCACCCACAATCCCGCTGCTTCCAAAAGCTCTGGATGTTTTTAAAATATGTCTTTATGTAAGCAGTAGCGGTTGCCGGTTTTGTTTTAACTATTCTTTGAACAGAACAGATTATGGGCCTAACGTTACCCGTGTGCGCCTGATCATGCTTCCATTATCACACACGGTAACGTAATATTTTTCATCTGCTTTCTTTTGCTTACGGTTATTTTTGTTAATAGGGTTAAATTATAATTTTTACAATAACATTGCTTTAATAGGAGGTTAACTCCCCAAGTATGTGTAGTTAACTAGTGGTCTGAGAGACCTTTAGCCTGGACAGACAAGGCTAGTGTGCATAGTTTTAGATACATGGCAATAATTATATACATTACAAAAATGTAATTTTTTAAAATAAAAAGTGCATGTATACAGCTGTATTTAGCCTGTTTTGACAAATTGTTTAACATTTGTGGCTAAGAAATAATTATTAATTTATTTTTGGTGGTCAGAGATAAATTTGGTAAATCCTTAGTGTTGAGCCCTGAAAAGTCCTGTGAAATAAAAACGAATTGCAATGCGACACTATGAAACCACAGCCCACTTGCTCATGCACATTAAGCAAGTTCATACACAAAAAAGTGAAATGAATGAGGAGGCATGTGGACATAACACAAAGTCTAAATCAAGTAGTTTTAGCATCAATTAAATTTAATGCTAAAATTAGCATTAATTAAAATAATCATAATTTTAAATTAAGTGTTTTAGCTGTGCCTTTACTGAATGAGCACTGTGCTACGTCCGACAGATCGCACTATTATGTATTTCTTTTCTTTTTCAGTTTTTTACAACCTGTTTTAACACATTTTTGTCTGTTTTTTTATTATCTGTTTTTTTTCTTACACTTGTCTTTTTATTCTTGTTTATGGAAAGCACTTTGAATTGCCACTGTGTATGAAATGTGCTCTATAAATAAACTTGCCTTGCCTTGCCTTGCCTTGCCTTGCCATGCCAAAGTCAAATTTATGCACATAAAATATATTTTCCCAACAACAAAATTGTGGCTAGTGAAATTGGCGAATGGCTAGTAATGTTGGAAAACTACTAGACACAGTGGCTGGTGATCAAAAAAGTTAATGTCAAGCCCTGTATACACATGATAATAATAATATAAATAATAATAATAATAACATCTAAACATGTCAATCTTAGTGGGTTTTCGTTTAAACACAACAATTTTTGTCTTAAATGACCATAAAAAGTTAGGAAAGCAATCGAATGCTTTCATTAGGGATCTGTACATTTTTAAAGTAACACCTCTGTTATTTAATATAATCAAATCAAACAAATCTAAATGAGAAATTCATTCACTGCTCTTTGAATAGGCTAAACCTTTTGCTAATTTATTTGCAGATTTTTATAATGTATACTATTTATTCTATGCTTTGTAAATAATAATAATAATGATAATAAAACATCTTACTGGCCGTTTAAACAGTTTATTTACAACGAAACAGCTCCAGATGAACATATTCAGTAATTTTGAGAAATTTTTATTTGTTTTTTTTTGGAGGGGAGGTGGGGGTATCCCTTATTTTCACATCCCAATGTTGACAGGTATGCTCTGGCTTCCACCACAGTCCAAAGACATGTGTTATAACTAAATTGAATAAACTAAATTGGCTGTAGTATATGTGTGTGTGTGTGAATGTGAGAGTTTATGGGTGTTTCCCAATACTGGGTTGCAGCTTGAAGGGCACCGCTACATAACAACATATGCTGGAATGGTTGGCGGTTCATTTCTCTGTGCTGACCCCTGATAAATAAGGGACTAAGCCAAAGGAAAATGCATGAATGAATGATAATGGAACAAGGAAAATTCATGATGAATGAGTTTTCTGTTGTACATACTCTGGATGAAACAAGATTTGAGTGGCATAATCAGTCATAGTGAAAATCATTTGTTGATTTTGGATGAAATGAAATATTAAGCACCATAATAGCGCTTGTGTTTTTGTTTCAGTCTTTGAGCAGAAAGAGGAGTATATAAGCAGCATAAACAAACTGTGCTCACACTTATGGTACTCTGGTTTCAAAATCTTCCACTTCAGATGAATATTTAATGAGCTCAATGCCATTAAAGGAAAGAGACTTCACACTGTCAGCCATTTTCTGTGTTTAAAAACCCTTGGAAATTCTCAACCTGTAAAGCTTCTCGGTTTCTTCTCTCTAACAATCTACATCTGATAGAAACCATTGATTCATGTGCGACTGCAGAGAAGGAATGAAAAGAAGTTGGAAATGTTTATGTTTTTCCTTCATGCAAGTGATGGAAGTTGTCTGGTTATGTACCAGCTGTGCTCTCATTAAACATATAGCTGGGTCATTTCGTCATTGTGTGTGTCTGTGTTTCTCATAGGGAGCTGTTCTCCTCTGAATATCAAGAAATATGGTACAATACAAATGGAAATCGGCAGTTTTCCAGACCTTCCTTCAGGGTGAGTGCAGGAATCATTCACTTCTTAATAAAACGTTGTCAAAATGTTGTCAATGTAGTCTTGATCCCCTTTAAATATTTTGTTTACTTTAATAAAGGGTTAGTTCACCCAAAAATGAAAATTGTGTGACTGACCCTCGTGCTCATTCAGTCTCCACAGTACATTCATTCATTTTTTTCGAAGTTAAGATATTTTAGATGAAATCCAGGAGCTCTCTGACCCTCCATAGACAGTGATGGTCCAGAGACATTCAAAGTCCAAAAAGAAACCAAAAATATTGTCAAAGCATTCCATGTGACTTCAATAGTTCAACTGTAAACAGACGAAGCTCCAAGAACACCAAGAGACTGCAATGGTGCTTTCACACCAGATGCGAATGAAGCGTTAAAGTCTGCATAAACCGAAAGCTGTGACAATTTTTTTTCTTCATAATGTGACAGTTTCTAGAGAAACGAAATATAAAATGAGTAAAAACTGGTCGTGGCTTATTTTTTTACTACTGCAAGCTGATTGGATGTAGTAAAGTACACATTTCATTCAGAAAGATTGGAAAAAGGGTTTTGGGAGATTTATTACAACCGAACAGACTCCTCCTCACAATTTCTGTTTTTTGTCATAGCGCTGACAATTGGAGGGGTGTGGTTAAGTATATTAGCCACACCCAATACCTCAGACAGATGTAATCTGAGAATGTTACTGAAAACAAACAGGAAGTGCGTTTTCAGATTTAAATTTGAAAGAATTAAATTTAACGCGTTAATGAAGCGAATTAATTGAATTTCACGCATGAATGAAGTGAATTTCACGCACGAATGAATCAAATTTCATGAGCAAATGAAGTGAATTTTACGCAAGAATGAATCAAATTTCATACGCTAATGAAGCAAACTTCAAGCTAATTTTTTTCAAAGCGAGTGAATAAAGCAAATTTGCTACACAAATGAAACAAATTTTAAGCAGATGAAGCGAATTTCACGCACAAATAAAGTATATTTGATGCTCAAATGAAGCAAATTTTCAAGTGAATTTTCAGTGCGAATGATGGGAATTTTACATGCAAATTTTATTCGCAAATGAATGAAGCAGACTTCCTGCATGAATAAAGTGAATTTCTCATGCGAATGAAGTAAATTTTACACATGAATGAAGTGAATTCAAACTCGAATTAAGTGAATTTCAAGTGCGTTTGAAGCAAATTTCACTTGCCATTGAAGCAAATTTGACGTGCGATTGAAGTTAATTTAATGCGCGAATTAAGCGAATTTCACCCCCAAATAAAGCAAATGAATGAAGCAAATTTCACTCGCAAATGAAGCTAATTTCACGAGCGATTGAAGAGAGCATCCAGTGTGAATGTCCTATAAGGGCACACTGTAAAAAGATTTTTTTTTGTGTCTATGTCTGTCATATGTTTTCAGTTAAACCACTGAAGACCCATTAAATGTTTTTGACAATGTTTTTGGTTCCTTTTCTGGACTTTGAACATCTCAGGATCATTGCTGTGTATAAAGAATGAGAGAGCTTTGTGTTCAGAAGATGAACAAAGGTCTTAGGGAATTTGAACAACATGAGGGTGAGTAATAATAACAGAATTTTCATTTATGGGTGAACTAAAACTTTGCATCTACATTTCAACTACTGCTACAACTGCTTCAATTACTAGATGATTAGCAACTAATTTTGGTTATTAGAAGTTCACTTTCACTAATACTCTAATAAGTGCTAGTTGACATGTAGTTGCAAATTTACTTATAATACTAAAACGATATGATGTTGTCTTGTTTTCCAGGATCACTGCTATTATCATGGGTCAGTCAAAGAGGTCGAGGGCTCGAGTGTGGTCATCAGCACCTGTGCTGGACTCAGGTAAGAACCGGAGCAGATGTGATAAAAATATGTTTCAAAATGATTCAAAATGTTTGTAATCAGTTTTCGTAAGTTAGTTTTTGACTCAATAGTCAAATTGGCTATTAAGTGAAGTTTATTTATAAACTAATTTCGAGAGGATCACGTGCTTATGATTGCTTGTGGCTGGTCCTGCATTATCCAATTTATGATTTACCAAGCAAACGATTCCTAAGCCACTATATATACTCTAAGTTCCATATAACAACCATCTTCATTTTGAAGAATCCCCCCTTCCACCCCTACTCCTCCTCCTTTACTTGATGGGTGGGATGGTGGCCCAGTAGTTAGCACTGTTGCCTCACAGCAAGAACGTCACTGATTCTAGTCCTTACCAAGCTAGCTGATGTTTCTGTTGTGAGCTTACTCATAATCCCTGTGCTCACTTGGGTTTCCCCCGGGTTCCCCGGTTTCCTCCCACCGTCTAAAAACATGCAGCTTAAGTTAATTGACTAATCCATGCTCCTAGTAAGTAGCTATCTCTTAAGAGCAATCACTATCTGTTCATTAGCTACTACAGCAGGGGAGTTCTCAAAATCTACCTGAGCTCAAACCCCCCCTCGCCTTGCAAGTGGGAGAGAGCCCCAGGCTCAAGGATTTTATGAGCTCAGGGTTCTCTCCTGGGACAGCATGCCAAACAAGCTTTATAATCAATCATCAGCTATGATGGACTCTTGAAATCACCTGTCATTTAAAACTTCTACTAGCATACTTGGATTTATTAGCATTGATTTTCTTGTTAACAAAATGACAATTCTGTGATCATTTACTCACTCTTTACTTGTCAGAAAACTGTTTGAGTTTCTTTCTTCTATTGAACACAAAATAAGTAATTTTGAAAACGAATGGAAATCTTTAACCATTGACTTGAATAGTATTTGTTTTTCCCACTGTGGAAGTGAATGGTTACAGCTTTCTAACATTTTTTACAACATGTTGATTTGTGTTTAAGAGAAAACGATAACTCATTGTATAGAACCACCTGAGGGTGAGTAAATTATGAGTACATTTTAATTTTTGGTTGAATCTTTTGATGATAATGTGAATCTCTAATGATCAACTCTTGGAAGATTAGTAAACAGGTTTTTAAATCATAAAGTGGTCCGCTTTTTCTTGAAAAACCAACCTACAACAAACTCTTCTTAAAAGTTTCTAGGTAAAATGAACACTATGGGGCAGTATAACACCACTAACTTTCATTCCTTTTCACATTAATGATATTTGCATTGACATTTTATTGACGAATAAAGGAATATTTTGATATTTGTCTTTGCACAACACCAAATAAATACCACAAAACAACTTGATATCTAGGGTTTGTAATCGAATAAGTTTACCTCACCTATCTATCTCCATATGGACAACATTTTAAGCATGGTAAGTTTTTTGCTAGGTGCAGTCTTGTACAGTGTTGTACTTGTAAGGCAGAGCACTTGTGTTCGAGTGTAGTGAAACATGGCTCCACAAAAGACATAAAAACAATGTAAAATCATAATAAAACTACATAATCATGTACTTTTTCTCTTACGTTTGTTTTTGATATCACTATTGGTTGGGTTTGGGAAGGGTTTAGGTCAGTGGTTTGCTTGTGATCTATATGACAAGCTCTGCCTTTTATGTAAATATAACAATTAAATGTACCCTAAATAACGTATTTCAAATTCGATATAGGGCGACGCAGTGGCGCAGTAGGTAGTGCTGTCACCTCACAGCAAGAAGGTTGCTGGTTTGAGCCTCGGCTGGGTCAGTTGGAGTTTCTGTGTGGAGTTTGCATGTTCTCCCTGCGTTCGCGTGGGTTTCCTCCGGGTGCTCCGGTTTCCCCCACAGACTAAAGACATGCGGTACAGGTAAATTGGGTAGGCTAAATTGTCCACAGTGTATGAGTGTGAATGAGTGTGTATGAATGTTCCCAGAGATGGGTTGCGGCTGGAAGGGCATCCGCTGTGTAAAACAAATGCTGGATAAGTTGGTGGTTCATTCCGCTGTGGTGACCTCAGATTAATAAAGGGACTAAGCCGAAAAGAAAATGAATGAATGAATGAATGAAATTCGATATAAAAATATGAACAGCGCCCACTAGTTGATCATCTGAAACGTGCAACGAAATGTAACTGGAGCAATGTATTTTATGTTTTGCTTAATTTTGAACACATTTCACTCCAAAAATTCAGATTAAGCAAACAATTTAGTACAGAGCTTGAAATTGCGACCGTTTTTGTCGCATATGCGCCTGGAATTTTATCTATGTGACCTCAAAATATATTTGGGAGCATTTGTGTGAGTGCATAAAATTGATGTCCTGCGACCAGTTTTCACACCAAAATGTTCACCACATGCGCGGAATTAGGAGGCATTCACGCATTAAGCATCTTTGCACCTAAAAACACCAAAGGCAGCACTCAGGAATGGTTTAAAACAGTTTACATGTCAACTTGCTGCAGTAAACAAAGCCCGCAATGCTTACTCCGCCTTCAAGCTCTTCTTATTGTCCCACTGCGCTAGAGCAGAACGCGAATGGATTGGTTAACATCAGCTGTCAATCACTCAGTTCCGATGACAGGGAGCTACAGCCGTGAAAACGTAAAGGTCTGGATCCGAGAGAATAAAAACAACGCTGACAGATTTAGTTTTAGAAACCACCTAATGTTACAAATGCAGATGCAGATTTTAGTTTATTTTTTAGTTGTGATTAGAATGTTAATATATAATAGAATCTGTTCATATAAAACGTGTAGTAACGGTGCTCATACTTTTTGGTGGGTGCGACAAAATTTTGTATGGTGCGCCTAAATTTATGAAGTTAGGAGCACCGGTGCTACCAAGAAAAAAGGTTAATTTCGAGCCCTGAAGTGGACTCCTTAAAGCTGCACATTTTAATTTAGTGGGACTTCAACAGCAGCTTTTATTAGTTTATTTATTTTTTGTTTCATAATCGTTTCACTGCAAAAAAAAAGCATTTCATACTTAGAGTTTTTATCTTGTTTCGAGTCCAAATATTTAAAAATTATTCAATCAAGAAGCATTTTCTAGACAAGCACAACATGTTGTTTTGTTTTCAGAAATATTGAGTCAAAATTAAGTGAGCTTTTCCTTAAAACAAGCAAAGTAATCTGCTAACAGGGTAAGCAAAATAATATTGTTTTCGATATGAAAAAAAAATTCACTTAATTTTAACATATTATTGCTGAAAACATGACAATATATATAATATATATAATTTTATTTATTTTTTTTTTGTTAAGAAAGTGTTTCTTGATTTAAGAATTTTTAGGTATTTGGAGAAAAAAAAGTAATAAATACAAAAAAAACAAGATAAAAAGTTTTAAGTAAGTTTTTATTCTATAGAAGGTAGCTACTTTTATTTTACTTTAATTTATAGACAGTTAATGTTGACATTTTCATGTATGTATTATATATACACAAAAAAATATCTGTAAAAATTGCAGTTTTACATATGCTGTTATTCATGTTTTTATTTGTTTTACGTTTTTTGAATTGCACTATGCCACCTTAAACTTTCTTCCAACAACTTTTTAGCCTTGACAAGTTTGAAAAAGTGACATTTATTAACATTTAACACAACATAATAGTTAAAATAATACGATACAGAAAATAATTTTTTTGTTATTTTACACACTTATTTCATCGTATGTTATACATTATATTATTTCAAACTACTAAATTGTCTGTAAAAGCCACTCCTTTTTTAAAAGACTCATTTTTTAAGATTTTAACTTATAAGATAGGGGTATTTTTGAGGATTGTTGTAGAATGGGTTATTGTTTCCCTACTAGTTAATGTTTTGGGACTCTTAACTGTTTATATTTCAGTTCAATTTTCCTAAGATGACATTTAAAACTTGATTTTTGGATCAGAAGAATGTCTTCAATTGCACAAAAGTTGTAGTTTATTGTCTCAGGAAGTTCAGAGAGTTCACTGGAGCATGCAGCAGGCCGGGTCTCTGGGTTTCTGAGTGGGCCGAGGGTAGATGTATAGAGTCCCGTTGAGCACTCGTACTCCTTCAGCATCTCAGTTTCCTGAGTGAACAGACACGTATTGACGGACGTCCAAAAATATCGATGGACATATTTAATCCAGCACAGCTTGAGTGAATTGGGTTTGATTGGAGAAGAGGGAAACTGTTGAGTATACACGTGTTCCTCCAGATGATTTTCACAGCTGTGGTGAAAGAATCCACCGAATGAGCAACATGGAAACATTTTTTTTGTCTAGTGTTTGTTTTTGCAGAGGTTTCAATAGATAAGCAAGCATTAAGTTGACTTTTGAGGAATATGTGCTGCTCTGGCCAAATCCACGATGCATATAATGATTCATATCAGACTTTAGAAGTATTTTAAAAGTCAGACTTTCCGGGCTCTATTTTAATGATCTAGGCGCAAAGTCTAAAGCACATGGCTCAAAAGCATTAAGGGCGTGTCCAAATACACTTTTGCTATTTTAAGAATGGAAAAATACGCTCTGCACCGCGGCGCATGGTCTAACAGGGTTGTGCTTATGATCTTAATAAGTTATGGGTGTGTTTTGAGAATAAACCAATCAGAGTTTCATCTCCCATTCCCTTTAAGAGTCAGTTGCGTCGTGCCATGGTGCATTTGCTATTTAAATGGCAGACTTTGAAAGTGAAAAATCTGAATGCTTCACTAGTGAAAAAACAGATAAACAGCATCTGCAGTGTGAGGATAAACAATGAGCCTCCTCCAATCGGCCTTTACTTTCGTCGATAAAGAAACTTGTTGTATGCACATACATTCATTAGCCTACATAATTAATTTTGTTTGTTAAGCGCAAAGATTTGTTTCAAAACTATTTCTAAATTCAGTTCTTATTTCCAGCAAACAAATAAATGAACAATAATAATAAAGTGTGGTCAAAAAACTGAGTTATATCCAAATACACATGCTATGCCCCATATGGTCCAAAACCTGACAGGTGGACAAATCTAAGCTTGTTTTTAATAAAACAAATACAAATATGCATATAATAAATAATACTACTAATAAAAACATTATACAAAAGCAAGTTGTCATGACTAAACAAAAAAAAAGTCCCCCGAGATGAAGAAGGCATCAAGGCAGTGGATTTCTATGTAGAAAAATAAAGTAATAATTTTGTAATATTTTAATCCTTTATTCTTTGTTATTCATAAAGATATTTGTGTATTGCTGTACATCCTGCATGCTTTAAGCAATGTGCAAGCGAGGCGCACAACTAACGCGCTTTGCACTGGACTTTAGATCTGCTTTCAGCCGGCCTATTGCAGTTCCTCAAAATAGCAACACGCCAACAATGCGTCTTAAAACACCTCTTTTCTAGACCGAAACACCCGTGAGTCCACAAAGTGGCGCAAATGGATTTGCTATTTAAACAACGTGGCGGAAAATGGGAAAATTAATGTAGCGTTGGTCTAAAAAAGGAAAACAGGTCTTGCGCCTTATTGCGCCGGGTGTAGGTCCATCACACTCCAAATCCTGACTTGAAATGCGTGCAAATGTAATCATGCTCTTATTTGGGATGCGGCATTCGGTACCATTTTGATTAATAATAAAACATTCAGATAATATCTACTCTGCTAAAATGGATCAACAATTTTGATTTCATCATTATAATTCAATTATTAACAAAACTTGATAGGCTTTTTTTTTTTTTTTTTTTTTTTTTTACAAATGAGCAGTCACTTGACATGTCCTGCCCTAAATCCCTATTATAGTCAAAATTACATCAGCACATCAAATTAAGCTGCACATTTCAATTTATTAGGAACTTTAACAGCAGCTTTTATTTATTTATTTAGCTTTATTATTGTTTCATTGCAAAAAAAAATGCTTGTCCTACTTAGAGTTTTTATATTGTTTCTATGTAGGACGAAACCTAATAAATACGCAAAAAAATTAATAAATGAATAAATAAATCCATCAATTCCTGCATAAATAAAACAATAAATAAATAAATGCACAAATAGATACATAAATATATATAAAACACAGACAGACACCCACTCAATAGCATGTTGAGCTGAGGAAAAGTAAATATGGAACTACGTTCAAAAATGAATAAACATTTAAAAGGAGGAAAATAAATCTACATTCAGTTTAGCATTTTCTTATTTCCCCAGCATATGTGTAATTTATTTATTTAATTATCTGCCCGCACTATTAATTATTTATATATTTATTTATGCAGGAATTTGTGAATTTATATATATATATATATATATATATAAAATATATAAAATATTATATATATATATATATATATTATTTTTTTTGTGTGTGTGTGTTTGTATTTTTTTGTTTGTATTTTTTCATTTATTGTTTTATTTATACAGAAATTGATGGATTTATTCACTCATTTATTTATCTGTTCATGTATTTATTGATTTATTGTTTTTGCAGGTTTCACCCTCCATATGTTTTAAGTCCAAATATGAAATACTTCTCAAATTAAATCAAAGTTTTCTCGACAAGCAAAACATAGTCTAAATAATATTTCAATGGGGTAAGCAGAACAATCTTTGAAATAGAAATTCACTATTTAATTTATTTTTTACAAAAATATATATTTATAAAACAAGATTAAAAACTCTTAAGTAAGGTTTTTTGCAGGTTTTTTGTTTACTCTATGGAAGGTAGCAATTTTCCCATTTTTATAGACAGTTAATATTCACATTTTCTTGTATTTATTTTATATACACTGTAAATGTTTACATATTGTTACATATTCCATATTTTGTGATTCATGGTTTTATTTAATTTTTGTTTTCCCCCATTTATTTACGCTTTTGGAATGCATTATGGGACCTTGTTCTTTCTTCCAACGATGTTTAAGCATGAAAAGTTAGAAAAAGTGACTTTTATTATGGTGGCTTGAGAAATACATAAACTTCTTCTTCTTCTTCAACTGTTTTAAGAACGCATCTCCTCCTAGACCGTTCATACTACAACCACCAAACTAACACCAAACCTCCTAACTATACTAAATTAAGTTGCTATATATTTTCCAACTGATCAGGCTTACGGTTTTCTGAAAACTGAATCGGAAAATTCGGAAAAGTCTCATTGACTTAACATTGGACCAAACTTTGTGATCTCATAACTTTGCACCAGACTGTCATACAGGCTTAAGGTTGGGCTCATTAACTCAGACTACCAATCTGTCAATCACTGATGACCTTTCATCTTACTAGCCACAGCCTAGTAACCACTCAGAACACCTTACCAACCGCCTAGCAATGCCTTAGCAACCACTCAGAACATCTTTGCAACCACCTAGCAAGAAACATGCCAATCCATACTATAAACATGCAAGCATATGCAGTTATCTATCTATGCCAACTGTTTCAATCTTTTTTGTAAACGTCTTCAATTATTTAAACTTTAAAACTACTTTAAACATTTCGCATTTCAGCAGTGGAAGCATTTTCGTTCATATCTGGGTGTTGATGCACATCTGTGAAGTGTTGTGTGTGTTTTGGGGAATACTGTGATATCCAGGAAGCAAGGAAATCTGGTTTTGCTTAAAAAAACACAGTTCAGCATAACACAAGTTGGCTATCAAATCGGTTTGATTCCCTTCTTTCTTCACCCTCCCATCCGGCATAAAGATCGTTTTAAGCTTCCCGTGTACAACCCAGCTGAGAGCTTTCCATCCTGTCGGCCTGTTCTAAATGTCCATGACCCCTGATTTTCTGCTTATCATCTCAAAGTTGAACCGAGCTTTTGATGATGGACTTGTTGTCTTTTCCATCCCCAGGGGCTTGATAATCATCAATAACAGCGTGAGCTACATGATCCAACCGCTAGCTAACCAAATACACACTCAGGGACATGCTGTGTTCAATGCTCGGAGGCTGAAACTGCCAGCGGGCACCTGCGGGCATCACCATGGAGACGGGAATCACACCGAAAGCCTTCAGGAGCTGATTGATGTCATGGCAAAGCCTCAGCGGACCAACAGGGTGAGATCATGGGACTGCGAGCAAACCAGTCTAGAGATAGTAATGGATCCAGTGTGTTTTATTTTGGAAATGCTTTTTGACTGACTTTGGGTTGCTTCATAGTCAAAAATATTGCAGCACTTGCTATTAATCTTTTTTAAAATTGTTAAAGCCACATTTTGTTTTACTAATATGTAACAGAAAGTTAGCCTAGCATAAGATAGATCAAAGAAGCATTGAATGTCTGTATAGCCTTTAACAAGGTGATTTTGGCCTATAACACATTTTTAAATAGTCTATTTTAAATAGTTTAAACCAAAATATAAACATTTTAGATGGTTTCATATACTGAAAAAATATGGACTTCATCGCAGAATTAATTTAATGATAAATGATGGAATGGTAGCTGTACTACATTGAATGAGTTTGCTGTTAATAATAATAATAGTAATAATAATAATAATAATAATAATAATAATAATAATAATAATAATAATAATAATAATAACAATTATTATTATTATTATTATAGTTATTACTATTATCATTATTACTATTATTACTACTACTGTTGTTGTTTTTGTTGTTATTATTATTATTATTATTAATAAAAATTTACTACATTGAATGAGTTTGCTTATAATAATAATTATTATCATCATCATCATTGTTATTACTATTATGTTTATTATTATTATTATTACTACTACTACTACTATTGTTATTATTATTACTACTATTATAATAATTATTATTAAAAATGTACTACATTGAATGAGTTGCTTATAATCATTATTATTATTATTATTATTATTATAATGATTACTACTATTATTGTTATTATTATTATTTTAAAAATGCACTACATTGAATGAGTTTGCTTATAATCATAATCAACATAATCATCATATATAATAATAATAATAGTAATTATTATTATTATTGTTATTATTATTATTATTATTATTATTATTATTATTACTATTATTATTATTACCAGCATTATTTTTTTATTTGGGTGTAATTACACAATTGTTGTAAATAAAATATATAAAATATAAAATATTTTAAAATATAAATTTTAGAAACAAATTTATTTCATGTAGGGTTCCTAAAATGTATATATTTTTTGTTACACTAAAATAAATTGTGTGTAAAATGAATATGATCCATGATTTAAATTCATTAAACTTGAAAAAAATATATTATTTATTTATAATTTTATATATATATATATATGATATATTTAGTTTGTATGTTTCAACGTGTACAAATATATAAAACATATTTCAAAGATTTCAGGGAAATTTCCCCATACACTTATATACAGTATGCATATACAGTTGAAGTCAGAATTATTAGCCCCCCTTTAAATTTTTTTCCTTTTTAAAATATTTTCCAAATGATGTTTAACAGAGCAAGGAAATTTTCAAAGGAAATAAAAGCAGTTTTTTTATTTAAAAAATAATAATAATTTTAAGGTCAAAATTATTCGCCTCTTTAAGCTATTTTTTTGATAGTCTACAGAACAAACCACTGTTATACAATAACTCACCTAATTACCCTAACCTGCCTAGTTAACCTAATTAACCTAGTTAAGCCTTTAAATGTCACTTTAAGCTGTATAGAAGTGTCTTGAAAAATATCTAGTAAAATATTATGCACTGTCGTCATGGCAAGGATAAAATAAATCAGTTATTAGAAATGAGTTATTAAAACTATTGTGTTTAGAAATGTGTTGAAAAAATCTTCTCTTTCCGTTAAACAGAAATTGGGGAAAAAAATAAACAGGGGGGCTAATAATTCAGGGGGGCTAATTATTTTGACATCAACTGTATATATGCCGTTTGCATTTACCAAGATGTATTTTAAGATTAAAAAAAGCAATTTCTTGACCTTTAAAGTACAGTAGAGTGATTCCATGCAAATGTCAACCTTGCCTTTTCAACAAATGTCAACAAGTTTTCAACAAAATAGTGGAATAGCACAATTAAATATTAAATATTTAAATAGTTTTTATGCTTTTTGTGTAGGCTTGTAATTTACAGTACTGTAAACATGCTCAAAAATGTCTTTGGCAATGTTTTCAAACAATTATATTTGATTTACAAAAGTCACACGAGTAGCAATTTCACATCTGTCACATCCATATCAGAGATGTCACATGCATAACGATGCTTTTTCCTCATAAATGCAAAAATGCCAAATGAAATAAAATCAATCATGTTTGTTCTATAGAGACCTGACTCTTATCCTTTTGATTAGCATCGTTTCTTTTGGGTTGTGCAGTTTAATTCACAGAATTTCCACAAAGTATGTTGCATACTGCAAACTTTTTTGGTCACATTCATAACATATGTTTATTTCCCTCATTTAAAATATAAAAAATGTTTGCAGATTGATATTTTTCTGATCCCATAATTCTGTGGTTAGTGGTTTTGGAAAATATAAACAGATGTTTTAATATAATGTTAACATATATATTTTCTCTGAATTTATGTTTTGAGATTTTACTGCAAATGTCACATCTACAATGCTGGATATATATGCAAATTATATGCTGTGCAGATAATTTTTTAATTCTGAAATATTTATTTAATCGTTATAGCTAGAAATCTGCCAGAAATCTGTACTTAGAGCCACATTTTGGTTGTAAAACCACATTAAATTCAATGTAGTGTAATATACTGTAATTGAATATATTAATTATATAATATAAATAATGTAGTATGAAAGTGAACAACTTGGGGGGTGGGGGGTGGGGGGATAGTTCTAGTTGTATTTTGTATCATGTTCCATTTACGGAAAGTACCAGATAACATAACTTGTTATTTAAATAAATATGAAGGGCTGACTGAAGTGCTACTAAACCAAGGATGCATTGTGCTTCACATTGGCGAACATGAATAGTGTGTCTGTCCCACACCAAAGACACAGGATATCCCTCATGCCCAATTAGTGGCGTCTCACAGCATTTCAATTCATGAACGCAGATTTAAAAGCGGTGACTCAGCACTTCTTCTCTTGCATATCGAGTTAACCCATACTCATCCATATCTTGTCCATCTCTTCCTGCAGGAGAGAAGAGATGTCAGCAGTAGCATGAAATACGTGGAGCTGATGGTGGTGGCTGACCACGCTGAGGTAAAATCTCATTTTATTCATCTCAGTGTGGACACAAAATTTATTTGTCCACCTTGGGCAGTGGTAATTAATGGTTGGTTCTGCAAGGAGGTGAAAAGATTTGTAAAAATTCTTTAATTTAGATGTATCCACATTTAAAACCAATTTTAGAGACTGAGCAATATTAAAAGCAGACTGTAAAGATTGTATGGCCTGATCAAGTGAAGGAGAGCCACAATAAATCACTGTATCATCAGCATACAGATGATAAAAGATATTTGGAAGGTTGACAAGTTATTAATGTAAATGGAAAATAATATAGGCCCTAAAACCGTTCCCTGCAGCACTCCTTTGGGCACCTCTAAAGATAAAAAAAGTCAAGCCGGCCATATGGACACACTTTGTTCTGTTGGACAAATAAGTAGCAAACCAAGTTGTAGCTTGGTTTGACATACCAATCCGTGTTAAATAGTAAATTAAAAGTGTGTGATCAACCGTGTCAAATGCCTTTAAAGATCAAGAAAAAGAGCAGTGCAATAATTCTTATGCTGCGTTCACATCAGATGCTGGAGAAGCATCAAGCGCGGGTGCTTAACACGTTTAGTCAATGCAAAGACGCTAAAAGACATCCTGCCGCTCGAATCCGGTGGACGTTAAATCAGGTTTAAATCAGGTTATGTTAAATCAAACTATAATGAATCTCTTTACAGCAGCATATTTACCCGTTTGGTGGGCATCCTGTCACTTTTGCTGTAAGTGGATGAGCAAAAACAGCACAACGAGCACAACACACAGCGAATGGTGTCAGCAACCCCTAAAAACATTGCATAGGAACTATCTATTGATTTATACAAAAACAAAAATTTTTAAAAAGTAATAATTAATAATATATTAATAATTAATAACATAAACCAAGACTGACATGCAATGTATTAAACACCTGAAATGTATTTAGAAAAATACTACATAGGAGCTATCTATCGAAATAAAACTATTAATAATAATAATAATAATAATGATAATAATAATAATAACAATAATAATATAATAATAATTAATTAATCATATATTAATAATTAATAATAAAATAAACCTGCAGTAAATGTGCTTGTGAAATTATTATTATTATTATTTTTGATGTTATCTCACAGATGGAAAGAGAACAGAACATTTGTACTCAAGCACTTTAAGCACCTTGTGCGAACCCTGTGTCTGCCATTTTGCAGTGTTTATCTTGACATCCGACCCTAGTTATCTTTCTTGGAAATGACCAAAGAGTGGGCGGGAAAAACCAGCTCATTTTAATTTAAAGGCACAGGCGCAAAAGCTATAATTCTCTCGACATTTTCAACAGGGTATAATAAATGATCTGCTGGGTGTTTTGATAGGAAACTTCACATCCACATTCTGGAGACACAAACGACTTATTTTAGATATTGTAAAAAGGCTAACATTTAAAAACACCCCTTCTTTGTGCTCAAAAACTGCCTCCTGATAGGACAGTGAGGCAACAAATCAGCTACCTAGGTTTTTAGGCACTGCCTTTGTAGTTGCTATGGGATATTCGGTGCATAGGTGGATAACACAGCTATTAACAAAAATATTCTCAGTAATGTATTTCTGTGATTTATAGGCTTCAGACAGTGTGTTCTTGTTTTTTTTTATCACCATTTTATATCACTAGGGGCATTCTTATCATCACAGAAGTCATCAATATTTTGTTTTGGATAAAAGCTTCTGGTAAATGACAGTGAGAGCTGAACCTGACAGCTGGATCTTCAGATGAGTGTTGTGTGTTAGTTTTAGCTCTGCAGATGAGGCTTCCCATCAGGACTCTAACTGACAGTCATTTATAATTATCACCTACATCATACAAAGATCATTTCCGCTGTCTAACTTGAAAAAGTGTTAGGCATTTTTTCCATTACAGGGGTAGTTCACCTATTAATAAAAATGATGTCATACTTTATTCTTCCTCTTGTTCTTTTAAATCTTTATGAGTTTCTTTCTTCTGATGAACACAAAATAGCATATTTTTGTACTTTTCATATTGTACTTTTCACTTTATTATTATTGTTCATTTATTCATTTGCTGGAAATTAAAACTGAATTTAGAAATAGTTTTGAAACAAATCTTTGCCCTTAACAAACAATAATAAATATGTAATGGATGTCTTCAGTGGAGTGCGTACAAAACTGTTCACTTATCCAGGAAAGTAAAGTTAAGAGTAAAAGTAAAGGTCCAGTAAAGAGAAAATAAAGAGGCCGAATGGAGGAGGCTCATTCTTAATTCTCACACTGCAGATGGTTTGTTTAACTAGTAAGCGTTCAGTTTTTCCACTTACAAAGTCCGTAATGTCTGTAAAAACCAAATGCGCCATGGCACGACGCAACTCACTCTTAAAGGAAATGGGAGATGAGACTCTGATGCGCCGGGGCACAGACCATATTTTCCCATCCTTAAAATAGCAAAAATAGATTTGGACATGCCTTTAATGCTTTTGACTTTGCGCCTCGATTGTTAAAATAGAGCCCATAATGTTAAACAAACAGAAAGTGAGAATTTATTCATTACTTTTTAGTGAATAACTATAGTAACTTTAATGAAAAATCAATGTAAATGATTCATTCATTCATTTTCTTTTCTGCTTAGAACCTTTATTAATCTGGGGTTGCCACAGCGGAATGAACCGCCAACTTATCCAGCATTTGTTTTACGCAGCGGATGCCCTTCCAGCCGCAACCCATCTCTGGGAAACATCCAAGCACACTCATTCACACACATACACTGCGGACAATTTAGCCAACCCAATTCCAATGTAAATTATACTATGAAAAAAGTCAAACTTAATGACTGTAATGTAGGCTATTCTTTTTCATTTTAGTTTAAATAATGTTGCATCCTGTTTAACACAGAATGATGCGTTCTAATAATCTTTTTCAGTTTGTGAATCACGATCGAGACCTAGAAAGGACTAAAGCAAAGCTTCTTGAAGCGGCTAACCTTGTGGATAAGGTGAGGTCGCATTATTAAACACAGCTTTTTTCATCACACATTGACATCTGGACTCACATTAGATTTTTTTTTTGTGTCGCTAGTATTATAAATCACTGAACATCCGTGTGGCTCTGATCCGCTTGGAAATCTGGAATGATCAAGACAAGATCAATGTGACGGACAACCCCTACAGCACCCTTGGTGCTTTCCTGTCCTGGAGGAGGAAACAGCTGCCACAGCTGCCCAATGACAACGCTCAGCTAGTAACGTAAGTCTCAGTGTAGCTTCAGACTTCAACTGGCTGTTTGAAAATTGGTTTTGCCACAGTGTATTGATATTGAAACTGTTGATTTTGGTTGTGTTTTTAGCGGTGTGTCATTTCATGGCACCATCATTGGCTTGGCGCCTCTTAAAGCCATGTGTTCTGAATACCAGTCTGGTGGAGTCAATTCGGTAACTTTACCACCAGCATTATTCTTTTGTCTTTTATTGCTAAGTGTTTTCATGTATTGCAACTACAACTCTCCCTCTCTTTTTGCAGGACCACTCTAACAGTGCTGTGGGCATTGCTGCCACTATGGCTCATGAGTTGGGGCATAACTTTGGTATGAGCCATGATAGTCCAGGCTGCTGTCGAGCTCAAGCAGAGGATGGAGGCTGCATTATGGCTGCCGCCACAGGGTGAGAGCCAAAAACTAAATAGCATTATTTTCATATTGCAAGTACTAGTATCTCAGTAGCTAGGTTTCTATTCACTTATATCCACAATGCGCATACAAATCATTGATGGAAACATCAAGATGTGCATACATTTTGAAAATGTGCATAAAAAAACATATGCGCATAACTGAAAAGGATAAGCTTTTTATTTGATAAGAAAAATGTGCATAAACTATGATGGAAACACTTTTACCAAACAAATTCCAGTATGCACATTAAAAAAGTCATGTGATTTTGTAATAAGAGATCATGTGATGATGAAAATTTGTGTGAATGAACAAACCAGCAGGCTGAGCATATTGTAAAACATCTGAAATGTTGTTTTGGTCATTCTAAAACGCCTTCACTGATTTGGTATTAGTGTTATTATATTATTAATGACCTCCAGAATAGTCAAGAGCATCTGTGCTCCACATCTCACACCTTCAAACACCACCACGCATTCACTACAAGTCGGGATTGTCATCTGAGGCACCTGTAATTTGTCATTTGTAAATTCAGACTGCTTCTCCTCCCACATTACATTCCCTTTTTACTTTTGATATTCGGTGTCAGCTAATCAGGAAGTAACAGTTTTGTTCTCTTTGACCCATTTGATGGAAATGGTACTTTATTCACATGTCTTTAAATCACTTTTCTTTTTTCTTTTTTTGCTTTAAATACGTATAGCTATCAAGTGTTAAAGCTATTGACCCTTCGCTAAGTCACAACTGTAGCTACGCGCAGGAGGTCTGTCAAGCTTTCGAGCGAGGGAAACAAGCCACAGTGTTGTGCATATGGATTGTGCAAATCTGATACCCGGTATACTAAAAGTCTGGAGGGGGTGGTGGAATTTTTTTTCCCTTTCCAAAACCTACAACCCAAGGGGAGAAATGCCAACGTGGATCAAGCTGTGTGAGGGGCGCTAAAAGAGCAGGGTTAAGTTGGTTTTGTTTTCGATATTCCTGACACATCCAGTGATAGAAGGCAATAACTCACACACCTCATAAAAAGATCTAAACTGCGTTTCCTACAAAAATACAAAGCAGGTTGTGTTTCATAGCTGTCTTTTTCTTTTATTCGCTCAATATTATGAGCACTGCTTCATTTAAGCCCTCACAATAGCTGTAAGAGCGAGCACAATCCAGTCATATTTCCATCTCTTTCAAGCTACGAATATTTGAAATTACATATCAACAAAACAAAACAGAGAAATAATCACAAACTGAGCACTTGCTATCAATATACTTCACCTGCAGCTGTTTTTCAGTAATTTATATCCCTCATGTCCATGTCAGAGCTACAATTCACCAATGTTTTCATCTGTCTTTTGGAGGTTTAGGCCCAATTCCAATTCTTTTTTTGTACCCCTACCCATTCCCCTTGGCCCTTAAAACCGATTGTGAAGGGGAAGGGCTTCAAAACTTACCCCTAAGAATTGGGACAGCAGTACAGCACCTGCACACGTCATCATATGTCATCTCGATCTCTTGCTTCGTATGAGATTGCTGAGATTGACTGCTGTAGTTATTCCAGTTGGTTTTTTGGTATATCTTCAGGAAATCACTTAAGGCATATATTATGTTATCATAACAATCTAATGTGGCAATAAGATCGTAATACTGTGCATTTAACACAGTGGCCATATTCATCTATGTAAAGACAGGAAAGCAACATGAACATTATAGCAGACATTGTAAATGGTCAACTCCAGCCACTAGACTTTTCTGACAGGGTATTCGAGTGTCATTGAGTGTCAGAATGTTGTGGGACTGCTGTACAGGAGTTATTATTATGGGTTATAGATCGTTTTTTATTTTAACTCTTTTTTTTTAAAAGCATGACGGTATTTGACGGGGTTTGTTTGTTGTAAAGAAATATAAAAATTTACTAATTTGTGGATCTCCTGACCTCCCGGTGCAACTATCCTGTCGTTGTGGCTGGTGTATTCTGGGTAATTTTCTTACCCCTTGGTTTCGAGTGTGGTCCTGAAAAATCTTCGTTCGAAGGGGTGTATACCCCTTCCCCTTAGCCCTACGCCTTCAAGCTAAAGAGAATTGGGACAACGCTGCCCCTTTACGGGAACGCGCAAAACGAGGGGTAGGGGTAAGGGGAAGGGCTAAGGGGTAGAATTAGGATTGGGCCAGAGACTAGTGGCTAAAAAATCTTGACAATAAATAATAGAATAAGGATTACATTAATTAATTGAACATAAAACAATTACATTGTCCCCCCAAAAATCAAGAATTGTGTTGTTCCATCTAATTTTAAATAAGTAGCTTAAACAAACAGCAAATATAATTTTCTGAGTATAATTCTACAGAATCTCAAAGCTGAATTGTCATTGATGTTCTTGCAGAGCTCCGTTTCCTCGCGTCTTTAACTCCTGCAATCAGAATGAGCTGAAGCGCTACCTGAGCTCCGGAGGGGGGAAGTGTTTGTTCAACCCTCCCAACACCAGGGTCATGTACGGCGGGCAGCGATGTGGAAACGGATACCTGGAAGAAGGAGAAGAGTGTGATTGTGGAGAGGTGGAGGTCAGGAGAGAGTTTCATTGCTTCCTCCTGGCTCATTTTCTCCCATGCTGTTATTCCGATTGATTCCGATTTACACTCACATTTTCCTTTTCTGTTTCCTGTACTACAAAGGAGTGCTCGAGTCCCTGCTGTAATGCACACAACTGCACATTGAAGAGCGGAGCCGAGTGTGCGCATGGAGTTTGCTGTCATGAGTGCAAGGTAAATCACTGTGTAAAATAAAAAACAATAAAATAAAATGAACTATAATATAAAATATGAAATAATAAAAATACAAGTTTAATATAAAAATTAAATAAAAAAATATTATTAAATAAAAAACAAATAAAATATAAAATAAAATATAAAATAATAATAATATAATATAATAAAATATAATAATAAATATAAAATTTAATAAAAAATAATTAAATTAAATTTAAATAAAAAATAAAAAATAAAATAAATAAAATTATAATAATAAAATTAAATATAAAATAAAATATGTACAAATAAATAAAAAAATATAAAAAATCTATATATATAACATTTTAGTATAAAATTAAATCAAAAATAAAATTTTTATAAAAAAATTTAATATAAAACAAAAAGAAATATTAATAATAATAATAATAATATTTTTATATAAAATAAAAAATGTAAAAATAAATAAATAAAAAATTATATATATATATAACATTTAAAATAAAAAATAGAAAGTAAATTAAAAACTAAAATAAAAAAAATGTTTTTATTGTGAATATTTAGTGTAGACATTTTGAGCATGTAAACAGGTTTTGGGGACTTTTAACGATAAATATAAATAAATAAAATGTGGTGTTACGTTTTAAGGTATGACAAAGCAACAAACACAATGCTAAAATTCAGTCATCATTTACTAATTCCTAGCTTAAAAGTAATATGTAGCCCAAATTTCGTATAGCTTTGGTTTAACATGAGAGAACGTAAATAATGACAGACGTGTAACTTTGTGTTATAGTTTTTGGTTTTATTTTAAGGTGACGTAGTTGCAGTGTATCTATTCATTTAATTACTGATTCATATTAATTAATTACATGTACATAGTTACTATATGGTAGGGGTAAGAATGTTAGGTACACGTAATTGTGGTAATTATGCATAATTCATTTTAATCACTATAATAGGTGCATGTATGTCACCTTAAAGTGTTACCTATTTTTTTTTGTACATAACCTTTTATACTTAACATTTGATATGTCTTTCTCTTACCGTTAACGGCAGACAATTTAGGCTTTTTATGTAAATCTAGTTCCCAAATGTCCATCACTAAATGAGTTCTGGCTTTATTTTCTTTCTCTGAACATTTGAGCAGCTGAAGAGTCCAGGAGAAATGTGCCGTCCCCCCTCAGGCTCCTGTGACCTGCCTGAGTACTGCGATGGCAAATCAGAGTCCTGTCCTGCCAACTTTTACCTGATGGATGGCAGCAGTTGCGCGGGTGGCAGCGCATACTGTTACACTGGCATGTGTCTGACGCTGGAACAACAGTGCCTTTCTCTCTGGGGCAAAGGTCTGTGCCTACTGAAGTCTTCTTAAAGGAACACTCCTTTTTTTTCTGAAATAGGGTCCTAGTCCTTAGTCCACTACACTGTTAGACATTTTATTGTGTTTTGCGAGTAACTTACTGGCAGAACTGTTGACGGAAAGTTACCGCAACTGCCCCTTTACAGTAACTTACCTGTAAATGTGTTTTACAGTAGCAGGGCCCTACCACAATTTTTTTTTACAGTAAAATTGCTGTTATGCAACTTCTTTTTATGGTAAAATGTCCTTTACCACATTTAAATTTTACAGTATGACAATTTTTACTGTTTTACTGAATTTTTTTTACATTTTACACTAGCAGTACAAAGCTATTGAATTTGATAAATTACAAACAAGTGACTATTTTTTTTCATTAACAGTCTTCAACTACAGTATAGCAGTACTTGATTACAGTAGAATACCGCCAATTCCTAATATGCAGTAAGTTACTGTAAAAGCTTCAGAATGACCCGCAGTGCATATTACAGTAGTGAACTGTAAAGAACGTATGTGGTATTTTATTGGCCGTTTTTGCAGTAAATAACTAAAATTGCGGCAAAATCTAACAGTGTATTCAAGTACTTTGATTACAGTAGAATACAGCAAATTCCTAAAATGCAGTTAGTTACTGTAAAAGTGTTAAAATGACCCACAATGCAGCGCATATTACAGTATTGAACTGTAAAGAATGTATGTGGCATTTTATTGGGCATTTTTTCAGCAAATAACTGTAAAATTGTGGCAAAATCTAACAGTGTATTCAAGTGCTTTGATTACAGTAGAATACCACAAATTCCTAATATGCAGAAAGTTACTGTAAATGTTTTTTAAAAGACCCACAATGCGGAGCATATTACAGTAGTGGACTGTAAAGGATGTATGTGGTATTTTACTGGGCGCTTTTGCAGTAAATAACTGTAAAACAGCGGCAAAGTCTAACAGTGTAGCCATATCAAAGATATAAATTATATTTATAAATTATATATATATATTATATAATATATTATATATATTATATTATAATATAATAATCATTTACTTACCCACTTCTGCTGTCATTTTGAGCGATGTGGGCTAAGAAACGATTATGGCTTCATTTATTATTTCTACCATAGTTTCATGTTTTGCAAAGGAGGTGATCTTGGCAGTATACTGTATTTTCATACAGATATTGTGCTTGGCAGGGATGGTAGTATCTGAATGCGATGCCATCTGCTGCTCTCACTAGCTGTCAGTGAAAACCTTTGAGTCCAGCTGAGATATACAGTTCTTCAGATTCACAAACCTATCAGTCGAGATGCAAGTATATCACTCAGTAAAGAATTGTGGGAACATTTTGACAATTTTTTATTCATTTTCCTTAAACTTGAATGATATACAACAAATATATAGTACTGTGCAAAAGTACCAGCTTTGTTGGCCTAAGACTTTTGCTGAATATATAATTGATCAGTCTCTGTATTAAAAACAAACAGAAAATACAGGAAATATGTACAAAAACATGTAGGAAAAATGTGACATCATTAGTAGCAAGTGAAGTTTTATCTATCAGTGGTTTAAAGACTGTCATGTCTTTTTATAACTGATGTAACAGAGTTGACCAGAATGTAAAATTTTTTTTATTACTGAAATGACAAATAATACAGAAAACAGATGTTTCAAGCTATTTTTTTTACTTTATGAAGTAAACTTAATTAGACTTAAATAGTTTACTTAAAATATTCATTATTATTAGATATTATATTGTTGAAATTTTCTTAATGGAATTAGCCAATTCCATGCATGTTCAATGAGAGCCAGGAGAGGTTTTCTTTAATGCAAAAGTATTAGCAATTTATTGTAATAATACAATTGAATATTTTAACTACATCAATCCTACATGTTGCATGACATCAGTCAATTTAGTTGTAGCCAATAGCAGAAATTCGAATAAAAACAGTTTTCTGCTTATCTTCAGTGTTGGGGAGTAACTAGTTACATGTAACGGTGTTACGTAATTTAATTACAAAATAAATGTAACTGAAAGTCACTACAGTTACTGAGTAAAAATGTGTAATTAAATTACAGTTACTTATGAAAATGTTAAAGATTACTAATAGGGTTATATCTAAAAATTCTCTTAAAAAATCTGGGATATGTTGAATAATATTAATCTGTTGCTTTGCCTTTTGCTACAGTTTTTGATATGCACGATGCCTACTACTAAGGCCATTTATTAAAGCGGTGCTATTCTGCTATAACTACATTTCTCAGTAGCGTGGCGGTAGCGTCGCTACTTTCTAAACCAAATAGCTTTTCATTAGCTTAGCTACTTTTTTTAGTCAAGTAGCGCAGTAGCATCCACACAAGCTACATTTACCGATCGCGGATCAATAAGGGACAGCACCGGCATTCACAGAGCTGTGAGGCCAGTGTCTAGCTGATAAAAGTAAAGCCTTATGACGGCGAGAATAACGATTTCTACTTCTACCTGTTTTTCGGTGGTCGACAACAAACTTTTTGGTGTGTTACTGCCACCTCTCGCTCTGGTCAGTGATGTCGCCAACCAAGGCTAACACGAGAAAATTGTTTGACGGAAAAATGACTGAAGGAGAGAAGGTCTATATATATACAGTAGTTTACTGTATTAAAGGCTAAAGTATACTATGGTAATTACTATTAGTTCATGATAGTTACTAATGATGCCACATTATGTAGTGTAATTTATTAATGAAGAATTGTAAGGATATATACAATATAATGCTCATTCCTAAATTTTTCCCTTTACTATAAATTACTATAGTATTTAAAATGTGTAACACCAGGTTTTATTGGATTTTTAGTTTTTCTGTTATAAACTATAATGTGTTTCTGTTTAGTATAGCATATTATTTACAGTAAATAATTGAACTGAACAATGCTGCCTCATGTTTTATTGACAGTTTTATTGATCACTAAGATATGATTGACTTGGATTTAAGTTGCTTCAATTTAAAAATGAAAATTGCAAAAATTGCTTAATGTTTTTTTTTTTTAGCAAAAGCCACAAAAATCACCCAGCTTAACTGATTAAAACTTTGATTTTGATTTTGTAACAGCAGTAAACAATTGTTTTGTTATAAGGTCTGGTTTTGTGGTGGCTGCATTTTAAAATTTTATGAATATAATCTTAAAGATTTAGAAATTCTAACAGTAAACAGAGCTACTGTAAGGTCACACCTGCTTTGTATAAATGCTTGAAAATGATTTAGTTGAAAATATCCATTACAAACTTAAAAGTAATCAAAAAGTAATCAGATACTTTACTTTTACAAAGTAATTGAAAAGGTACACTACTTATTACTTTTTAAATAGGGTAATTTGTAATCTGTAATCTATTACATTTCCAAAGTAACCTCCCCAACACTGCTTACCTTATATATAGACGCACCTTGATGTCAATGCAACACGACAAATCAATGTTCCCTCCCACTCCATGTCGGAGGTCACTAATTGTGTTCAATAAATTGCTAATACTTCAGCATTATATTACTTAATTTTTTATAATAATTGAAGCTGAATGTATAATTCAGGAGGCGGAGACATTCAAAAACATATATTATAGTGTGTGTCTTTAAGTTAATATTAATACAAAGTTGTTTTTTTTAAAGATAACTTGATATAATTTGTTATTATTAAAAACTGTAATAATAGAGACCGAATATCTTGGAGACAAAAATGTTTTGTGCAATTTTACAATCATCCATATGTCTATTCTGCTCTGTTCTTGTTCTTTTGTAAATCACATTTTCTGTTTGTGTCTTAGATGCTCGTCCTGCTCCTGATCTTTGCTTTACTGATGTAAATAAAGCAGGTGATGCGTTTGGAAACTGTGGGCAAGACCTGATGGGCACATACAGGAAATGCAATGAAAGGTGAGATGCATTCTTTGAAGGGCTAGATCATCCAAAAATGAAAAATTTGTTATTAATTACTCATGTCATCCCAATCCCAGAACACAAATTACAATATTTTAGATGAAATCCAGGAACTCTATTATTCGCCATAGACAGCAATGGTCATGAGGCATTCAAACTCAAAAATCTTTTTCAAAACATTCAATATGTCTTTAGTGGTTCAACTCTAATCATGCAAAAGTCCATGAACACTTTTGTGCGACATCCAAGCATCATGTTGCCCACTGTAAATACACACCCTAAGCTGATGTGGAAGACATTGGCCAACAAAGTTGTTTTTACAGTTTTTAGGTGCACAGTAAGTAGCAAAGTAAGAGAAAATACAAATTGCAGTACAATAATTTGTGCCTTAAATCATCACAGGGTACGGATATGTTTGTTTGTAATGTGAAAAAATTCACATTCATTTGTTGTAATGAAATGTGTGTAATAAATTGTGGCATTTGTTTTTGGGAGGCTTTATTGACTGGTCTTCAGTTAATTTTTATAACAAATTCAAATTAAAAACAGCTATTTTATAGTTTTAATATTTTACAATATTACTGTTCTTATTGTATATTAGTTCAAATAAATGCAGCTTAGGTGAACATCAGGGAATTCTTTAGGAAAATAAAACTATATAACTCGACATCTCAATCCCAGAACACAAATGAAGATATTTTAGATGAAATCCAGGAGCTCTCTCATTCTCCATAGACAGCAGTGGTCACAAGGGGTTCAAAATCCAGAAAAGGAACCAAAAGACTTTATCAAAACTTTCCATGAGACCTCAGTGGTTCAACAGTAATCATGCAAAGCTCCAGGAACACTTTTGTGTGCCAAAATAACAACTTTGTTTGCCAGTGTCTTACGCGATAAGTCAGGGTGCACTTTACATCAAGCAATAAGGTGAATTGCCATTACAGTAGAGTCAGCAGTATAGCACACAAGCATCATTTGGCCTGTTGTAAATGCACACCCTAATCTGATGTGGACGACATTGGCCAGCAAAGTTGTTTTTAAAGTTTTTTGCCACACAAAAGTGAGAAAAAATACAACTGGCAGTGCAATATTTTGTGCATCAAATCATCACAGGGCATATGTTTGTTTGTGATGTATAGGGAGCATATAAACAATCCATTAAAAATTCACATGAATTCTGTTATGAATTAATGTTAAAATAGTTTTGGGAAGCTTTAGTGACTGGACTCTAGTTACAATTAATAGTAAATTTAAATACAAAACAGCTATTTTATACAGTTGCAATATTTCACAATATTACTGTTCTTGTACATTATTTCAAATAAATGCAGCCTAGGTGAACATCAGGGACTTTTTCAATAGAATCTGGATGCAGACGTGGATTTGCAAGCTGACACTGCATATCTCAGAGATGCAATGTCAGACACAATGCACTCAATGGAGCTAGTGACTTCACTGTGAGGGGTAGGGTTAGGTTTGGGCATTAAAAAGCATTGCATGCAGCTCATCTTACAACTGCACCAAGTCTGCATCCAATCCCCTTTCAAATTTTTTGGGGGAAAAATCTTTTGAACTTTAGTAGTAGTGTAGTCATTTTCATTTATATGTTGTTGGTTGTATTTAGGAATGTTAAATGTGGCAAGATTCAGTGTCAGAGCACAGCTTAAACTGTTTTAATTGTCCTGATATTTGCTGAAATAACATACTGTATAACAATATCAGGCTTCTTTTAGCACTTTCCAGAGTTCTTCTTTAGGTTTAGTGTCTTATCTTTCTTTTTCTGTCCAGGTGATGTCATACAATCTCTATAATATTCAGTTCTGGACTCTGTGGAGGCCATTTCATGACTGTCTGTGTTTCATAAGCTGTTGTCTTTCTCTAAACAGGATTTCACTGCAATTAGCGGATCATTATCATGCTGAAAATGAAAACTATTTCCACTGAAGTCCTTTTCAGAAGGAATGGCATAATGGATTAAAACCTATCTGTAGTTTTCAACATTTACAATTACATCAATTTAAACAATATTGCTAAGAGCACTGGTAGAAATGCTGCTAAAACCAGGACAAAGAGCCTCTCTCCAACATTGTTTCACATGTCTTAAACAGGAATGCTAAATGTGGCAAGATTCAGTGTCAGAGCTCTGCCAGCAAACCAATAGAGTCCAATGCCGTGGCCATTGACACTACCATCCGGTATGGTCAGCAGAAGATCCTGTGTAGAGGGACACACGTATGGCCGCACGGTCACGCTAAAGAGAACCAGAACGACACCCTGGACCCGGGCCTGGTCCTGACGGGCACCAAATGTGGAGATAATGCGGTGGGTACTGGACACATGCAAAACCTCATTCACCATGATATTAAAAAAATCTAATGATTAATAACATGGACTTACTAAATGGTTAGGGTTAGAATGTGGGTTGCAGGTGATTAATTGTAATTGCGGTCCCACTTTATATTAAGTGGCCTTAACTACTATGTAGTGAGTCGAAAATAAGTATTATATTGTGCTCATATTGTATTGATAACTCATGATGCTCTTGTGGTGGGATACAGGTTATGGACAGAGGTGATGGTATGGGTAAGTTTAAAGGGAGGTTAAAGTTTGTGTGAACCGAAAGACTTTTATTACAGTTTATTGATGTACTTCCAACTGAAATGGAATATTAAGTAGGAGGCGGGGCTTTATTTTTGTACCTCATACATTGATTTCACGCGGCCGCCATTTTAAAAGCAAAATTCAAGCTGCGGTGGGAAGAAACCCGGAAGTATCACCAGAGTCACACAGAAACATTGTTTACCTGTCTGTATATCTTATCAGAAAGAGAAAGTGACACAAATTTATTATTTCAACGCCTTCCGAGTGACCCGAAGGTCCATTCTAAATGGATAGTAAAAATAAAATAAGTTATCAGACCTCCTTTTTAGCTAAGTTAAGGGAAATGGCACTAGTTAGCTAATGTTTTCTTTCCTAAACACACATTTTAGATGCCATTTATCAAACTCAAGTTAATAAACTGATTCTTTCACTATATTAGACCTACTGAAATTTATAAAATATGTCAATTTCCTTCTAACATTTAAGCACTGTTCATCAGTTCACTGCACTTCACCGCTATTTATCAAGTGCAAACACAGATAAGTGATCCGCTGATGAATCGACTGATCTTTGGGCTTTAAAATGCTCCAGTGTCCCTGTATCTGTGTTTGCACTCTGTGAAGAGCGGTGAACTGATGACCCTTACGGCCAATCCTAGTCATTTCTGTTGAGCACTGGTGAATACTATGGCAAATCAGCAGCACTGAAATGTTAGTGGGAAATGGACATTTTAAAAATTTCAGTGGACAACATTATTACAGACAACACAAGGTGTACTACAGAGGCATATGCTGAATCAGGGAAGCGTCCCCACGGTGTTTACCTGGTGTCATGAACTGAAGTCTATGAGGACACTTAAGCTTATTACTCTTAAAGAGATTATGACATTATTTAATGCCTAATATGCTTTTAATTGTTTAAATTAAACTGAACTGAATGATATTAAAGTGATGTTTACACCATATCTTCATTTTGGAATCGCAGCAACAGCTGGAGGTTTGTAGTCCACAGCATGTTAATGCAATGTTTACAGTGCTGATCCTATACTTCCGGGCTTCTTCCCACTGCAGCTTTTGTGTTTTAAAATGGCAGCCACGTGAAATAAGAGTATTCCTTCATAACAAACTAATGGTAAGATGAGCGTGGTTAAGAAAATTGTGGCTAAAGCATCAGCAGAGAAGGACCGACACTCCATACACAAAAGCAAATGGCCATACTTGATTGAAGATTACTAAAACAAACTTTTTTTTTCAGTGTACTAACTTCATGGATTAATTGTTTACCTAATAAATAAAAATGTGCGCTAACAAAATGATTTCACACAGATTTTAAGGTTAAGTAAGTGCTGAGTTCACATCAAATGCGAGTAAACGGGAGCAAATTACATACAGTCAATGCAAATGCACCAACAGAGGCAAATTATCAACACACAGCACGAATGACGTGAAATGCGTGATACATTTGACGGAATTCACCCCAATCGCGTCTACTTTGCAAGGTAAAACAATTAAACTCAAGCAAAAATATTTGTGTAAGAGAGGGAAAAACATCCCCCTAGTAAACCAGATGATGCAAGGCTTCACGTCTGGTGTGAACCCAATAATAATGTAATTTAATATAAATATAAAAACATAATAAGATATAATAAATAAAATCAATGACCCAATGCATATAATTGTAATAATAGAGTTGGGGTACAACAGAGTTGAGGGTCCAAACGCAGTTTATTTACAGCTTAGTCAGATAGTAACATAGGCTCATTCTGAAAACGAAGCCCTATATACATTTCTGGAGATCGCAAATTATGTAGACAGAGCTACATATGGCTGCATTTCATTTTAAAATGAATGCTATGGGGCGGTATGACGCCGTACTTTTTCACACTTACCAGCTGACCACTTACCAGTTTGTCCCGTTAGCTCACCATGTACGTCGGCGGACTTTAGACGCAAAGAGGAGTTGACCACGACAACGGGGTTCAAGTCCGGTGAAGAATTTAAATAAATAGGTAAATAACAGGGTAAGAATGTGGTAAAATCTGAAAACGTGGTAAAAATCAGATGGGAAACGTAGCTCCTGGGACGCATTTAGTGGTCTCCAGAAATGTATATAGAGGTACGTTTTCAGAATGAGCCTGGGTTGTCAGACAGGCAATGGTCAACAGGAACAAATGTTATCATGTGGGTAGTCCAAAAGCATAGTCTTGGTCACAGGCAGTGGTCTGTGCAGGCGGCAAAAAGGATAAACAAAGAACAAAATAAGGGTCAGGAAACACGGCAAGGCTAGACTAGGGTATGACAAACAAGTGTATAAATAGTCCAGGATATCAGTCCATGATGAGCTTCCAGCTGTGTGTATGTAATCAAGGGTGATCTGGAACTGGTGTGTGAGTGAGGTGCCTGATGGGAAATGTAGTGTCGTTCGGTGGCAGAATTGTAGCTCTGGTGAAGTACATTGGGTCAAATGATTAATATGAATGTAAGTACATAGTAATTAAGGCCACCATAATTACTATAGTAAGCACATGAAACATCATTGTTTTGTGTCTAGATTTTGTCCATTAAAGTTGTTTTGATAGTGCATTTAGTAATTAATAATCATTAACTCTTTGTATTATTCACTTATTCGCTTTAATTTCTTTTCAAGCAGATTTGTTTTGAAGGAGAATGCCGTGATGCATCCTTTTTGCAAGCTGATGAATGCAGTACTAAATGTCAAGGCCATGGGGTAAGTCCAAATTGTCTGTGTAACATCGATCTGAGAGATCCATCATAGAGCTGCTTTTTTGCATCACTTCCTCCTCTAATAATACTCTAGTAACAAAACATCTCAACGTTCTCACAATTAGTCAGGCAGATTAATAAATGCATGTGGTTCTAGTGTGGGTTTTTTCTTTTAGCCTAATTCATGAGAAGATTTCAGTTGAGGAAATGATTTCATACAGGATATGGTTTCAAAGTATTGGGAAATTTGGGTGGGTTAAACTGTGAGGTTTTTTTTTGTGCTAAACTTAACACAGACCTTGGTGTCGTAATTATTTCCATAAAATGCAAGTCACTATTAGGGTGTGATGTTAGTACTTAATAAGGGGGTAGATTTTACAATGTAGAATGCTGAGGGGAACTATCATCAGGACCCTCTCGGACATCAGATAGGGACTCAATTTTTGTAAAATTTGCTTTTTTAAAACTTTAGTTTTTTTTAAATAGCAAACATTCAAAGTTTACTGCTTAAAAGTTTCCTTAACAATTAGACATTTTATTAGACAAAAACTTAGACAAGACATTTTTATAGTTCTTTAAAAAAATAAGTGGTCAAAAAAAAGTGTCTGTTTACTGTATATTTCATTAATAATCATTCATTTATTTTCCTTTGGGTTAGTTCCTTTATTCATCAGGGGTCGCCACAGCGGAATGAACCGCCAACTCATCCAGCATATGTTTTACACAGTGGATGCCGTTCTAGTTGCAACCCAGTACTGGAAAACATCCATACACACTCATGCACACCATACGGCCAGTTCAGTTAATCCAATTCACCTGTACCGCATGTCTTTGGACTTGTGGGGGAAACAGGAGCACCCAGAGGAAACTCACGGGGAGAACATGCAAATTCCACACAAAATGCCTACTGACCCACCTGGGACTCGAACCAGTGACCTTCTTGCTGTGAGGCAACAGTGCTAACCACTGAGCCACCGTGTCACCTCATTAATAATCATGCAGGTTAATATTCATAAATGCATGTGGTTCTAGTGTGGGTTATGTCCGTCTAAATCATTTTGGTTTGCAGTAAAAAAGAATTGGTATGAAATCTGAAAATACAAAAGCTAATTCAAAATATGAGTAAATACTATAATAGTATTAAAATATCATTACAATCAATAAAAAAATCTGCAGGTTAATATTCTTTTTTTTTGCTATCTGTTTTTT
>CAIGQZ010032675.1:4926276-4945732 GCA_903798205.1 Danio tinwini
CTACTACTGATACTACTACAACAACATCTACTACTGATACTACTACAACATCTTCTACAACTAATACTACTACAACAACGTCTACTACTACTACTACTACTGATACTACCACAGCAATCACTGCTACTACATCATCTACATCGACAACATCTACTACTTCTGATACAACTACAACAGCGTATCCTACTACTACTGATACTATTACAGTAATCACAACTACTACAATATCTACATCAACAATGTCTACTTCTGATACTACTACACCGAGTACTACTACTACTACTACTACTACAACACCTTTACAACTTCTGGTACCACTATTCATACAACCTCTACTACTACAGAAACTACTACAACTACTACTTCAACAATCCAAACTACAAATACAATTGTTACTTCCACAATGACTACTACTACTACTACTACTACTACTACTACTACTATTACTACTACTACTACTTCTACTACTACTACAACAACAACTACAGCAACCTGAATAATGACAAGGGTAGAAATTATTGTAAAAATGATAATGAGGAGATAACGGGAGGACAGGTCAGAATAGCAATAATAATAGTAATGGTAACAAAAGTAAAATTAATACTATTAATGATAATATTGAGGAGGTGAGGGGAGGTTGGGAAATCAGTAGAGGACGAAAAATTATAATAATAAATAACAATAATAATAATAATAATAATAATTAAATGACAAAGGGAGAAAAGAAAAAATCAACAGGAAAGAAAAGAAAAGGGGAAGTGGAGAGGAAAAAAGAAGGTTAATATTCATAAATGCATGTGGATCTAGTGTGGGTTGTGTCCATGTTTCTAATTTTCGTTTACAATAAAAATAAAATTGAATGAAAACTAATTCAAAATATGAGTAAATACTACAAAAAAACTGATGTATCGATAATTTTTTCTTATAGTACTCCTTTTTCAGGTTTGCACATTTGGTTGATCCGTTTTTTTAGATGGTTTTACACTGAAAATGTAGATGAAATTATAGTTGAAGTCATGATTAGCCCTCCTGTGATTTTTTTTTCTTTTTTAAACATTTCCCAAATAATGTTTAACAGAGCAAGGGATTTTTCACAGTATTTCCTATAATATTTTTTCTTCTGGAGAAAGTCTTATTTGTTTTATTTCGGCTAGAATAAAAGCAGTTTTTAATTTTTTTTTAAACATTTTAAGGTCAATATTATCTTCCCTTAAGCAATCTTTTTTTTTTCTCGATAGTCTACAGAACAAACTATTATTATACAATGATTTGCTAAATAACCTAATTTGTCTAATTAACCTAGTTAAGCCTTAAAACTGCACTTTAAGTATCTAACTAGTATCTTGAAAAATATCTAGTAAAATATTATGTCCTGTCATCACGGCAAAGATAAATGAAATCAGTTATTAGAAATGAGTTATTAAAACTATTATAATTAGAATGTGTTTTAAAAAAATCTTTCTGTTAAAAAGAAATTGTGGAAAAGAATATACAAGAGTGATAATAATTCTGACTTCAACTGTATATATATATATATTTTTTCCTGCAGCTTTGCAATAATAACCATAACTGTCACTGTAACTCCGGCTGGGCTCCACCATTTTGTGGGACATCGGGTCCAGGAGGCAGTTTGGACAGCGGGCCTGTGATCTCACAGAGTATGTCAACAGAGAGCTGATAACCTCAATATTTCATTGAACCCTATCTACGATGACTTATGTTTTTTTGACTGATGTTTTTTTTTATCTTATGTGCAGGCAGCTTTTATCTTATACTGGTTCTTCTTAGCCTGTCTTTTCTTCTGGCGTTGGCTGTGCTTGGTGTCTGTTGGTGCCGCTGTAAACAAAGGTTTCTCTCCACCAAAAGCCCAGCTCTTCCCAAAACACAAATATGCATCAAGTAACAGAGTTTATAACTTATTGTGGGGGAAATAAGTACTGAACACGTCTCCATTTATCTCAAAACATATTTCTAAAGTTGCTGTTGACTTGAGATTTTCACCGGATGTTGGTAACAACCAAATAAATCCATATATGCAAAGAAAACAAATCTAATAATTAGTTTACAAATGAGGTTATGCTTAATAAAATGAAATGACACAAAGGAAAAGGGTTGAACACATGAGGAAAGGGAGGTGTAGAAAGGCAGTGAAAGCCGCTAAAATCTCTCAGTAGTTCTTTAGTGACTTTCATTAGCTGCTTTAGTTCAACATCTAAATCAGGGTGGACATTTCAGTAAGACAATGATCCAAAACACAGTCAAGGAAACTCTCAAATGCTTTCAGAGAAAGAAAATAAAGCTGCTTGAATGGCCCAGCCAAATCACCTGCCCAATATAAAATACAAATTAAAGCTCAGATTTGATAGACGAGACCCACAGACCCATCAAGATTTTTACACTCTGTTGAATTCTGTGAAAAACTCTCAGCTGAGCAATGCATGTGACTTCATTCTCCATATGAGAGACGTCTTTAGGTGCCATCACAAAAAAAAGCTTTTTATATAAAGTATTAAATACATTTCAGTAGTTCAGTACTTTCTCGTTGTGTCATTCCATTGTTATTACACACAGGGCTTTACATTAACACCCGCCAAATGCGGGTAGATTTCGGTTGACTTTGGCTGGCTGAAACTCATTTTTAAATTGCCAGTGCTGGCTCGTCGTCATTACAGATTAGACTGTTAGTTTATGACCGTTTGCCAATATGCGTACAAATGTGATCTTAGAATTGAGAAGCAGCACGACTGACAAAAACAGCTTTTCGAGTGAGCAAAAGAAAACAGGTAAACACCGAATGAAAGGATCACGCGCACGGTGAGACAGGCTTTCCTCACTCACTGACAAGGGCTTTATTGTCGCGCACGCAAAAAATCATCTATGCGTGTTTAAAAGCTCCTGTACCGTTTCCCCACTCAAATAAACCGTGCTTGGAAATGAAACTAGTGCAACGCTCGTGCACCCACAGTCCTTTAAGGGCTTGAGATTCTTTGTAAGCAGCAGCAGGTTGTTGTCGCTTTCACTTTAACCATTCTTTAAACAGATAATTAATTGACCTAACATTAACCCTGTGTGCGGGTATCATCCTTTCATTATCGCGCACAGAATGTTTTTTTACCCGCTTTCTTTTGCTTGCTGTTATTTTTGTTAATATAGTTTAATAATCATCCTTTACAATAATATTGCTTTAATATGTTGTTGTATGCACAGTTAACTGGTGATCTGGGATCTTGAGGCAGAACAGACCACTGTGCAAAGGTTTAGATGAGTGAGAATATATATTTTTGAATCGTCAGCTGTTTTGTCCAATAACAAGTGTACGTAGTATTTAGCTTGTTTTGACACATTATTTAAAATTTGTGGCAAGGAAATAATTAGTTTGGTGTGGCCAGACAAAAAAAAAGGTAAATCCTTATTGTGTTGAGCCCTGAAAAGTCCTGTAAAAGAAAACTAATTGCAATGCCACGCTTTTTTTATGAAAGCATAACCCATTTGCTCATGCGCATTGAGTAAGCTCATGAACAAAAAACTGTTAACTGAATGAGGAGGCAAGTGGAAAAGACACAAAATCTAAATGAAGTAATTTTAGCATGCCGCAACCCATGCCAAAGTCATATTTATGCATATAAAATATATTTTCACAACAACAAAATTGCGGGTGGCTAGTAACAGTGGAAAAATACTAGCCACAGTGGCTGGTGATCAAAAAAAAAAGTCTCAAATTTTCTAAAACTCATTTTCAATTTTTTTTGTTTGTTTTATTTTTATGTTTGTATTGTTGTTTGGGTTTTTACTAAAACCCGCTTCAATTCCATGTCAACGGCTCCTTTAGAAATATTATTACCAAGAAAAAAACATGACATGTTCAATACTTATTTCCACCACTGTATAAATGCAGAAATCATTATGTCTTTTGCAGTCTTTGCTTCATACGAAGTCAATATTTCTCTTCTTGTCAGTGTTCCAGACACCCCTGAGCCCAAAAGTCACACGACAGGCCATGCCAACCCAGTGTTCCAGCCAAAGAAAGCTCCCGCTGATGAACAGGTGTGAAGTTGTTGTGTTGTCAGTGTGTGTTCAGTGTAAGTCCATCCAAAAGCACCGTTTCTGCATCTTTGGCTGTGTGAAGGAAAAATCTGCTGTACCCACTTCATACTCATTAAGTTGTTGGTCGTCGAAAGAGCAAAAAATACACATGGAACATTCATGTACAATAACTACAATTCAACAATGCTTATGCAGCAATTATTGACTCTTTATTATTTATTATTGACTGATTGGCTGGAAGGTGTGGAATGAAATCGTTCTGTGGAATACTAGATTTTGATTGGTCAGTCATTCCAAGGTATGTTATTCCCTGATAACAACTGATTAGACTATATAGCATAGGCTCATTTGGGTACTACAAATAATCATGATTATTTGAGAATAGATTCATGCATGGTTTCCGATACATTCATTCTTCCATGGCGGGGCGGAACACCAAAATTCATCCCGCCATGGCTTTATTACAGCTTCTAATTTAAAGCTTCTAAAAACAGTCAGTCGTTTTTTTTTTTAAATAGCGGGTTATAATCACACCAAAACGTATTAAAAGGTAAGTGAATTATAATATAACAGCGCAAACTTCTCTATAATCAGTAGTAGTGCTGTGCGTTATTTGTTTAATGATGTAGCTTTCAGTTTAGATGAATACAGTTTCCATAATTATACTTTATTTATAGATAAAGGTCTATGGCACTGCATACAATGACTTTATCTTGCTGGAGTTTATAGCCGTTTCACTTTACTTCAAGAAGAATTAATGCCGCTCTGTAGGTCTATTGGAGACATTCATAAATATTCCTAGCAAATCTAATAAATGTTGGAGACATACTCACTACATAAACGCACTAAATCGCACTTCAGCAGCGTTTATTTGAGAGCACACAAGAAAATCTGCGCTTGAGCAGCGTATATTTGAGGGCGTGCAAAGAAGTTTTGTGCGCAAGCAAAGAGATTCACATGCCCTTATTACGTAAATGCGATCTAGACTTGTAATTCTGCGCTCACGACATTTGTCATTGAAATAACGCCATAGGTAGTTGGCTGATTTATGTAAAAGGCCTGCCACCACAGCTGGAAAAAAATCCTAGAGGAAACACAGTCATGTATATATCCTTATCTGTATATCCTATCTTACATATACAGTATCTATCTTATTTGTCACGGTTGGATTGGTGGTAATCTTGTGAATAACATAAGATCTAACATGTCAGAACCATAGACTGTATAAAAATAAGAAATAAGTTGTAACTGATGAAAGCATTCATATTTTTTTCTGCAGCTTGAACAAACGAGTAATTGAACATTGACTATAATCATATAATTAATTGCATTTTTTCATTACACTGTAAAAAAAAATCCTGGTTGCCTTAAATTTTTAAACTGAATCAAATTAACCTTATGAGTCCATTGAACTTATATTATGTTAAACTGACTTACAACAGCTTGCATAACTTCTAAAATTAAGTTAGAACATGATTAACTTAGTTTAATAGGTTACAATGAGCTAAAAACGTATGCTGCCAAGACTAATTGATCATATATTTTTTTACAGTGTAGTTAACATTAAAAAGTTATTAAATGTATTTCTCTTCTCTAAAACATTCTATATATTAGAAAAAAATCCATATATTAGATCAAAAATGTTGAAGTGTAATTTTTTCAAAGTTTATTCTTTGCTGTATGACAACCAGACCTTATAGGTGCTGTATGTAAGTTTTTGACTCTTCTAAAGCATAAAAATGCCATAATATGTGTGCAGATATTTCAGAAACATCCCAAGTGAACATACTTGTTTAACTGAAAAACAATGCTGAAGTCAGATATTCTGCTTTGAAAATGTTTTTTCCCTGCCGGGACACTGTCTTTGTTTAGATAAATTTAACCTGCACAATGCCAGTTTACCCAATTATAATTCAGCACCCCGGGGTTGCCTTGTTGGAAAACAGCGTATTTCATTCATTCATTCATTCAGCTCTGAAAGCATGCGTCCATGACCGAAATGGACAGTATCAAATGTGGAAATGAGACAGATTCAGTTCCACATGAGGTTATTAATTAGCAAATGATATAAATGTTACGAACGTAAACATTAGGTGAGCAGGTTACATTGTAACCGCATGTCCAAACAACAAGCTTTGTGTGGAGATACTCAGTGATGAGCAGTTTGGCTGTTTGCACCAGACGAAACACGACAGAAATGTAAATACAGCCATTCAGAAGCACAGAATATGCACTCACTCACGAAACGGTAAGGTTTAGAATCTATTCAAACTCACATTGTTAGCATTTAGCACTGAATAAATCACACAAGGTTTACCTGAGGTGATCACTGTCATATGTTTCACATGTTCAGCTGTGAGAAATAGAAGCCGTTTCTAATATATCAATTTGAGGTGTTGGTTAGAACCAAAACTCCTTTTAACATGGAAAATATTCCCTTTATCGTGTGTCGTTGCTTTTATTTAGAACACAGTTTAAATCACTTGCTCCTGTACTCAATCTGGCATCCCGCGCTTGCGTTTATTTTGATCCAGGAGTGCAATACCTAGTTCAACCACTATGTCAAATTTACATACTGCACCTTTAAGAATCACTGTGGAAAATGAACCTGACCCAGATATCACCCCAATAAATGTATTTATATTATGAGTTTTCACTGTGTATATATATATATAAATATATATATATATATATATATATATATATTTTAAACTGACAAAAACTGTGCATTTTTCCTTCTTCAGGCCAGTCCTCGAGCGAGTCCTACGGGTCCACCTAGATCCAGACACAGTATCATTCGGCCCACAGTGAAACCTCCTCCAATCCCAGCCTATGTGCCACACAAGCAGCTTAGTTCAGAGTCATCCCAGCCATCTCCATCAGTAACTCCCAAAACAAGACCTCTACCACCCAACAGACCTCCACCACCATGCCCCACCACCAAACCCTGCAAAAACCCTGCGCCAAAGACTGCAGAGGTCAGTGTCTTGTCAGTGCAGATCCAGTATGGCAAGCTAATTTAGCATTTAATCTAAAAATATATATACTAAGCTGCATCCGAAATCGCTTACTACTCGAGTAGGTACAACATTTGAATTTCAATTTACTACACAATCATTAGAAAAGCATGTTATACAGTATATAGGATGAATCAGAGTGAATGGAATTTGGACGTACTACATCCACGGTGTTGTTATTATCACATGACCTAACCGCATCAGTTGTGTCGCTTCACTCCCATTCATGAATTCTCTTGTGTGGCATCAGGGTATAGGATAGCGCCCATTAGATGCAAACTACAGAGTCTCGGCAGAATTAGTAGGTCTACTGTTTTTCTAATACTATGAATTTGTACATACTACTCGGCTCATATACTGTTTTTCATATACTATATAGTAGGGAAGTATGCCATTTCGGACGCAGCCCTAGTGTGTCTTTTCTTGCTATTAGTGCTTCATAAAAACAACAACTAATACCTATTATTATCATTAGACACTAGTACTAGTTTATTAGTTACTTATATCTATATATTGCATACTAGTATTCATTAATTTGGCATTAATTTTCTTTCATATGTAATTCTCCTTACCCATTAACTAGTTCTTATTTAGTTCAATTCTGTACTTGTACCTATTATATAGTATTAATTTATTTGATACTAGTATTAGTAGTATTTTTTGAATTATTACTGGTATTATTATCACTAGTTAGACAAGTAATTATTATCTTGCTAGTTACAACTGTTTTACAATCTTTTGTTATGCTATTATATTTGTTGTTCAGAATTCCTAGTGTTGTGTTAATCTAATGTTTGTAACGTGTCAAACAATGATTTGTATATAATATAGCATCTTTTGAATAAGTACTAGTTGCTAATCAATGTAAATAAGTCCAAGTATCTACTTAATGGGTACAAATATCTAACAATGAGAGCTAGTAACTAGTGAATAATAGCTACTATGGAATAAATAAAATTTAGTATTTCTTTAATAGATTTTAGCATCTTATTAATAGTACTAGTATATAAATAAATAGGTTGTAGTATCTACAAAAAGAAATATCAGCACCTAATGAATGAAAAAGTATGAAAGTAGGTTCTAGTTTGTTATAGACTGAATGTAAAATGGTCTGACATGGTTATAGAACATCATGCATTGCTTGCATCAGAGCTCCTGCAGTCCTTCACAAAAAGGGGCTTATTTGCTTAATATGACAGCTGTTTACTGACTGTGACTAAATAATTAGATCAAACTTTGCTGTGTTTTGTTCAGACGTTGCCTAAGAATGGCATGCCAGTGTCACCAGCCATGCTGCAGAAAGGGAAATCCAGTCTGATGCCCCCTTCTGGACACTACCAAAACGTCAGGTAATCAGAAGAGAGAAGTTGTACACTGCAAAAAAAAATGCTTTTCTTACTTAGATTTTTTGTCTTGTTCCTAGTCCAAATATCTAAAAATTCTTTATATCAAGAAACATTATATTTTTAATAGCCTAAAATATTATTAGTATAATAACAAAAGTTTTGTCATAATTTAAAATTTGTAACACTTTTGAAATTACTTTGTTTTAGGTTCCAAAGGGACGTTTCTGGAAAGAGCTAAGTTGCAGTGAAGCTCGCCGAGTGCTACATCAATCACTTCTGCACCTTTAAGACATCTTTAAGAGTGACCAAACAACTGTCTCAAAGTGATGACCACATTACTGACCTGAACACAGAACGTAGGTCAGACTCTCACTTCAGTGTTTTGAGAGGTGCCGTTCCACTATTCCTGTGCCAAACAGTATGTTGCAGTCTGCTTCATTATGACCTCAGATAAAAGACAAAGAAAACTCGATGATGTATATGACATTATTATACAATAACAGCATGGGTCACATGAAAGAATATCTCGCTCCAGAATATGAAACGTTGATTATTTTGCACGCATTACATTTTAAGCAAATCATATAAATAGTGAAATAGTCTTCGTCTAGTCATGAAGTAACTTGCACTGTTGGTACAATTTAGTTTAGTACTACGGTAAAGCTGTACTTGGGGAATAAAAGTACTTGAGATTGTTTTCATAGCAATAATAGTCCAGAAACTCGAACTGTATAGCACTGGGCTCTTTTTTTTTCTACGTTATATTCTGTGTAGTCATATACTATTTATAGTATTTACTGTACTTTATATATGTTAATAAGATCAAATAACCTGTCTCGAGGGGTGTTTGCAATTATGCTGGATAAGAATCAGTTCATATTACACATGGTGCTTTGTTTCTGAATTCCTAAACTGCCTTTTTAGATAACGCTTGATTAAATGTTCTTTTTGTGTTTTAAATAAGGGCATTAATTAACCCAGGGAATGTATTTAGGTTTAATTTACCTGTAAAAATGTCAATCTTAATTTTTTATATACATATTCTTTGTTTGTAAGTCATTTGGGCGGGCAAATAATTATAATTTCTACTTATACAATTTGTTTGGAGAACTATGACCAATGTACTGGATTTCTGTCAGATTGGGTTTTTTTTTATGTTGTTGTTGAAATGTTATTTATTCATAGTGTTGGATACAATGGCGCCTTAAAATTCTTCATGAATAAAACTGTTTAGAAAGCAAATATTGATCTGCTGTAAACGTGAAGGTGGATTGATATTGCAAAAATCTGCATAGGAAACCGAAAAAAGTCACTTTAATTTAAATTCTGCTTAATTTCAGTTTCTTACAAGAGCAACATAAGGAAAGAGTTGGTCCTATGCAAAATATGATGTCATCAGTGCCTTCCATATCACATCAGAAATAAATAAAAAATCTCATCTGTTAACCTTGTTGTCATTTTTCTTGTCTTAATAAAGTACGTTTGAAATGTTTGAATTTGTGGAATTATTATGATTCTAGATGATCATTCGGTATTAGAAGTGGCTTATATGAAAGGCAAAGGCCTCTAGATTACGCTTATTTTACCAAAATAAAATATGATCATGCCTTAATTTTTATTTATTCAATTAGAACAGTAAGGTCTGACTTTGTTTAGACAAAAGTCATCACTTAACAGAAATAATGTGCAGTAAAGAATATAAAGTCATAGGGCAGTGAAAAAAGAATATTGTGTATGACTCCCACAAGCTTGGACGGCTGCATCCATACATCTCTGCAATGACTCAAATAACTTATTAATAAAGTCATCTGGAATGACAAAGCGTTCTTGCAGGACTCCCAGAGTTCATAAAGATTCTTTGGAATCATCTTCAATGCCTCCTCCTTCATCTTACCCCAGATATGCTCAATAATGTTCATGTCTGGTGAGTGGGCAGGCCAATCCTGGAGCGCCTTGATCTTCTGTGCTTTGAGAAACTTTGATGTGGAGGCTGAAGTATGAGATGAAGAATTTACCCTCTCCTGTGGTTTGTAATGGGATTGGCAACACAAATGTCTTAATACTTCAGGCTGTTGATGTTGCCATCGACTCTGCAGATCTCTCGCACGCCCCCATACTGAATGTAAACCCAAACCATGATTTTTCCTTCACCAAACTTGACAGATTTTTTGTGAGAATCTTTGGTCCATGCGGGATCCAGTAAGTCTTCTGTAGTATTTGTGATGATTGGGATGCAGTTTAACAGATGATTCATCTGAAAAAAAACTACCTTAATCCACTTTTCCAGATGATTAACTAGAAGTCAATTTATTATTTGTTGCTCTTACAACTGGGGTCGACGACATGACTTTTGTCAGGTAGTGTATACCATTGTATAAAATTTATAAGAACATAAAATCTCTTGAATATAATTACCTTAATGGGACAAACAGAGTTGAAATAGCCTAAATATATGACTCATGATTGCACAGAACAGTCTAACAATATGAAATTCACTAATTAATTTCCGACAAAGACCATCACAACTGCATATCACTCTGTAAATGTTTAACTCCAATTTCTTATCAACAAATCTCGGTCACAGATGTGTATTAGATATGGCAAAAAATACGAAATATATTTTCCAAAAAAGGAAGACAAAGAAAAAACAAGACAATAACATTATAAAGTGTAGGTGGGAAAATCATTGCACTCTAGTTTATATCCTTCACATGACATGTTGGACATTAATAGAAAATATGTGCGTGGCGATTAATATTCTTGTCATGAACTATATATTATTGTCCTACTCAGTCATCAAAACATACCATAACACGTCCTTGTGGTTTCATTGGGCTCTGCTGGAGGTGTGCCGAAAGTCAACGCCCTCATTCGCCAGCAGGGAGAGGACTTTTACTCTGAAACCTTGAACTTCCTGTCCGTCATTTTGGCTGTACGCCTTGTTCTTCTTGTCCCTGATAACCGTGCGTTCGCTTTAAAAACGCATTTAACCCCAAAATTTCGGTGTTTTCCGGCCTTGACCAGCACATCAACAGCGAATATTTAATTTAATAATCATGGAGCAAATGGATGACCCCGCTGGATCGGATAATAAACGAGCTATAGCGCGGAAAAGGTGGGTTCTGTCTTGTAAACAACGGCCTGTTTACCAGCGCTCGAAGCTTCTAGTGTTTGGACTGCAGCCAGTTTAACATTAAATAGGACGTATGACGTTCTGTATATACAAATGGACATTAAAATAGTTGGATTAATGTCGCCATGCGCCATTATTATATTTCTGTCTGTGATTTGATCTTATATAAGGGCAGTTAGCAAGGTGCGAACAGCTAACGTTAGATGATGTCAGACTAGTGATATGAATGCTAAGTTGTTGTGCTAAAGCGCATTGAGGGGACCTTAAAGTTTTATATTCGCTTTTACATTCGTTCAGTGACAACTTGTGACACGCTCCCTATATTGTTTACCATGGTATTTTGAATAATCGGCCTGAAATAACGCGGAAGGAGGACTTCAAAACAACATTAGCACTGACTGTAAACAATAGTGTAACGTTACTGTAATCTGCTATTATGATTTCACTATATAGAATTTGCATATAATACTTCTGAATGTGTGAATAAACCAAGTTTACCTCTATAAACGCACTGAGGGAACGCTAAAGTTGGTTTTATACGCACATTCGTTCATTTTTTAACAGTAGCAAGTTGTGTGAACACGTAGCAAAGGTTGTGACACGGTGCCTATTAGTTAACCACCCTACTTTTAATATTTGGTCAGAAATGACTGGTAAGAATGACTTCAAAACAACATTAGCACTATTTAATGAACTGTGAACAATGTACTTTTGAGAGTCATTAGTAATATGATGTCCCTATTTAGAGCTTGCAAACAATACTTTTTTCTGAAATTTGATTATTAAGGAGAAAGTCAGACTATGCGAATATAAACCAAACTTTACCCAATCTAAAACACTTATTTATTGTATTTTTCCAATATACTTGATATCTGAAGTTCTTGGTATGTGTTTTTGTTTTCCTTGTTTTTTATTATTTATTTTGTAAGTTGTTTGGATGATGATAAATAACTGGTAATGTTTCAGAGTGTTTACATAAATACACAAATACAGTACATTTATATATAAACTAGGCATGGGCCAGTATATGATTCTGACGGTATGATAACTTTGGATAAAAATATCACGGTATTGTGATTAATGCTCTAAAACATATTCTTTTTAAATGTATGGGTAAAAAAAAACAAAAAAACTTTTTTCCACTTTTAACACAAAATATTTTATTTTGAGAAACATTTCATATTTTGGAGCAGTAAACATGTCAGGCTAAATCATTCAATTGAATCATTGACTTCTGCTGTCTTCATTTGTTTCTAAAGCACAGATTTATTTGCAATTTAAAATGGTATCTTTGGATATCTTTTGTGCTGGAGATACTGTTGTCCAAAACAACAACAACAACAAAAAAACGTAAATAAAGAGTCATACACATACCTTATGAATGGTATAACAGAAAATTTTGGTGGTTTTAAAACCTTGACTTTTCCAAACCACGGTATACCTTGAAAACGGTTATTGTCCCATGCCTAATACAAACCAGTGTTTATCATGTGTTATTTATATTTTTCGTTAAAATTGTCATATTGTTTTGCTGTGTTGCTGTTATTTATAGTAGTTATTATAATAGACTATGCATTTCCAATGAAAGGGTCTCATGTTTTTTATAGTGCAGCAAAGGTTAAGTTTTCAACTTTATATTTTTTTTTTTATGAAGGAGTTGAAGATGCCAAACAAGGACTTCAGAGAGGACAAGCTTTCAACATCAGCACCGTCCATCACTTTGTCCCTCCCCTCAAACCTAAACACCAAGCACAGGTGGAAACACTGTTTCATAGCGATGTATTTGTGAATACAGACATTATTAAGTCTGTGTGAAATCAGAATTTACGGTGTTTGTTGTTTTGCTAGTGCACGTTTTTATTGTTTAGAATAACAAATCATCTATGCAAGTTAATCCACTAAAATTTTTGTATTGATTTTCAATCAAAGTCTTTTATTTTTCAACCATTTGCTTGATGACTTCATCCACAATATTCTTAACCACACCGTTTTTACCGTTATTTTGCTACAAGGAACTTATGAGCAAAAATAAACCCCCCACTCAATATTTTGTTTCAGTTGGAAGCTGTCTAAAGAACTTCTGGTTCATGCAGACTTTAAATTTGTAAGGTACAACAATTTTAATTATGGTTTCATCTTTGCAATATTTAGTTTTTCTTCTTCTGTATATTGCAGTTTTACAACTATTTCACCAGATGACATGATTAGCTCTATTTGAAAACAACTGATTGTGGTAGAACGATTGGGGTAACTTTGAAGTGAAGTGCATCTGCCTAAAATATAATATAGTACATTTCATGGAGCTGAATGCATTGCTTGAAATGTTATTAAAGTAGCAAGCCATAACGGAACAATCTGGGTCTGGCGGGAGCTAGCTTAGCTTAGCATAAACTATTGAATCGGATTAGACCATTAGCATCTCGCAAAAAAAAAATGAAAAACGCAAAATGAAAGTTTGAAAATGAATCTCACAGACTGAGACACAGCGACATGAACATTCTCACTCCCTCCAGCTTCTGAACTACACACACACACACATACACACGCACACGCACACGCACACACACACATACACACACACACACACAAACACACACACACACACTTCTCTCTCAAGCTTCCTCTCCAATACTGACAGATCCCACTCTCACTACTGTTTAAATGTGTAAGTAGCCACACACAGGTTCAAAAACACATCTCTTTCAGCACATAACTTAAATAGAATCGCCCCTTAAATTAGATTAGAGATGTAGGATCTCTAAAATTAGTGCCAAACATCCTCAATAGTTAGTTTTATCTCCAGATTGACCACTTTTTTGTACATTTTGAATGTTTTTTTTTTAATTATTTTATTATTATTCCTAAAATATAATATAAAATATTTCATGGAGCTAAATGCATTGTTTGAAATGTTCTTAATGTAACAAGCCTTAACGGAGCACTTTTAGCTTAGCATAAGCCGCTAAATCGGATTACACCATCTCGCTCAAAAATTTCAAAACAGTTTTCATAGTTTTCCTATTTAAAGCTTGACTATTTTGTAGTTACATCATGTACTAAGATCAATGGAAAATGAAAGTTGCTATTTTTTAGGTCTTTCAATGGTTAGGAACTATACTCTCATTTTGGCATAATAATTAAGAAACTTTGCTGCCGTGCAATGGCTGCAGCAGGCGCAATGATATTGTGCAGTGCCTGAAAATAGTCCTTGGCTAGTTAACTAGGTAACAGCACAGAGTAAGATCATTGTGCCATAAGGATTTATACTAAGCTAAATGTGCTCCTAACAAACCCATAGATCGACTGAATGGATAAAAAAAATGGTAAAACTCACCTGTTTATTTCTAAGTGACTTGTAAAATGAGCCTACAATGTGGATTTTTGCTTTAAAAACGATGTTGAAACAATGTATTGTGCATCCCTAAATATTTCTATTGAAATTCCGGTTGATTTCTATTGATAATCTTGAACTTCAAATGTTTTTTTGTCCTCCAGCCGGCCCTGGTTTTGCCAGTGTCCTCTCCCCTTATACTCCGTTTGAGTCCAGCAGTGTCATAGCAAGCATTTCTATGGGTGGTAATGAAGGTGGTGGACGGGGAGGAGAGCGATGGAGCTTCTTTGGTGTGCGGCCCATCGTGCAGAAATCCCCCACTGACCCAGGATCAGAAACCAACACTCCTGGTAAGAATTTTGACTATTATCTTTCCTCAATGGTGTAACAGGCCAGTGTAGATCTGTATCAAATTTTCCAGTAATGATAGCTTGTGTAATGCATGCTTCAGTGAGTCAAATTCATATATTTATTTAAATTACTCTATTTTTAAGACGCATATAAGTTTTCAGTGTTTTAAGGGATATTTAGGGTATTCTGACCCACAGTAACCACTGATTAGCTATTTCAAAGGTTATTATAGGTTTGAACTGTGGCCTTGAACTGTGCCGAATTGCGATTGTCCCCACTCCCTCTACGGCCTGCTTACGTCATCGATGATGCAACTGTTCAGTTTAACAGGAAGAGAAGCGCTCTCGCTCAGCACAGTGGAGATTGCTTTAGATGTATAGTTTTAGTCATTTGGGATGCAGTGACACACAGTCAAATATTTTGACAAACAGATCCACAACTTTTGATGCTCATAAATTATCATAAAAGTCATTATGCTACAGGTATTAGGTTTGCTGAAGGTGCAGCTGACGTGCAACGAGTGGTTAAACTATGACAATTTCTGTTCATTGAAAAGTACGAATGATTAATAAATCCATATAAAACCCTTAATAGTTCCTTTAAAGTGACGTTGTGTCTTTAGTTTCGCTCTCAGGCACGATTTACACTCACACTACAAGTGTACCAAAACCCAAAACGCCAAAACCCAACCAAAGCATGCTCTGGCACGCCTCCTCCAACCAGGCCAGGACTCGCCACAGGGGTGGAGTTTGCATGTTCTCCCTGTGTTCGCATGGGTTTCCCCCACAGTCCAAAGACATGCAGTACAGGTGAATTGGGTAGGCTAAATTGTCCGTAGTGTAAGAGTGTGTATGGATGTTTCCCAGAAATGGGTTGCAGCTGGAAGGACATCCGCTGCGTAAAACGTGCTGGATAAGTTAGCGGTTCATTCCGCTGTGGCGACCCTAGATTAATAAAGGGACTGAGCCAAAAAGAAAATAAATAAATGAAAGATTCAGATAAGAGAAAACTTTTTCTCGCTATTAAAGGAGGTCAAACCCCCCCATCCCCTCCAACACAAACCTCCCTCTACTTTGTATCCTGTTTGTCCTCCTTTTCCTCTGCATAGTCACTAGTGTTTTTAAAATGTCATGAACTCCTCCACCCCTGTTTCAGTGGATTTGCAAAAGGGTGTTTCCTGCTGTTTTGAGGGAGGACTGTCGAGTGTGAAAACAAGGAAAGGATTTCGAAAACACTAGGAGTGGAGGAAAAATCAATTCATGGATGCATCGCCATCGTTTCTCTGGCAATTCTGAAATGATTCTCAAAAGATCAGAATCTAAGCCATATTCAAATTAGATTGTGACTGTGCAGGCTTTGACGTGAGCTAGACACAGAAAAATACAAAGTGTTGACAGGCGCATTAATGTGTGCTGCTAAATATGCCTAATTTAGACAGAGAGTACTATGTTTTAAAGCTAGTTTTCTGCAACTCTAATTCTAAATATAACTGCCAAAGTCACGTCGATCAGCTGGTTTGTCTATAAGCTGACATACGAGCGATCCGCTGATGAATCATGGCTTTAAAATGCAACAGTGTCCCTGTATATGTGGTTACACTTAGTAAACAGAGGTGAGTTTGATGAACTGATGACCTTCACAGCCAATCACAGTCATTTCTGTTGAGCACGAGAACACAATGGCAAATCGGCGCTGTTTAAGAACGTGCTTCACATCACTTAAATGTTTGCGGGAAATGAACTTTTTTAAAATTTCAGTACCGATTGGTACCAAATTCCAGTATCGTGACAACCCTAACGTATGCTATATATTTTTCTTTTCACAAGCTTTGGAGACATAATGTAAATTCCGTTAAATAATGTAAAACCACTTATAGTTTTGATCATGAGCCACGGCTGCATTCAAAATGGCATAAAAGCTTTTTTAAAGTGCACTACAAAGGGAGCTGAATTGTAAATATGAAGATCGCTAAAACTGAACTGTAAAAATACTTTGTATACTTAAATTACACATGAGAGACTTTAATGGTTTTTTTTTTATTATTCCAAGTTGAAATGTTGGAACATTCTAAATAAGTAGGGCATAGGGGGATAACTGTGTATAGAGCACAGCCTAGAGCTATGTTTCTAACTACAGCTCTAGAGAAGTTTGTGATGCAGTCTGCGAAGGTTTATTGGAATGATGGATTTGGGAAACGCCAAATGAAATAACTATGTAACGTTAAAACTTGTGACCATAAGTTGGCTAACGATGGTTTTGGGAAACGAACCCCAAAGTTTTTGTGAAGTGTGATTACAAAAAAAAATTAATTAATAATTTTTTACGACTAAAGGCTGGCTATATTCACACATCGTTGCCACAGAAGTGTGTTTAAACAACTTATAAGTTTTTGCATGATAAGATTGTGCATTTAATGTGATTTGTTTTCTTGACTACAGGGGGATTCCCTCTGCAGTCTTTCTTTGGGCTTCAGAAGTCCAATACGATGGATGCCCTCAAAACCCAAATAAACCTGAGCGTTGAAGATCCCGCCAACTTCAAATCTCCCAAGATCGAGATGAGCAGCGAGGAGGCCAAGAAAGCATCCTCTCACAGACTGAGACACCGAGACATGAACATTCTCACTCCCTCCGGTTTCTGAACTCCACACACACAGACACACACACACTTCTCTCTCTCAAGCTTCCTCTCCAATACTGACAGATCCCACTCTCACTGCTGTTTAAATGTGTAAGTAGCCACACACAGGTTCAAAAACGCATTTCTTTCAGCATATAACTTAAATAGAATCGCCCCTTAAATTAGATGAGATGTAGAATCTCTCAAATTAGTGCCAAACCTCTTCATTTTTATCTCCCCTTCCCTATGAAGTAACAGATTGACCACTTTTTTTGTAGATTTAGAATTTTTATTATTAATACTATTCCTGTATGCTCTGACAAAGTAAACGCTTTGAATTAACTGTGGTTTAAATACACAGAAAGAAAGTCTGAATATGCATATTTACAGATTTGCTTTAATTAGATGTGAGATGCGTTCATCACCAGTACATCCGTTAACAGTAAGACTGAGTTTTGTGGTCCATTTAAAAAATCGTACGTGTATAATAACTGCATTTTCATTCGATTAATGGATTTTTAACAGTGACAGCAGTGTGTTGTAGTTGTTAAGCACATCAATAGTGTATCATACTGTTGCACACAACACAACATGCAATCTTAAAGTCAGATTTGACTAAACACTGTCAGGTATCCATCTTTCCACATAGCTGAAACATGTTTAAGTGCCGTTTTTGTGACTTTACTATTGTTTTTTTGAAGAAACACTACACTGTTTTTGGAATTAGGCTCCTTTTACGAGTCACCTGAAATTTAACAGTTTGGTTTTACCATTTTTTAATTCGTTCGGTCGATCTCTGGGTTTAACAGGAGCACTTTTAGCTTAGCATAAATAATTGAATCGGATTAGACCATTAGCATCTCACTCAATTTAAAAAATAAGTGATAATTTTGCTATTTAAAGCTTGGCTTTTCTGTAGTTGCTTATGTACTAAGTCCGATGGAAAAAGTTGCTATTTTTGTGGTCAATATGGCTAGGAACTGTATTATTACACCAGAATGAGAGCAAAGTTCCCCCAATATGGCTAGGAACTCTATTATTACACTAGAATCAGAGTATAGTTCCCCGATATGGCTAGGAACTATATTATTACACCAGAATGAGAGCATAGTTCCCCGATATGGCTAGGAACTCTATTATTACACCAGAATGAGAGCATAGTTCCCCGATATGGCTAGGAACTGTGTTATTACACCAGAGTGAGAGCATAGTTCCCCGATATGGCTAGGAACTATATTATTACACCAGAATGAGAGTATAGTTCCCCAATAAGGGTAGGAACTGTATTATTACACCAGAATGAGAGCATAGTTCCCCGATATGGCTAGGAACTGTGTTATTACACCAGAGTGAGAGCATAGTTCCCCAATATGTCAAGGAACTCTATTATTACACCAGAATCAGAGTATAGTTCCCCAATAAGGGTAGGAACTGTATTATTACACCAGAATGAGAGCATAGTTCCCCGATATGGCTAAGAACTGAATTATTACACTGGAATGAGAGCATAGCTCCCCGATATGGCTAGGAACTGTATTATTACACCAGAATGAGAGTTTAGTTCCCCAATATGGCTAGGAACTTTATTATTACACCAGAATGAGAGTATAGTTCC
>CAIGQZ010032675.1:4950732-4998043 GCA_903798205.1 Danio tinwini
GCATTGTGGGTCATTTAAAAGCTTTTACAGCAACTTACTGCATATTAGGAGTTTGCAGTATTCTACTGTAATCAAAATACTTGAGTACACTTAGACTTTGCCGCAATCTTAGTTATTTACTGCAAAAATGGCCAGTAAAATAGCACATATATTCTTTACAGTTCACTACTGTAAACTTTTACAGTAATGTAATGTAACTGTAATGAAAGTACTGCTACTGTAGTTAAAAACAATCAGATGGTTAATGAAAAAAATTGTTAGGAATTGATTAAATTCAATAGTAAATTCTAAAAATAAAGATTACTGCTGGTTTAAAATGTAAATAAATCACAGTAAAACTACTGTAAAAATTGTCATACTGTAAAATTAAAATGTGGTAAAGGACATTTTGCCATAAAGTTACAGTAAAGCTATTTTACTGTAAAAAATCTTTAGTTGCGGTAGGGCCCTGCTACTGTAAAACACATTTACAGCCAAGTTACTTTAAAGGGGCAGTTGCAAAAGTGCTGCCAGTAAATTACCACAAAAATACAATAAAATGTCCAACGGTGCACTAAAATAAGCACACCATGATTTTATTGCCATTATTATGGCATTTAAAGTCAACATAAAACTGTATTCTTGTTTTTTTTTGTGTGACATTCCCAAGCTAAAAAATATTCATGCAAACACAGAAGATCAGCCACTGTCCTTTTTTGACCAAGATGAAGGTTTGAGGAAAGACAAGTGATGTTTACTATAGTAACAAACTTTAATTTCTATTTTATAAAACACTTTCGAAAGCATAGAATGCACATGATTGCTGTCAGGCAGTTGGTAAGAGTGTTTCCCTCACCCATATCAACTATTAAATACAAATACTGATTCAGCAGCAAACTTTTCAACGACTTTAAAAATAAAACATTCTTTTACAGGAAAGAAAAATTGGAAATAAGTCAATAAACCAAAAAAAAAAAAACGTTCTGAAAATTCGGTTTTGTTTCTTAAAAGTCACCTTAGTTCTATTGGTCAATCAATACATTTACGTAAATCCAATTAACATTGACATGAAAAAATAAAATAAAATGATCTGAAATGTATGCTATACAAATAAAAACCTTTAATATGTACTGACCACTGGTTATCCGATTATTAGCAATAAGTATTTGAGAGAAGCTTATGTTTATGGTTTGAAATCCCCCTGAAAAAGCGGGAACTCTATAATGGAAATGTATGCAGAACATGCTAAAACATCTTTAAAGAAAAACCAAAACATCTCCTCTGGATGTCGTTTCTCTGCGTTAAAATCTAAGAAAGAAAATGAGATCGATAAAGCAGAATCTCTAAGGTTTCATTTGCTTTCATGCTGTAAAATATAGCAGACAAATTTAAAAACGGCTTTAAACTTGAGTCCTCCAGATGGCGATATTGAGGTTACAAAAACTCGCCATCTTTAAACAAACAAACAAACATCGGTATTACACATAAATTACTTCAAACAAGAATATGGAATACGTATCGAGAATTGTGATGTCAAAAATCAATGTCAGGTAGTCACAGTTAACATATATCATACACAATATCAGAACAAATGTGAGCAAAGAAAACGTAAATGCAGTAGTATTTAAGAAATACAAAATGAACAGATACAATATATAACACTAGTGTTGCTCTGATGTAATAATCTAATTTAATTGTCAACGATTGCTGTGTTAAAGGGATAGTTCTCCCAAAATATCTAAATTTACTATAAATATACCAACTTCTGTCGATTTTAAAATCGCAAAATTAGCAATGCACATTAATTTAGTTTTGCCTGTATATGTTTTATTGACCACTGACTTTATAAATCAAAAATCATCTTTAATGTTATGTAAATTGACAGCAAATGTTATTATCATAATTTTTTTGGATGAACTTTCCCTTACAGTTAGATTGTGCTGCAATTTTACCGTTATTTACTGCAAATAAGCCCAGTAAAATACCACATACATTTTTTACAGTTTACTACTGTAATATGCTCTCTATTATGGGTAACTTTTACAGTAACTTACTGCATATTAGGAATTTGCGGTATCCTACTGTAATCAAAGTACTTGAGTACACTGTTAGACTTTGCCACAATTTTTTACTGTTATTTACTGCAAAAACGCCCATAAAAATACCATATACAATCTTTACAGTTTACTACTGTAATATGCGCTCCATTGTGGGTAATTTTAAAACTTTTGCAGTAGCTTACTGCATATTAGGAATTTGCGGTAATCTACTGTAATTAGATTACCGCAGTACTGTACTTAACGTACTGTTACTATAGTTGAAGACAAAAATGAGACAGCTAATGAAAAAATTCACTTGTTTGGAATTTATTAAACTTATTAAATATTAAAAATAAAGGTTTTATAATGATGATGGAAAATGTAAATAAATTACGATAAAACTACTGTAAAAATTGTCATATTGTAAAATTTAAATGTGGTAAAGGGCATTTTACCATCAAAAGAAATTGCGGTAAGGCTAATTTACGGTTTATTTGAGTGTTTACTGCTACTGTAAAACACATTTACAGGTAAGTTACTGTAAAGGTCAGTTGTGGTAAATTGTTACCGCAAAAATACAATAAAATGTCTAACAGCATATACATAATAATAATAATAATAATAATAATAATAATAATAATAATAATAATATCAATGTAATCTCAAACATGAATGCTCGCCATCCTAAACTCAGTTTTTGTCTATGTTTAAGTTCTGTTTTTGATTGTGGGTTTAAAATACTTAAAAACACACGCATAAAACAGTAACATAACAAATAAATCATTATAAATTACTGTTCATTTAAATTCTCCAACACAAAAACTGATCTGTAAATCATCTCCACGTCTTATGCCAGACTTGCTTTCCTTCAGAGCAGCAGCATCCATGAAGCCCTGTTCCTTCAACATCTCTGTTATGATCCATAAATACTGACCATAGAAAGGGTTTGTTCGCCCCTCATTCCACCTGTGCATTGAGGACAGTCAATATTGTTGAGATGCCGTCACCTCTAGTGACTGTAAAGTCATTAAAACTCCTTTTGGCTTTTGAAGAACATTAGGGCTGGGAGAGACGTTTCCTCTTGAGTTTTTGGATCATTCCCTGTTCCTTCCAAAAAAAAAACATTGTGGAATGTGATGTGAAATACTTGTATTGGTTGCTCCAGCATGCCATGCAACATACAGGCAGCTGAACAATACTGTGCTCCAGGAAATCAAGAGTAAAAAAAATTCTATAACTCTTGGTTATAAAATTCTTAACAGTTGGATTCTATAACTCTAATGGACTCCTCCATTAATCAGCGCTCCAAAAGTTTCATATAAAAACAGGTTTATTCCAAAATAACACTGATGAATGTTCATCAAAGTCTCTTGTCTTTATAAAATGTAAACAAAAAAAGCGGTATGAAATTGCAATATATATATCACATCAATATGTACAGACGTCATGCCACGGGTTAGATCACTGCAAGAGAACAAACAAACAATATTAGTGATTAGATGAGCAAAAGGGAAATACAAAAGAAAAAATACAAAAATGCAACATTAAAGTAGAGGTGTAACTGAATACAAAAGCTACAGTAGCTGTGTTTTAATTTAAAGACGCGAATTAAACTTGGAATATTGCATAAAACGTTTGCGAATACTCCCATTTCCCTCACTCGCTAATGTATCATTCACTCGGATGTCATTGATTGCATTACACAAATTTCCAATACCGGCCGAACGTCTGAATGGGTTTAAATGGAATGCCCCAAACCCTTGAGCATTTAGGAATACTCATGCAAATTATAGCATGTTTTGACCCTCCACTAAATAATGCATGATTGGGACATTAAAACAAGATGCTTGGGAGTCTGCCATTTAAATCGTGGAAAATATTTAGCATTGATCTGTATTTTAAATAACATAAAAGGTATTAATAAGGAAATATAATTGTATAAATTTGACAGCACCAGTTCATATGATGTCAGTGCATGATTGTTAGGGCTCTGCTTTAAAAGATCTAGGCGCAAAGTCTAAAGCGCTTGGCGCAAAAGCATTAAGGGCGTGTCCAAATCCACTTTTGATATTTTAAGAATGGAAAAATTCGTTCTGCATGGTCTAACAGAGTTGTGCTTATTCTCTTATTGAGTTATGGGTGTTTTTTCAGCATTAAACCAATCAGTCCCATCTCCCATTACCTTTAAGTTGCGTCTGCATACGTCTCCAAAACTCGACAGATGGACAAATCTAAACTTGTTTTTTATTAAAACAAATATAAATATGCATATGATAAATAATACTGTTAATAATAATAATAATATTAATAACATTATACAAATGCAAATTGTCATGAATAAACTGAAAAACGAAGTAAAATAAAAGTACAATTAGATTTACAGTGTGTATTTTAATAAACTTGTATATTCGCACACAAGTTAAACAGTAAGCACGATCTTTCGTAATCATCCATTTATCGCTGTAGGAATACAAACTTGTCACTGTTTGGCGAAATTCACAGTTTTATATCAACAATAGGTCGTCTTTGAGAATTAGATGTCTGTGGACAGAACCAATCAGAGATTATTTTGGGGCACAATCTACTTATTATGCCTCAAAACACTGAAAACTTGAACATGTTTGATTAATAAATGAGATGTAAGTAAATGCAGAATTTTCTTACTAAAGCATAAATATGTATTACGCAAAATAGAATAAAATTAATATAGAATTAACCAGTTAATATATAATTAATATATAATTTTCTGTATTAATAAAATACACAAAAATGACAAATGATTTGTCTAGAGTTTATTTCTCAGTATGTGTTTTGTCACACCTCTATAAAGCACTGCAGGCACTTCTTTTTAAATAGTTATTAATGTTAAATTCACATGTTCACACTGGATTATATAATACTGATGCATCATGAGCAGTTTTTTCCACTTTTTACTGACCTTGTGCCAGCAACCTGGTATTGGAAGACCATCAGGACCCTTGATTGTAAAAAAAAAACAAAACATGAGAATAAAAACAATGTGTTGAAAATTTATTTGAATGATCAATAACTAGTAGACAGCACCAAAAAACACAAAATGATGACACTAAAACACAAGCATGACATTCAATCACAATAATTCCGAGGTGTTTTGTAAGTATGATTCCTAAAATATGAAAGAGGTTTTGTATAATGCTTGATCAGGTAAGTTGTTTCTGGTCAATCTGGTTTTCTGGTTATTTCAAAGGGTTTTCTGTTAAAAAGCTACACTCACTGGCCACTTTATTAGGTACACCTGTCCATTTGCTCATTAATGCAAATTTCTAATCAGCCAATCACATGGCAGCAACTCCATGTATTTAGGCATGTAGACATGCTCAAGACGATCTGCTGCAGTTCAAACCGAGCATCAGAATGGGGAAGAAAGGCGATTTAAGTAACTTTGAACAAGGCATGGTTGTTTGTGCCAGACAGGCTGGTCTGAGTATTTCAGAAAGTGCTGATCTACTGGGATTTCACGCACAACCATCTCTAGGGTTTAAAGAGAATGGTCTGAGAAAGAGAAAATATCCAGTGAGCGGCAGTTTTGTGGGCGCAAATGCCTTATTGATGCCAGAGGTCAGGGGAGAATGGCCAGACTGGTTCCAGCTGATAGAAAGGCAACTTAAACAACCACTCGTTACAACCGAGCTATGCAGAAGAGCTTCTCTGAACACAGAACACATCAAACCTTGAGGCGGTTGGGCTACAGCAGCAGAAGACCACACCGGGTGCCACTCCTGTCAGTTAAGAACAGGAAACTGAGGCTACAATTTGCACAGGCTCATCAAAATTGGACAATAGAAGATTGGAAAATCGTTGCCTGGTTTGATGAGTCTCGATTTCTGCTGCAACATTCAGACGGTAGGGTCAGAATTTGGCGTCAACAACATGAAAGCATGGATCCATCCTGCCTTGTATCAACGGTTCAGGCTGGTGGTGGTGGTGTAATGGTGTGCGGAATATTTTCTTGGCACACTTTGGGCCAATTAGTACCAACTAAGCATTGTGTCAACACCACAGCCTACCTGAGTATTGTTGCTGACCATGTTCATCCATTTATGACCACAGTGTTCCCATCTACTGATGGCTACTTCCAGCAGGATAACGCACCAATTCATAAAGCACGAGTCATCTCAGACTGCTTTCTTGAACATGACATTGAGTTCACTGTACTTAAATGGCCTCCACAGTCACCAGATCTCAATCCAATAAAGCACCTTTGGGATGTGGTGGAACTGGAGATTCGCATCATGGATGTGCAGCCGACAAATCTGCAGCAACTGCGTGATGCTATCATGTCAATATGGAGCAAAATCTCTGAGGAATATTGCCAGTACCTTGTTCAATCTATGCCACAAAGGATTAAGGCAGTTCTGAAGGCAAAATTGGGTCCAACGTGGTACCAGTAAGGTGTACCTAATAAAGTGTCCGGTGGGTGTATATTGCATTTATTCTACTGCATTGAGGTACGGTGTTTATAAAAAGATTGGGTTCCATGCAATTCCTTCATGTAGGATTAAAGGATTGAAAGTAAGGATTTGTGTTGATTCAGCTCATTTTTAATAAGTAGTTTAAACAAGCAGCAACAATATATTTTGAGTATATGGAAGATATCAAGTTTGGGTTGGTGGAATAAAAAAAAAAGTATTACTCTTTCCTTCAGCTGGTCTAAAATAACTCCTGCCTAGATTATTATGAAGACATTTTTTTTCCTGACCTCTTAGGCGCAGGAAACAAACACAAGCCTGTTGTCTATACTGTAGGTTTCTGGAGCACTTGAATTCATAAAATATCTTTAAATTTTAGATTTATCAATTTCATCATTTGTTTTTTTTGACATTTCCAAAAGTTTCCTGTAAAATGATACCAAAATCCTCTGCATGTAGGTTTGGGAAAACAAATCCAGGTGGAAACCCACTAAACCGCTGCATAATGTAGATTTTTAAATTTAGGACTTTTTAAAAGGGGCAACATTTTTTTAAAAGTTCAACGTATTCTCCCTCATGTGCTTTTAAACCTTTAAGATTTTCTTTCTTCTGTTGGACGCAAAATAAGATATTTTGAAGAGTGCTGTTTGCTGGCACACTTCCATTTCCATAGTAGGAAAAAAAATAACACAAAAGTCAATGGCTGCATCCGAAATCACCTACTACTCGAGTATACTACATTTGAAGTTGAATTTACTACACGACAGTTAGAAAAGTATCTTCTGTATCAGGGGTTCTCAAACCTAGGTAGCTCCAACTTGCCTTAACACACCTGCAAGGATGTTTCTAGAAAGCGTAGTAATGGCCCGTTTCCACTGAGTGGTATGGTTCGGTTCGGTACGCTTTTATGGCCGTTTCCACTGTCAAAAGCGTACCGAACCATACCGTACCACTTTTTCAGCACCCATTCGAAAGGGTACCAAAGACAAGAAAGGGTATCAAAAGGTGGAGCTACAGGCGCAGCTGAACGCTGATTGGTTACAAAGATACGTCACAATCTCGTGGAGCTAGCCAGAATCAAAATAATTGAGCTGCCATGTTTTTAAACACACAGCCGAGACCACTATATGCATATAATAACGATACATGGATGACCCGGGCTCAAAACAAACATTGTCGTTGTCTTGATGAACAGTCACAAAGCCAAGAATCTTCCGTGTCCTGTTGTTGTTTTACGAGGCCGTCTAAAAGTGCGAGCGGTTTGCGCTTTCTCCAGGGAGCTCGCGATCGCGTCTAGATTTGATATAACAAACTCCTTGAGCTGATGATAATAACGTATGTGTGTGATTTATGAAGCGTTTTCGATATCTGATCCATTAAGAAAGAAAAGGACAAACGCGAGAGTAAAAGGAGAAGCCCAACAAAACACAGGAGCAAATAGTTTCAGCAACCTGAACAAACTGCCATGAACAATCTGCCATGTTTATCATCACCTTTTGGACTATTTTGAACTGGGAATGATGGAATTACTCTCTAACAGAGGCTACATGTGCTGGTGAAGATTACAGACACAGATGAGAGGTCTGCTCTGACTGTGGGCTATGTTGCGTGTTGTTTTTGAACTCAAATAAGGACTTAATGTCTGCTGTGTAGTTTATCTGTAAGTGGTAAATATCGGAGACTGTAAGGGTCTGTATGTGCTCATATATGTTGCATTTATTTATTTATTTTATATAATTGCAGACGTTACAGTAGGCTGTCACACTGTCATTGATCTGCAGTTATAATCAAATCATGTTCATAGAAATGTTAGTAATAAACATTTATAAACAAGTATTATGTTTGCAGCATCTGTTTTGTTAGAAGAGCTTCTCATATAATGTGAACGAACTGTACAGCTTTACTGTAGACATTTATTTGAGCGAGAATGACGTCGACTGAAACTCTCTGTAGTACACCACGCCCACCAAAATGGTACCCTTTGTAGTGGAAACGCAAGCCTGATAAAGGTGACCCGTACCGTACTGTACCACTTAGTGGAAAGAGACTTAAGAGTTGATTGGCAAGCCCAGGTGGGTTTGATCGGGGTTGGAGCAAAAATCTGCAGGACACCGGCCCTCCAGGACCGAGATTGAGAACCCCTGTTCTATATAGTATGAATGTGAGTAGTATGAAGAACTACATATATGACCTACCCGCGTCACACAGTTCTCTCGCATGGCATCATCATGGAATAGAGTAGCATCCATTAGATGCGCACTTCACAATCTCTCCCGAAGTAATAGGTCATCTGGGTATTTCTCGCATACTGTTCTTCCCAATACATACTACTCAGCTCACATACTGTTTTAAACATACTATATAGTAGGGAAGTATGCCGTATTGGACGCAGCCAATGGGTGTCAGCGACCAGCATTTGTCTAAATGTCTTCTTTTGTGTTCAACGCAAGAAAGAAACTCAAATAGGTTGAGAGTGGAGTATCCCTTTAAGACCCTGTGAAAACTCTGTAGTAGTTGTGAATATAGACGACAGGTAAAGCAGCAGTTAAAAAGAAGAAATGAGGAAGGGTTATAAATCCGCATGCAGGAATACTGTACCAGTGGGCAGGGGGCCTCAGGAGCTGAAGACCCCGCTTCTACTGCCTCTTTCTTACATCCTTCATCTCCCTGTCAGCCAGAGCACATATACACAATAAACGCAACCATAATGACTAAACACACACATACTCGAGAGAACATCAGCTTAGAGAAACATACAGAAGTCAAGTGAGGAAAAGAGGGAAAAAAGATGCGTCTGTAAAATGTCTGAGCTCACGCTTTGTTGTTCCTGACAGAATTACCAGGAAAGTTTTCCTTCTGATTTTCAGCAGTATGAATCTGTGAACCATCAACACGTATAAACATGTGAAAAGTAGCTTTAGCACCCACCACAGGACAGGGCTGATCCAGACCCGGTGGCCCCTGCTCGCCTTTCTTCCCCTTCAGGCCTCTCTTTCCTACAGGACCACGGTCCCCCTGTCAAACCAGAGATATCCAGTCAACCAGATCATTTTAAGAGGTACAATGCTGTCCACTAATACTGGTACGCTTGGTAAAGATGACCTTATTGTTGTTAATTTTTTGATTAAAATATTAAATGGTTAGTAGTTGGTATAATTCTATTAATAACTTATGTCGTTCCAATCCCCTGAGACCTTTGTTTATCATTGGAACACAAATGAAGATATTTTAGGTGAAACAGAAGACGTTCAGAGACCAGAAATGGAACCAAAAACATTGTCAAAACATCCCATGTGACTTCATTGGTTCAACTGTAATCATATGAAGCTACAAAAATACTTTTGTGCACCAAAAAAAAAAAAACACACACACACATTTTCACAGTATGTCTGATAATATTTATTCTTTCTGAAAAAGTCTTATTTGTTTTATTTCGGCTAGAATAAAAGCAGTTTTTAAATTTTTAAGAACCATTTAAAGGTCAAAATTATTAGCCCCTTTAAGCAAATTTTTTCCCCGATAGTCTACAGAACAAACCATCATTATACAATAACTTGCCTAATTACCCTAACCTGCCTAGTTAACCTAATTAACCTAGTTAAGCCTTTAAATGTCACTTTAAGCTGTATAGAAGTGTCTTGAAAAATATCTAGTCAAATATTATTTACTGTCATCATGGCAAAGATAAAATAAATCAGTTATTAAAGATGAGTTATTAAAACTATTATGCTTAGAAATGTGTTAAAAAAAATCTCTGTTAAACAGAAATTGGGGGGAAAAAAATAAACAGGGGGGCTAATAATTCAGGGGGGCTAATAATTCTGACTTCAACTGTATATTTTTTCAACTGAAAAATTACTTAGTTCTTTGTTTACTACAGGCAATACAATGCTTGTATGTTGTGCTGCTGACTCTAATGGCAATATGCTGTATTGCTGAGTAAACAAAGACATATTTACTGTTCAGTTAAACACTGAAGTCACATGGGATGTTTTGATAATGTTTTTAGTTCCTTTTCCGGGCTACTTTTGAGTCAAATTTGTTATGCCCTTTACTCATTAACTTCCCTCCATCTCGTTTACTTGAATGTACGCTAAGTGTCCCCTACTGGCAAGACATCTGAATGGGTTTCAAAGGAATGCCCCAAACCCTTAAGCACTTGGGAACTACACTGCTGTGACAACATAATCATGTTGCATTCTGAGACATACAGTGAGGGAAATAAGTATTTGTCGCTGTCGCTGAGGAACATGGAGTTTCAGCTCCCTTCAAAGATTTTCTATTGGATAGGTCTAGAGACCGGCTAGGCCACTCCAAAACCTTGATATGCTTCTTACGAAGCCACTCCAAGGTTTTCCTGGCTGTGTGCTTTGGGTCATTGTCATGTTGGAAGACCCAGCCACAACCCATCTTTAATGCTCTGACTGAGGGAAGGAAGTTTTTGCTCAATATCTCACAATACATGGCCACGTTCATCTTCTCCTTAATACAGTGCAGTCATTCTGTCCCCTGTGCAGAAAAACACCTCAGAGCATGATGCTTCCAGCCCCATGCTTCACTGTAGGTAGGGTGATACACATCATTCCTCTTCCTCCAAACATGGTGAATGGAGTTAAGACCAAAAAGTTTTACTTTGGTCTCATCTGACCACAGGAGTTTCTCCCATGACTCCACTGGATCGTCCAGATGGTCCCTGGCAAACTTCAGACGAGTCTTGACATGGGCTAACTTAAGCAGGGGAACCTTCCATGCGATGCATGGTTTTAAAACATGACACCTTAGTGTACTGATAATAGCCTTAAAAACGGTTTTCCCAGCTCTCTTCACGGCATTGATCAGCTCTTAGTTAGATAGTTCTGGGCTGATTCTAGACTATTCTTGGCATCATTAATACCCCACGAGGAGAGATCTTCCGTGGGGCTCCAGTCCGACGGACATTGACAGTCATCATTAGCCTCTTCCATTTTCTGACAATTGCTCCAACAGTTGTTCTTTTTTCACCAATCTGCTTGGCAATTGCCCCGTAGCAGTTTTAGCTTTATGAAGGTCTACAATTTTGTCTCTTGTGTCCTTTGACAGCTTATTGGTTTTGGCCATGTTGCTACTTAGATTTTTGACTGATTGTGGGGTGCACAGGTGTCTTTATGACAGCTAGTGACCTCAAACAAGTGCTACTAAATTAGAATCATGAGCAGAGTGTAGCTGGACTATTTTAAAGGAAAATAACAGGCCTTTGAGGGTCAGAAATTTGGCTGAAAAGCAAGTGATCAAATACTTATTTCACACAGTAATTTACAAATAAATTGTTAAAAAATCATACAATGTGATTTCTGCATTTTTATTTTTAGATTCTGTCTCTCACAGTGGAATTGCACCTATACTGAAAATTTTAGACCCCTCCATGATTTCTAAGTAGGAGATCTTGAAAAATCACAGTGTGATCAAATACTTATTTCCCTCACTGTATAGGTGCTGGAGTGGGCATATGAAACCGACTCAATTCCTCTGTCAAAACCAAGGGATCGAGAGTACATCCATGTAAACTTCCTCCTTTCACTTGATAAAATTGAACGCACTTTAAAAAGGCGTCAGTAAGTCCCAGAGGGAACAAGTGAAGGGAAGTTTGCTAGTGCAGTCTAAAAGTAGACTGGACTATTGCTGTCTATGGAGGATGAGAGAGCTCTCTGATTTCTAAAGTCCACTAAAGGAGGCAGAGCCTTCTCATTTATGGCTTCTAAACTCTGGAATAGTCTTTCTGATAATGTCCACTCTTAGTTCGGTGTGGTTTAAATTTCACTGCTGAAAGTCCAAACACTGAAGAGTAATCCATCGATGGGCAGCTGTACAAGTCCCAAACCAGGCAAGCCAGTGGCGACAGTGGGGAGTAAAAAAAACTTCACCAATTGATGGAAGCAAAGGAAAGAAAACCTTGACAGAAACCAGGCTCAGTGGGGCATGATCATTTCTCCTCTGGCCAAACTTCTTGTGCAGCGTTGCAGTCTAGGCGCCGGAGACTGGAGACTGGCCAGCATGTAGAATTTTAGTTCAGTTTGCACCAATTCTGGGTTTTAGGTACCATGAAGGTACCTCAGCTGCTCCATAATACCCTGGCAACAAAGAGTGATTAAAGTTGAGCTGACTTCATGATACCTATACCCAAGATTTGTGCAAACTAATCTGAAACTTAACTGGCTAGCAAGCTAATCCAGGTTCTTGGTACAGGTCCCAGAGGTTTGAGAAACTGCTGCTGTATTTAATCTGTTTGCTGGTATTTATTCATTCTTTCATTTTCTTTTGGGCTTAGTCCCTTTGTTAATCTGGGGTCGCCACAGCGGAATGAACCTCCAACTTATCCAGCATATGTTTTACACAGTGGATGCCCTTCCAGCCGCAACTTCTTACTGGGAAACACCCATACACTCCTATTCACACACATACACTACAGACAATTTAGCCTTCTCAATTCACCTATAGCACATGTCTTTGGACTTGTGGAGGAAAACGAAGCACCCGGAGGAGACAAACACCAACACGGGGAGAACATCCAAACTCCACACAGAAATGATAACTGACCCAGCTGAGGCTCGGACCAACGACCTTTTGCTGTGAGGCGAAAACGCTACACACTTTGCCGTCTGTTTGCTGGTTTTACTTTATAAAAAAACCATGTACATAACATCCTTAAGCACTGTTATCACTTCTTTCAAGCACACGCGACAAGTTGATTTGTATAGTTTTTGACAGAAAAATTCACTGGCCATCTTTTAGGCCCAATCCCAATTCTACCCCTTAGCCTTTCCCCTTACCCCTACTCCTCATTTTGCGCGTTCTCGTCAAGGGGTAGTGGTGTCCCAATTCTCTTTAGCTTGAAGGCGTGGGGCTAAGGGCAAGGGGTACACACCCCTTAGAACAAAGATTTTTCAGGAGCACACTTGAAACAAAGGGGTAAGAAATTTCCCAGAATACACCAGCCACAACGGCAGTATTGCTGAACCCGGAAGTAAATCCATAATCATAACTTCTGTATAGCAGTCCCACAACATTCTGACACTCGATGACACTCAAATACCCTGTCAGAAAAGTCTAGTGGCTGAGAATGAACATTTTACAGTGTCTGCTATAATGTTCATGTTGTTTTCGATTGTTTACATAGATGAACATGGCCACTGTGTAAATACACAGTACAGTTATGATCTTATTGCCACATTAGATCATTATGATAACATAATATATGCCTTCAGTGATTTCCTGAAGATAAATACCAAAAAATAACACAACTGGATTAACTACAGCAGTCGCCATCGTCTGAACTCATATGAAGCAAGAGATCGTGATGACAAATGATGACGTGTGCAGTGTTGTGCCAATTCTTAGGGGTAAATTTTGAAGCCCTTCCCCTTAACCCTGTAAGGGACAAGGGGAAGGCTACAAAAATAGAATTGGGATTAGGTCTTCATCTAGGCTTTTTTTTGACCAGTAAGCCTTGAATGTCAGATTCATGTGGTGTGACATGCACAATTTAACCAAAATAGTTCATTCATGATCTCTCTCTTTTTCTTTCTGCTCAAACGCATTAGTTGTCTTAATATAAGTGGAGGACACTGTATATGTGGCCATTAAATAAATAAATGAATGAATTAAATAAATAAATGTGTATTAAAGTGTGATTCATGTGCTGAGGTAAATGTAAGGTAAATGAGGTGTACCTTCTCTCCTCTCTCTCCTCGTTCACCCCGATCTCCTTTAATACCTGGAAAACCCTAATAAAAATGCAAGAATTTCAATTCAATTATACAATGTTAAACTATTAATCCACTAGCACTTGAATAAATTGTGTGTGTTTTACGTGTCTACAGACGACATTTCCTAAAAATGTTAAATTTGAAAATATTGAGCGTTTATTTTCAGAAAATGGCAATAGGTCAGTATAAAATAAATGTCAGGGGAAAGGATTTATACATTTTCCCCCAAATATACATTCTCTGAAACTGTATTTATGAAATGGTTTTCATGTTAAATGAAACCAAAATTACAAAATGTCATTAATTAGCATCTCAGGAGTTCAGATGCCTCTAAATGCCGTCTGTCATTTTCTCCTAAATGTGAATTTTTCTGATGTGCTTATGTTTATGTTCAGTTATTTCACTTTCCATGCAATGAAAATTACTTTTTTTGTCACTTTAAAAGTAAAATTACTGAGCCTACACACAGGAGTCAGAGAAAAAGAATAATCTTAGAAGATATCAAACGACATTTAGAGGTTTTTTTGCATCTAAACTCTTCATATATAGAAATAATAATAATGTAAAAAAAGAACTTAATTACCAAAACCAAAATCTGAAATAATAATAATAAATAAAACATTTAAAGGTGCTGTATGTAAGTTTTTGACTCTGTGATATTTTAAAGCATAAAAATACCATAATATGTGTGCAGATATTTAAGAAACATCCTAAGTGAACATACTTGTTTAACTGAAAAACAATGCTGAAGTCAGATATTCTGCTTTGAAAATGGTTTCTCCGTGCCAAGACACTGTCTTTGTTTAGTTAAATTTAACCTGCACAATGCTAGTTTAGCCAATTATAATTCAGCACCTCTGGTTGCCTTGTTGGAAAACAGCGTATTACATTCATTCTTCCAGAAAGACTCTGTAAGCATGCATTCGTGACCGAATTGGACAGTATCAGACGTGGAAATGAGACAGATTCAGTTCCACATGAGGTTATTAATTAGCAAATTATATAAATATTACAAACGTGAGCAGGTTACATTGCAACCGCGTGTCCTAACAACACGCTTTGTGACAAGATACGCAGTGATGAGTAATTTGGCTGTTTGCACCAGACAAAATACGACAGAAATGTAAATACAGCCTTTCAGAAGCACAGAATATGCACTTAGTCACGAAAAGGTGAGGTTTATAATCTATTCAAACTCACATTGTTAGCATTTAGCACTGAATAAAGCACACAAGGTTTACCGTTAATTGCTGTTTCTAATAAATCAATTCGAGGTGTTAGTTAGAACCAGAACTCCTTTTAATATGAAAAATATTCCCGTGTCGCGTGTCGTCGCTTTTATTTAGAACACAGTGTAAATCACTCGCTCCTGTACTCAATCTGGCAACCCGGGCTTGTGTTTATTTTTGATCCAGGAGTGCAACACCTAGTTCAACCACTGGGTGTTAAACTTACATACTGCACCTTTAATTAAAAAATATAACTCAATAATACAACGCTGCTACTTACATCTAATCCAGGTTCCCCTTGCTTTCCCTGCGGAAGTAAAAATACATATAATATTACCTATAATTAATGGGGCTGTAGATGGCACAAAGTTGAACCATCGGTATTATTATTTTGGCCATTCATTTACAAAAAATGGTGTTTTGGGGTTCTGAAAACTTACATTTTTAATACAAATGTACAAAACTACAAAAATAAAGTAATCTTTCAGCTTAGTCCATTATTTATCAGGGGTCGCTACAGCGGAATGAACCACTAACTATTCCAGCATATGTTTTATGCAGTGGATGCCCTTCCAGCCACAACTCAGTACTGGGAATACACACTCAGAAATGCTAACTGGTCCAGCCTCGACTTGAACCAGCGACCTTCCGCCACCGTGCCGCCCTGCTCAAACTTGACATTCATAAAGCTTACGAATAGTTTAAATGATTAAATTATGATCATTTGTTTACCTTTTCACCCTTTGTTCCAGGCAGACCAACTAATCCTGTTGTTCCTGGTGGTCCTTGAAGTCCCTGAAGACCCTATAAAGCATAATAACATTAACTAGATATGCATTTCTTTTTACTGTTAACATTGTTAGGATGACATTAAAACATTTTAGCCCTTAACTCGATGTTGCTACCATGTTTAAACATGATTTCTGTTGGTTAACATATTTTTATACATTTTCCTTCATGAAATACCAGTAGGACACAGTACTGAGCCCTCTGATTGATTTTTCTTTTCTGTTAAAATGATTTTTAGCATGCTTTATATATACACTAGATATCACATAGGGACCCTGAGCATGCGTCGATAGCGCTGCCACATTGGTACAGTGCTCCTAGGACAAACATCATTTAACCGCACTAGTCAAGACAGTGTGCCAACAGGAAGATGCTGGACTTAAGTGCTGTGTACGGTTGTAGTATTGAGCAAACAAAGAAAACAAAGCACAAAGGCACAACATTTCATAGGTAAGAATTAGTTTTTTTATGTTTTTGTATGTTATTAACTTTTGTGCTTAACAAGTAACGTTATTGATGATAATACAGTCACTTACTGCAGTGACCATAAGGCAAAGTAGCACCAACTCGCACTAAATTCTAAGCTTATGCTAGTTTTGTTGACTTAAATAAGCAAACAATGTTATGAAATATGACAAGAAGATGAACAAGAAACTTGCAACGCAATCTCACGGCAATTCGTAACTTTTTGATTTAGTGGCTAATTCGTATGAATTCGTACGATCTAATTCGTACAAATTAGGGTTAGGGGTGGGGTTAGGTGCCACGCCTCCTTTTTAAAATCGTACATTTTCGTACGACTGAACTCGTACAAATTCGTCCGAACTAGCCACTACACAACTGACAAAACATAAAATACTTACGTTTCCTCGTGAGATTAGGCTGAAACTTGTATTATTGTCAGCTAAGTGAACGAGTCGTATATAATGGAGATTCATTCACAAACGAATCGCTCCCTTAGTCAGAATGAGAAGTGAAAGCAGGAGAGGGGGTTTGTTTCAGAACATGGATTAGATCAAATTAAACAGGGAAGGAGGGTAATGCATTTTCATGCACACAAACACTCACTCTTTGTCAGGAATGGCCGTGCGGTCACATCCATCAATGTAGAAAAGTGATGTAAAATTATAATATTTCGTAATTGAAAAAAATATTTGCATACGGACCACCAGGGAAAACTCCCAATCATAGATATATGTGTATTTCTCTGGCTTTGGATGGCCACAGTCCTCCACTTCACCTTGGTCCTGCATTCATTTCAAAGGAGTGCTACCCTGTACTAAAATGGCAGCTCTATTGACGCATTTCTTCTAATAGACAACAGTAGGGTAGGCAACATCTAATGTATATATCTATGATATTTAGCTAATCTTTATTAGCATGTAGCTAATCACTGCTAGTATGTATAGCGTGCTGGAAGGCAAAAGTTTATGTGCATTTTTTCTTATTGGATCGACTGTTTATCCAACTCAGTTGTGCGCATAGGTTTTTTTAATGCAAATTTTCACAATTTATGCGCATCTTGTCATTTTCATCACGCATTATTTTATGTGATATTCCAAAATGAATGAAAGTAGCTGGCTGGAAACAGCTATTCTCTATGACAACGGCAAAGCAAAGATATCCATCTGGCCCTTTTATAATGGCATTCTATGGGATCGATTGCTAGGGTAGTATAAATGAATGGTTGCTAGAGTGTGGCGTGAGAGCTTCGTAATGATCCTGACAGACTGATTCATTGTCAAATGAGCCCAACCCCATGTTTCTATGACACTATGTAATGATAATGATCAGTGACATTTATAACGGCAGTCTATAGGATTTATTAACATTTAATGGGCTGTCCCATTTCCATTCAATGTCAGTGAGGCAATTTTGGGTAGCTCTTGTGCCCCGGGTGTACAACTTTTTCCCAATCGCTGGGTATGCTATTACACAGCCTGCAACCATCTTAAAATGTGGTAATCCACATGCTTCTACCAAATTGTCACTTTGTCTCTATGATACATCAAAATTCATTACAATGTTAAGTCAATGGGATATTTTGGAACAATTGGAAATTTTGTCTAGATGTAAATAATTCCCAAACAAAAGAACAACAGTGATGATTTGCAAAATAAGCACCACTAATTAATGATTACAGAGGGGTAACTTTACACTCATATTATTCAACGGCCAACGGTACATCTTCTGTATGACATTATATCTTTAGCTTCGAAATCCTAGACTAGTGCATTATGGGATTAGATGTGGTCTCACTTGTGTTCCTGGAGCACCGGTTTCGCCCTTATCTCCTTTAATACTCTCTCCTGAATCACCCTGTGATGGATTGAATACACAGTTAAACATGCGTTCATTTGACTGGATATTGCCACATATTTATTATGTAGTTCAGAGTACTTAAAGGTTATATTAAGATTGCTACTCAAATCACTCAATGTAGGTCATCTAGAAGAAAACTTACTTTTTGGCCTGGCATGCCACGATGACCCTAAAACACAAATAATAACTCTCTTAATCTTTGTATAATGTTATGATTTCACTCAAAATTGTAGTCTTGTACAAGACAAATGTGCCTGTTTAACGCTATATTACGGCAATCCGTAACTTTTTTATTTAGTGGCTAATTTGTATGAATTTGTACAATCTCATTCATACAGTTTACTAGGATTTGCTCATTCTCCAATGACGGTTGAGTTTAGGGGTGGGGTTTGGTGCCACACTTTTTTTATTTGACAAAATGTAACTCTTACGAGTTCGTACAAATTAGCCACTAAATTGACAAAACGTAAAATAGTTACGCTTCCTCGTGAGATCAGGCTGGCTTGTTAGTCATCAACTGTCATCAATATGTATATCTAAAAATGTCTCACCATGTATCCAGGTGGTCCTGGTGGACCAGGAGGTCCTGGTGGTCCAGGCTGTGAAATCATCTGAACCTGTAGAGAGTTAAATACACACACACATAAAAAAAAATGACTGCACTCCAAAAGCTGCAGTAATAACATACGAGTCAACTAAATTGGATTTGATTGTACTGACCAGATTGTCTTCTAGTATAGAATCTCCTTTCTCTCCTTTCTGCCCATCCATTCCCTATGACACATTTGTATTGATATTAACAATATACTAAAATACAAACAAGAAGAAATCATTTTGAATACTTACAGAGGGACCCGAGAGGCCCATTTCTCCCTTCTCGCCCTTCTCTCCTGATTCACCCGGCTCTCCGGTGTCTCCCTTATTACCCTGACATTTAAATGAACCCACAAATAGCTTTTAATAGAACATTTGCATTTAAAATAGGAATTCACATTTCATGAATAAAAAATTATTAAATATTTTGTAAATTTTATTAAAATCCAGCTGTGGGCAGTAATTAATTTATTACATGTAATCTGGATTACTTAATCAGGTACTTTTATCTTTAAATTAGATTATTATTTAGCTACATTCCAAAATGTCACCGTTACTTACTTTATGGATTTCTTGATTAAACGTTTTTGTAACACAATAGCAGTAAATTATGCATAATTTCTTTCTTTTCCTCAAAGGATTTTCTGTCAAATTATTTTTACTGTGTCATTTTGTGCTATGCTAATGCAAAGTGATTTAGTGTGCATTGCATGTATGTGAATTTGTGTCATTTTTAGCATTTATGAGATCATAATAATTTGCACGATACTTAATATTTTAATTATGTCATTACTATTTGTCTTTTTCCCCCTTTCAAATTGCATAGGTCAAATCTTTATCTTTATCAAAGCTTCATTTATTCATTTTCCTTGGGCTTAGTCCCTTATTTTGTCAGGGGTCGCCACAGAGGAATGAACTACCAACAATTCCAGCATATGTTTTACACAGCAGAACCCAGTACAAGGAAACACCCATACACTTTCACATTTACACACACACACTCATACACTAAGGCCAATTTTTGTTTACCCAATTCACCTATAGCGCATGTTTTTGGACTGAAACCCACTGGGAGAACATACAAACTCCACACAGAAATACCAACTGGCTCAGCCGGAACTCAAACCAGCGACCTTTTTGCTGTGAGGCGACAGTGCTAACCACTGAGCCACCGTGCCAGCCTTTATCAAATCCTAATAGATTAAAAAGTCATCTAAAAGTAGTCAGAATGCTTTATGTAAAAGGAGCAGTATAACAGATAGAATTTTAACCATGTAATTTGTAATTTATATCAGATTAGACATTTGTAGTTAGTTACTCAAATACAAGAACTGATATTCTTCTAAATGGATTAAACCATTGATCACCTTTTCACCATCAACCCCAGCAGGTCCAGGTAAGCCAAGTTCGCCCTGTATGGATGAACCAAACATTTTTTTAAGAAATATCAAACTGATATTTATTATGATATTATTACTTAAAGGGATAGTTCACCTAAATTCTGTCATTATTTACTCTTTGTCAAAAACCTTTGAGTGTCAAACTTTAACCGTTGACCTCCATAGTATTTGTCAATAGTTGTAAAAAAAAAAAGATATTTTGAACAATGTTGAAACCCTTTAATCATTGACCTCAATATTATTTTTCCTACTATGGCACTCATGGTGACCGATTTCAAAACATTCTTCAAAATATCTTCTCTTCTTCTTTTGTGCTCAAGCGAAGAAAAAACGCTGTAAAAAATGCTGGGTTCCACGCAATTCTTTCAAGTTGTCCCAACAAAAATATTTACAAATTGAGCTGAATTGAACATAAAACAAATAATTTGTCCCCCAAAAAACAAAACAGTTGTGTTACTTTAACTCATTTTAATTTAGTAATTTAAACATGCAGCAATAGTTATTTTTGAGTGAACTTATAAAGGTTCAGAACCACTTAAAAGTAAGCTTATTTGGTAACACTTTATAATAACTACACAATATGAATTATTTGTTAAGCATTAGCAAAAAGTTAGTTCATTATCTGGTATTAACTCTACAATAATAGACATTAGTAAGCAGTTTATAAATACAGATACAAATGCTTTAATCTTGGCATTTATAATGTGCTTAATGATTGTTTTTCATGCTTTATTACTTATTAATTGTTTATTACTAAATTCAGTATTGCATTATTTACAAACCATTTGTATTTAAGAGCAGCTGCGGCTTTTAGAAACAGTCAGAATGAGTTAGTAAATGATTAATACATTATTCAAATTAATACATATATTTTATTATTCAGGCATATAGTAATGGTTACTATATTTAACGATTCATTTTTTCATTACTTAAGCATTGCATTATTTATAAACCAGTTATTTAAGATTGGTGCTATGTTAAGATAATTTAGAATGTGTAAGTAAATGATTAATATACTTCAAATTAACATTTATGTCTTATTATTCAGGCATATAGTAATAGTTAATTTGTATGTTAGTAAATGCTTTAAGTTAACTTCATCCAGTTGTGTGACCTAATCTATTGAGGACTATTCATGCTTTTTAAATCCCTTATAAATGACAATTAAAGGCTCAGTTATATTCTAAACAGGAAAAAAAGAAAGAAAATATGACTTTATTCATTTGTATTCATTTGAAGATACACAAATGAAACTGTGTCGAATGAAAAATAAATCTTTGCAATCTTATGCAAAACAAAATGACTGTGCAGTTTAGACGCCGCTAAATAACATTGAAATGCTGTATCATCATATATTGTTAAATTAATTGTTGTTGTTTTATCTCATTTTATTTAATTATATTTATTGTTAATTGTACTTTGACACTCTTGTTATTCAGCAATGTTTAAACTTTACAGTAATTGTATTTTTTAGATACGATTGCAAACATGTATTGTTCATTACTGAGCCTTTATTTGTCATTTATAAGGGATTTACAAAGCATAAATAGTGCTCCTTTTAGATTAGGTCACAAAACTGGATGAAATTGACTTAATAAAGCATTTATTAACATACATAGTGACCATTACTATATGCCTGAATAATAAAATATTTAAGTGTTGATTTGAATAATTTATTAATCATTTACTAACTCATTCTGAATGATTCTAAAAGCACAGCTACTCTTAAATACAAATGGTAAATAATGCAATACTTAATTTAGTAATATACAGTTAATAAGTAACAAAGTATGAAAATACAATCATTTAGCACATTATAAATGTGCTTTTAAGTCAGGATTACAGCATTTGTATCTGTATTTATAAACTGCTTACTAATGTCTGTTAATGTAGTTAATGCTTAACACATAATGATTTCACTATTTGCTAATGCTTAATAGATACTGTGAATCCCATTTATTTTATTTATTTATTTATTTATTTTTTGGGTGAACTACCCCTTTATATTGAACTAAATGAATGCATTCTAGCAAATTCTTCATGCAGTTTCCATGAAAACACCAAATCAAATAGTGAATGAAGCTCACCTTTGGACCTTCATTTCCTGGTGGTCCCGGAGGGCCAGGTGGACCCTGTTTGGTAAGTAAATGGAACATATTTAAAGCTTGTAAAATTGCATTTTTCCAAACCCACTTTACATTTTAAGAACCACAAATGTCTGATAGACCTCATTTTACAACTGCTATAAAACAAGAAAATGTTGTCCCGCTATAATTCTTTTGTGTGTAATCCCTTCAGGATCTCAAATGTTTTAGAGTTTGAAAACAACATCCTTAATGATGCTTAACAATGTTGATGGCATTCTTCGAAGGAAATATTGTTATTCTTTAGGCCGTTACAAACCAAAATTATGACTGATATTTTTCAGCATATTTCAATGTATCTGCACAATGTGCCATCAGGGTTTGGGGTTCGATAAACATCTCAGAGTGATTTCAGTGTTGATAGAGATGACCGCAAAGTCTTGCAGAAGACAAAACTCCTAATTTTTCCTGCTATTTCTCAATTGCTATGTGACAAAAAACAGAGTTTCAAAGAAAGGCATCATCCAGAACATTTAAACAGACATTATAAATGTAACCACAAGAACCATTCATTAAACAACCCAGATGCACATTGCCAGAGCAAGAATATCCACAAACATTTCAACAAAAATGTTTCTGCTGTATTACAAAAAGACTTATTTAAATCATTTTTAATAAGCCATGTTTACTTCAATGTTTTATACATAATGATGCCTTCATTTCAAAGAGCCAGCATTTAGATACTAAACAAAGCAAGACCCAGTACTGAGCCCTGAGGAACACCCTGTTGTAATAGCAGAGTCTGAGATCTGTTAGCCATGTTTACTCAAATGTTTCACACATATAATGATGCATACATGGCACAGCCTTTTGATACTACTACTGCCAAAACAAACAAAAAACATCATCTGTATAAAACTGCTTGAATGACCTCCTCGTCATAGTTGATTCTGGTGGTTTGTAGCATTTCAGTTTTGTCAGATTTTAGTACTACATTAGATAAAATATATCATTTTATTGCTGGAACTGGATTTCTAGCACAGCATTGAACTGGATTTAACAGCATCTTCCAGAATGTTATCAGTTCTTTTACCTGAATACAAAATTGAATGTTGTTTTAGGGCGTTAAGTTAATATTTGTGATTTGGCGAAACCACAATTCTCTCAAAGATCAGATGCAGATCAAATAGAAGGAATATTCATAAGCAGCCAATGAATTCTGTATCTGATTTTTGAATGAATTGTGGTTTATATCAAACAGAAATTAAATAAAACACAGAGCTAATTGTTAGCAGAGCAATGATTTCCCAGACCATGCTTCTGGGTAATTTTCCAAAGAGCCAACATTTATACTAAACAGAGCAGGTCCCTGTACTGAGCCCTGAGGAACACCCTGTTGTAATGGCAGAGTCTGAGATCTGCTAGCTATGTTTACTTCAACATTTTTATACAGTGCATCCGGAAAGTATTCATAGAGCTTCACTTTGTCCAATTTTTTTTTTATGTTACAGCCTTATTCATAAATGAATTAAATTAATTTATTTCCTCAAAATTCTACACACAATTCCCCAGAATGACAATGTGAAAAAAGAGTTTTTGAAATTGTTGCAAATTTATTAAAAATAAAAAAACCTAAGAAATCACATGTACATAAGTATTCACAGCCTTTGCTAAATACTTTGTTGATGCACCTTTGGCAGCAATTACAGCCTCATGTCTTTTTAAATATGATGCCACAAGCTTGGCACACCTGTCTTTGGAAATTTTTGCCCTTTCCTCTTTGCAGTACCTCTCAAGCTCTATCAGGTTGGATGGAAACAATAGGATTTAGGTCTGGGCTCTGGCTGGGCCACTCAAGGACATTCACCAAGTTGTTGTGAAGCCACTCCATTGATATTTTGGCAGTGTGTCTTGGGTCGTTGTCCTGCTGGAAGATGAACCGTCGCCCCAGTCTGAGGTCAAGAGCACTCTGAAGCAAGTTTTCATTCAGGATGTCTCTGTACATTGCTGCACTCATCTTTCCCTCTATCCTGACTAGTCTTCCAGTTCCTGCTGCTGAAAAACATGCCCACAGCATGATGCTGCCACCACCATGCTTCACTGTAGGGATGGTGTTAGCCTGGTGATGAGCAGTGCCTGGTTTTCTCCAAATGTTCAATTTGAGTTTCATCAGACCAGAGATTTTAGTTTCTTATGGTCTGAGAGTCCTTCAGATGCCTTTTGGCAAATTCCAGGCGGGGAGTGGCTTCCGTCTGGCCACTCTACTATACAGGCCTGATTGGTGGATCACAGAAGAACGCTGGAGCTCAGACAGAGTGACCATCGGGTTATTGATCACCTCCCTGACTAATGCTCTTCTCCCCCGATCACTCAGCTTAGATGGCCGGCCAGCTCTAGGAAGAGCCCTGGTGGTTCCAAAAATCTTCCACTTATGATGAAGGCCACTGTGCTCATTGGAACATTCAGCGCAGCAGACATTTTTCTTTAACCTTTCCTAGCCTTGAGACAATTCTGTCTTGGAGGTCTACAGACAATTCCTTTGTCTTCATGCTATATATAGACAGGTATTTGCCTTTTCAAATCATGTCCAATCAACTGAATTTGACCACAGATGAACTCCAATTAAGCTGCTGAAACATCTCAAGAATGATCATTGGAAACAGAATGTACTCTGAGCTCAATTTAGAGCTTCAAATCACTTTTTTATTGTCACATCATCAGCAGCACGTGTGCTATGATAAGTGAAAAGCTTCACGGAAAAGGCTGTGAATGCTTATGTACATGTGATTTTTAAGGTTTTTTATTTGGTTTTTTATTTTGAATAAATTTGCAACAATTTCAAAAACTTTTTTTCACATTGTCATTATGGGGTATTATGGGTAGAATTTTGAGGAAATAAATGAATTTAATCAATTTTGGAATAAGGCTGTAACAAAAATGTGGAAAAAGTGAAGTGCTATGAATACTTTCCAGATGCACTGCATTTTATAAAATATATCATTTTATAAGTGGAACTAGATTTTTGGCACTGCATTGAACTGAAATAAAAAATATGTTCTAGATTGTGTCCAATTTTTCTACCTGAATAGCAGATCTCAGACTGTGCCATTACAGCAGGGTGTTCCTCAGGGCTCAGTACAGAGTCCTGCTCTGTTCAGTATCTAAATGCTGTTTCTTTGGAATATTACTCAGAAGCATGGTCTGGGAAGTCACTGCTATGCCAAAATTAGCACTATGATTTATTTAATTTCTGTGTTTGATGGAATTTGAGGCCTGAAGTTTATATTTGTGATTTGACAAAACCACAACTCCTTCAAAAATCTGAAACAGAATTCATTGACTGCTAAGAAATGTTCCTTTTTTGATAGTTTTAAGAAACAATACTCGAAATACATCTTTATAGTAAGGTTTAAACATAATTACTGCTGTATTTATTGTATCAGATGTTAAGATGTATTATTTATTTAGCATTCTGTAAAGCATTCTATCATTATTTTGTTTATTAGAAAGATGCATTGCATATAATTAAAATATAAAATAATACAATTAATAAAACTAATAAAATAAATTGCATATTACTAAAAGAATGAACACCATAAGCAACCATTATATTTAAACTTCAATACTTTTGGCAGCGGCAAAATCTTGAATTATTAATCTGAAAGAAATGAACTGTTTTGAATTCACACACACACATGGTGAGTATTTGTTAGGGATCAAGACCAGCCTTCAATAAAATAAAATAAAATAAAATAAAATAAAATAAAATAAAATAAAACAAAACAAAACAAAACAAAACAAAATAAATATAATAAAAAAATAATAATAAAAAATAAATAAAATCAAATAAAATCAAATAAAATAATAAAAGCAGAAATAGGAACTCATGCTACAGTACAGTTACCGAGACACTGATGGTTTTGATGGCCTGCCAGAAAAAAAATAAGTCAACCATATTTCAGAACATGAAATGACTTTTGGTTTTTATATAACCATGCATTTATGGTCATCTGAGGTTTGCATAATTGCATTGCAGGAAATCTATCCAGTAACAACAAATTAACATGAATCCCAACTGGCAAAAGTAACTTTTGTTGAGAGGTTTTCCAAGCAATTACCATCAATAAAAATCACAGCTCACCTGAAAGGCATCTAAGAGTTTTCCATTGAAGTCGATGATGTCACCAGATGCTGACATGCCTTTCTCACCGGGGCGACCCTGACGTGATGAAAACATTTCTGGTCACATAAATGAAAATATTCTCACATATGAAGAGCTACACTCACCGGCCACTTTATTAGGTAAACCTGTCCAACTGCTCAATAGCGCAAATTTCTATTCAGCCAATCACATGGCAGCAACTCCATGCATTTAGGCATGTAGACATGGTCAAGATGATCTGAAGCAGTTCAAAACGAGCATCAGAATCAAAGTCAAAGTCAGCTTTATTGTCAACTCAACCACATGTACAGGACATACAGAGAATCGAAATTCTGTCACTCTCTAGGTGCCTAACATATAATATAAATACAAAAATACAAAAAGGGGGATGGGGAATGGGGAGGAAAGGTGATTTAAGTGACTTTGAACGTTGTTGGAGCCAGATGGGCTGGTCTGAGTATTTCAGAAACTGCTGATCTACTGGGATTTTCACACAACCATCTCTAGGGTTTACAGATAATGGTCCGAAAAAGAGAAAAATACTCAGTGGGCGCAAATGCCTTATTGATGCAGAGGTCAGAGAAGAATGGCTCGATGGTTCGAGCTGAAAGAAAGGCAACAGTAACTTAAATAACCACTCGTTACAACCAAGATATGCAGAAGAGCATCTCTGAACACACAATGCTTTTAACTTTGAGGCAGATGGGCTACAGCAGCAGAAGACCACACCGGGTGCCACTCCTATCAGCTAAAAACAGGAAACTGAGGCTACAATTCGCACAGGCTCACCAAAATTGGACAATAGAAGATTGGAAAAACGTTGCCTGATCTGATGAGTCTCAATTTCTGCTGCAACATTCGATGCTAGGGTCAGAATTTGGCATCAACAACATGAAAGCGTGGGTCCATCCTGCCTTGTATCAATGGTTCAGACTGGTGGTGGTGTAATAATGTGGGGGATATTTTCTTAGCACACTTTGGGCCCATTAGTACCAATTGAGCATCGTGTCAACGCCACAGTCTACCTGAGTATTATTGCTAATCATGTGCATCCCTTTATGACCACAGTGTACGCATCTTCTGATGGCTACTTTCAGCAGAATAACACGCCATGTCATAAAGCGCGATTTATCTCAGACAGGCTTCTTGAACATGACAATGAGTTCACTGTACTCAAATGGCCTCCACAGTCACCAGAGCTCAATCCGATAGAGCACCTTTGGGATGTGGTGTAACAGGAGATTCACATCATGGATGTGCAGCTGACAAATCTGCAGCAACTGCGTGATGCTATCATGTCAATATGGACCAAAATCTTTGATGAATATTTCCAGTACCTTGTTGAGTCTATGCCACGAATTATTAAGGCATTTCTGAAGGCAAAAGGGAGTTCCAACTCTGTACTAGTAAGGTGTGCCTAATAAGTGGCCGGTGAGTGTATATACTTTTATCTAAAGCAACATTTATTGAATTGTGATCATACATTGCTTCATACAAGGCATAGTTCATACAAAAACGAAAATATACTTACTCTCAAGTGGTTCCAAACCTTTATGAGTTTCTTTATTCTGTTAAACACAAAAGAAGATATTTTGAAGAAAGTTGAAAACCGGTAACCATTGACTTCCATGGTGGGAAAAAATAAATTGCAAATGGTTCCAGTATTCCAGATTTCTTCAAAATATCTTCTCGTGTTCAACAGAAGAAAGAAAGTCAAACAGGTCTGGAACAAGTGAAGGGTGGATTTTCAAGGATTTTCATTTTGGGGTAAACTATCCCTTTAAAGATTTATTCAACTGATGTTTTAAATATGGTTAAAAATCATGAAATGCATATTTTTTTTATTTAACAATGTACTCTGAGGTCCACTTAATATTGTTAGCAAGATGTTTATATAAAAGGCCATCATAGTAAAAGCCTTTGCTTTGGAGGCTTTCTTTGAAACTCTACATTTTAATGGACGGAAACCAATTTAGTAGCTTGGTTTCACTAAAAGCTGTTTTTGGACTAAATAGGAAGTTCGAGTTCCAGAACCTCTTTTATATAAAAATGTTATTTTTAAAAAATGGTTTCTCAGTTGAACACCCTCAACTGAGCTTATTAAGAATTAATTTAAGTGTACATAACAGATTTTCACATTAAAACTGACATGCTGAGGTCACATGACTGGCTAAATACCACTTAGTTTACTAGTGCATTTCTACATTAGAAAAAAATATATTATTCTGCATAATTTAGTCCTTTTGGTGTGTGTTAAAGTCCAAAATCACTGCCAATCAGAGAAGTGGCTCACTGGATTTGCAATGAAAAAGGTATATTTATAATCTAATTAACAAATATTTAACATTCTTAAAAATCAAGATACTATAACTGAAGTCATCTGTACGATACTATGTTTTGCTCAGATTAAGTTGACAGAATTTTATTTATTTTGAGGATCTGGAGTAAATTATTTATTGTGTGGCTATAAAGTTCACACAAAAGCATGTCAAAGTCAAAGTTAAAGTGCTTAACATTAAATAAACACAATAACCAGTCACACAATCCCATCTGGCAGTATTACAGTAATTAACAGTTTTAATTACATGACTCCACATTTAGCTTCACATTCGATTTTTTTTTGCCCAATCTAATGCTTTCTAGAATCTGAAGTGCTACATGTTGTCACTTTGTGCTGTGAAGTGGCTTTCACACCAGATGTGGAAAGCACTGCTCTATTGAACACATTCATTTTAATAGGTGCAAAAGCAGTGGAGTGCGCCTTCAATTTAAAAAGTCTTACAAAGTTGCTATAAATTATTTATTAAAATAATAAATAATTATTACAAAGCATTCATTTTGGTTCATTTTTCAGCCAAGTAAATCTAAAATTTTTGGTTTTGCTTTCAGCCCAGAATGTTTGTTTCGGTGCATCTCTAATATTTTCCATATGTCAAACGGGACATGGTGCACTATATAGAGGGTGTAAATATGCTTTTATTTGTGGTAAATGAAGTCTGGTTTCAAATTGTGTCAGGTAAAAACTAGTTCAGGTTTACAATTTTGTAGAAATAAAATTATATATAAAAATATATATTTCTCACCGTTTCACCCTGAGGCCCTTGTTCTCCAACATCTCCTTTATCTCCCTAGAGAAAATATGAAGCCCAAATCAAACAATACAATTAAGCAGACTAATGTTATCTATTTACTCTATGTCTAATACAGGAATCACTATAAACACAATATATACAGCTAAAGTCAAAAGTATAAGTACATTTTTTTAATCCTTTTAAAGATATTTCCCAAATGCTTAAGAACAGTAAATAATATTTTATTAGATATTTTTCAAGATACTAGTATTCAGCTTAAAGTGACATTTAAAGACTTAACTAGGTTAATTAGGGAAGTTATGGTATTAGGCAAGTCTTTCTATAACGATGGTTTGTTCTGTAGACATCGAAAAATAATATTGCTTAAAGGGGCTAATAAGACCTTGACCTTTTTGGCCTTAAAATGGCTTTAAAAAAATGTAAAACTGCATTTATTCTAGCCGAAATAAAACAAATAAGACTTTCTCCAGAAGAAAAAAAATATTATAGCAAATACTGTGAAAAATTCCTTGCTAATAAACTTAATAGGGGAAATGTTTGAAAAAGTAAAAAAAAAAATCACAGGAGGGAGAATCATTTTGATTTTATGTATATGATATAAAGAACTTTACTCAGCGCTCACCTTCAGCCCTGGTAGCCCATCGATTCCTCTTTCACCCTGAAAACCTCTTTCTCCCTGCTCGCCCTGCCAAACAGAGCTTTTAAATCAATAAAGAGCAGATTGGAGAGAAAGACTGAAGCACTTATGCTTGAACAGAGCAATCAGGTCCATATGAAGCCCATTACTCTATGAAATCATTCCTATTGTGCTTCTAATGATCAGCTAATGGTCAGATGGTATGACGAAACTGAGCACAAGATCAAACATTGAAAATTGCGATGAGAGGATTGAATTAAATCTGTGGCTAAAGAGTGAAAAAAGTAGATAAATACACAATATTTTCCACAAAATGCTATTGTGTGTTTCATATTCAACAATCACATATCAAGAAATTACATTGTTAAATTGAAATTATTTCTAGGACCTATTATGCAAAAAGTGATTTAAACACAGTTGTGTGGCAACAGTGTGTTATTACAGCCAGCCTCTAAAGGCACAAATTACCTGCAGAAACACTTTAATTTGACATTCTCCCTTTGTACATGTAATCAAAGTAGGAAAAGTCCCGCATATAGAGTGGAGGAACTATGACGTAAATTTGTATGCAAAAACCCGGAGGTTAGTTAGCATTTTAGCAGTTCCGGTTCCCTCGTCCCAAAGTCAATGGGTTTTCTGAATGGGATTTTGATTAAATCGCTTAAATAAGGTTCGTGGCTACCACAAACTCAAAATACTTTTACTTTTTTTTCTACAACATAAAACACACCAGTCACATCACACTCTTGATTTTTTAAAATTGGTTACGCTTCTTTAAAAAGACGGTTGCTATTAAGTTGCTAAACGGGACTACAGGCGCTGTCGAAGACATTATACGTCATCCAGCTGAACTGGTCTAGATTGCAGCCTACTTGCGTTGGGCATTTGGATTTGTGTGTTATTCAAGTGTTTTCATGAATTGTATTTTATAGTTTGTAGTATTTTTCTCATTGGGAATTCGTATTGTGTGTAGATAATGCCTTCACTTGTAAAGACCATCAAGACGGATTAATTTGTCGATCCTTTATTGAATTAAACTATATTATGGGGATACTGCTTACCAGCGCAGCCTGTCTCTTTCCTGCTCTCAGTAATGCAAACGTGTGAATAAACGTGTAAAAAAATACATTAATAATACCTGTCATTTTAACATGATCAATTGATTTTTCGTAGTTTTTTTTTCCTTCATCTGAACACATTTAACTCTGTCGTCTGTTACTAAGGTAAGCAGGCTGTAACGTTACGTATGCACACATGGAGGATGCACAATGTGAAGTTTTAGAATCTATAAAACACTGGAGTTTTCATAGACCACCTTTGACATTTTCAGTTTTTCACAGAGATAATGTAAGTCCAGTTTTTAATCTGCTGCTATGCTGATGCATAGGTGATTGTTGCTCCGCCCTGTTTTGAATAAAAGCACAGTCAGATATGAATTTAAAGCAACAGTCACCACAGTTGTTTGTGGGGTACTTCACACAAACCCTCTAGCATAGAGATCATTTCTTGCAGTGCAGGAATAAAAAAAATGAGGTAGCGGTCGGTAACTTTGGTGTTATTTGAACGGGAAAGGGCAGTCTAACATTATAGCGTTCCCGAGTCCCAAAGTTATTTCAGAACAGCATATCTGTGATCTCCTCATTCTTATTGAGCACCGGTACAGCCAATGCTCACGACTGTTACACATGATGAATGCATGACCGGTGCTTTCTGCACAGGCATTTTATTTGCACAGTCTGTGCATTCATCATCTGTATAACGGTCATCAGAGCAGGCTTTACCATGACAGAGCAAACTGAAGATGCGCTGTCCTTGAAGGACGTTCAGCTTGCATTTAAGGCTGATTTATACTTCTGCGTCAAACGCATGACTGCGCTACGGCGCAGCCTACGCATGGACGCATAGCCCCTCGCCGTGGCCATCGGCGATGTTGACGCGCACCTCTTAAAAAATGTAACGCATACGCGTAGCGAAAGCTCTGTGATTGGTCAACTTGGTAGCGCTGACCAGTGTGGGCGGAGGTGAGAGCCGCGCACCCGATGCAGCGAGTGTTTACAAGTGTGGAGTCCCGTGAAGGAGCTCCGGATGGAGACTGTTGTTTTGTGTTTACCTTATGATTAAAGTTGTTGCACATCTGCCAGTTCCCGCCTCAAAATAAGCGAGTTTGAGCCACTTGTACATTAAGGAAGTGTTCAGAAAAAACAAAACACCAGTGAAGAAACTCGACACAGAGAAACATAAACACCTACTGCCAGCTAGCGTTTAGGAAGTGTATTGCAGAGAAAAAGAAACAGAGTGCAGAAGTATAAATGCACGGCTACGCGCGAGGCTTGCGCCGTGAGTTACGCCAATCACTTGACGCAGAAGTATAAACCAGGCTTTACGGCGAGGGGCTATGCGTCCACGCGTATGCTGCGCCGTAGCATACGCGTGCGCTTGACTCAGAAGTAAATATCGGCCTTTAGAAAACTGTCAGTTTACTGTTAGGAAACCACATCAGGCAAGTCTGATGTATGGGAGTCTTTTTCAAGTGGACAAAATTACCCTTTGCACAATGTGGTAATACCACAAGACTGGAACCTCAAGTTTAAGGCAGCACTCATGTCTCATCACAAAGGGGCAAACAAAACTGACATTTAGCCTACAATCCTTGCACAACCTACAGTTTTATCTGTTATCTCTCTCTTTTGGTAGTACTCAAATGTAACTTGAGATTTTTGAAACCAGATATAAATTAGATCAGGTAGAAAATTATTCTAAGTGGGCAGTCTGTGAAAAAAGACTGAATATACAGCGGGAGCGGTGCGGAATAAAACCTGGCAGGAGCGAGCGGCTAGACCTCCACTCTAGGTACATCAGAGACTTAAAAAGGGGCATATTAGATCCCCTTTAAAATAGTTTGCTTTTATATCATAAACAAATCTGGGGCAAAAATGACTTCTGACCTTTGTCCCTGGGGGTCCTTGTGGTCCTGGGTAACCCTGTTCACCAGCTTCACCCTGTAAAACAGTGACAAAAACAAGTTGCATGTCAAGTAAGGTAACAGGTCCTTTCTTTTGTGTTGAGGTGTTGATTTTGTGTTGTTGATTGGATGAAGATCTGATCTGTGTTACACTCACTAGCGTCAGTGTCCGTTCAGACAAAGAATAATAGCAATAACTATAACAGTTGTGTTCAGACCTGTGACTGATAATGCTCTGTTTATTGTAAGCTTGTGTCCTTCAGTTTCAAAGTAATGGATGTGATCTGCTGCTTTACATTTCTCCCTTAAGACATCAAGGCAAAACAGATGTTGCTGGGTCTATGAGATCCTTCAGAAGATCACTGGAACTAGGAGAATTTGTCACTCTGCTTAAAATTACATCAATATCAGATTTAAGATGTCTTTGCAGTTGCATATATGATGTCTTCAGCATGTATATTTCTAGTACATCCAACCAGTAAATGTAACTCAATTAATATATCGAATCACGCAGTAGATTTTGAAGTGGACTAAAAATCACAAAATATCTTTTACATTTTTTTTATTTTAACTAGAATGAAAACTTTATCTTTACTGCAAAGATGAAAGACAACCGCTACTAAAAACCATCGCTTCAATTGTTTATTTATTAAAACCTGTGAAAAAAAAAAATTAAGAGCCATTCCGGTCTTTACATCATAAAGATAGTCAAGTAGCAGTTTGACGGCATCACTCTTTCTGATTGGTAAATAGATCTGGCTTGATGTAAAGGAAATGACAAATACATTCTGATTATTAAACCATGGGGGAGCAGACACAGAGAGAAAATGAGAGGGCCCTAAGACGGAGCCCTGCAACTGAAAGTACTAAAAGTACATTTGTTTTACAGGTGGGACAAGCTTTAAGGCCCACATTTGCATAAAGCAAAAATATTTTGATCAAAATGAGGCTGAAATCGGGAGTTTGAAAAATAAAACTTTATGGAAATTAAAGGGTTAACTTCAAGGTTACATTGGCTAAAGCAGGGAAGCCAGCCCCCACAGTGTTTACCTGGTGCCATGAACTGAAGTCTATGAGGACACTTAAGCTTATTACTCTTAAAGAGACTGTGACGTTATTTAATGCCTAATTTGCTTTTAATGGTTTAAATTAAACTGAACTGAATGATATTAAAGTGATGTTTACACCATATCTTCATTTCCGAATCATGGCAACAGCTGGTTGTTTGTAGCCCACAGCATGTTGTTGCAATGTTTACAGTGCTGATCCTACACTTCCAGGTTTCTTCCCACCGCAGCCTCGCTTTCGTGTTTTAAAATGGAGGCCGCCTGAAATAAGCGTATAATCAAAAAGGATGGCTTGTCATTTCATTTTCAATTAGTTTGAATTTTGTCAAAGCGCTGCTTGATGGTCCTAAAGACCTAAATGGCCCTTTTTTTGATGAATAAACAACAGAAGTAATGGTTTTTAGTGGTAGTAAGTTTCATTTCCAGAACGTTTCCTTTTCAAACTGCTGATTTCAGCTTTATTTCAATCAAAAAAAGCTTGCTGCACCACTAAAACAAATTAACTTTTAGTCAACGTCATAAAGACTTTCCCTCCAGCCACACCTAAAAGCAAATTTTCCATTTTCACAGATAAAAAAATCAAGTCCCTGCGTTTTTCTTATATCCTGTTTTATTTAAAAATAAATCAAATTACTAAGAAGCAAAAAGGGTTTCGGACACCATTTCATAGGACTATTCATTAGATTAGATTAGATTCAACTTTATTGTCATCACACATGTACAAGTACAAGGAAACAAAATGCAGTTTAGGTCTAACCAGGAGTTCAATAGCAGCAAGTGCAGGATACAGGTATTAGTTATAAAGTGCAGTTATAGAAAAACTATGGTGATATTTACAGATGGATGTACTATGAACATTATATACAGGTTGTGTTAGCTATGAACAGAGATTTACAATAGATGGATAAATGTACAGGTTGCTATTAATAATCAGAAGTGTGCAGATAGATAAACATAATTACAAATGTATATGTACAGTGGGTGTGTACATAATTACAAATGTACATGTGCAGTAGGTATGTACAGTTCAAATAAATGAATGAATCAGTGCAATGAATATGTGCAATTTTTAAATGTGCAAATGTTAAGAAGTGCAGTGATTATGAGGAGTCTGAGTTATGAGGAGAGTGGGGTGTGTATTAGGGGGGCAAAAAGTCTGTGGGGAGCAGAGTTCAGAAGGGAGACAGCTCTGGGGAAGAAGCTGTTCTTTAGTCTGCTGGGTCTAATACAAAGACTAACGGTAGATAAAGATAATTCATGCGGCTCTAATACAAAGACTAACGGTATACTCGTAGTATGTTTCTCATCTTAGCTTCTCACACACAGACATGCACTAAAACATTAAGACGAAACTGATATCAAAACCTATTCCAGTCAAACATGGCAGAAACGGATTCAAGACCTTCGAGTAACCAGACGGCGGTGTGTTTTAAGGACAAGCACTTACCAGCACAAAGGGAAAACGCTCAAACATGCTGTTCACATTTGTGCCAAGAGGAATGAATTTAGTCTTTCAGAAAATTGCGAAATCATTTTCCTAAAAACACATTCAAACATCCTGTCTGTGTTTTTATCTTACCGGATTTCCTGGTAAACCTCTTTGTCCCTGTGGAGAGAGAAAACAGTTTTAAAACAAAGTAACATTTAAAGCAGTGTTTCTCAACCACGTTCCCGAAGGACCACCAGCACTGCATGTCTTTGATATCTCCTCTGTCTGTCACACCCATTACAGGTCTTTCAGTCTCTGCTAATGAGCTGATGATCTGAATCAGATGTGTTTGCTTAAGGAGGCATGGAAAATGTGCAGAGCTGGTGGTCCTCCGGGAACGTGGTTGAGAAACACTGCTTTACTGGACAGTTCACCCAAAAAATGAAAAATCGCTCACTATTTAGTCTCTCTCAAGTGGTTATAAACATTCATTTTTTTATTCTGTTGAAGATATTTAGAAGTTTTCTTCAGAATGTCTTTTTTCGCGTTCAACAGACGAAATACACTCATAAAAGAAGTCAAGAGTGAGTAAATGATGACAGAATTTGTATTTTGGGTGAACAATCCCTTTAATAATATGTCATAAGCAATAAATATCATGACTCTGGTGTTTAGAAAACAGTGCTGGTTGTGCTCACCTCTTCTCCATCTTGTCCTGGAGTGCCCTAGACAGACAGACAGATAGACAGAATTTTCTAATTTACTTCAGTACACCAAACTTTTCTAATGTAGCATTCTTTAATGAGTGTTTGATTGATTCCAGGGGTGTGAAAAAACAGTTGTGAAATGTGCATGAGCAGGTTTCATCTGATTTGCATGTACAGTTGAAGTCAGAATTATTAGCCCCACTTAGATTTTTTTTTCTTTTTTTAAATATTTCCCAAATGATGTTAAACAGAGCAAGGAAATTTTCACAGTATATCTGATAAAACTTTTTCTTCTGGAGAAAGTCCTATTTGTTTCATTTTGGCTAGAATAAAAGCAGTTTTTATTTTTTAAACACCATTTTAAGGACAAAATTATTAGCCCCTTTAAGCTAATTATGTTTCCGATTGTCTACAGAACAAACCATCGTTATACAATAACTTGCCTAATTACCCTAACCTGCCTAGTTAACCTAATTAACATAGTTAAGCCTTTAAATGTCACTTTAAGCTGTATAGAAGTGTCTTGAAAAATATCTAGTAAAATATTATTTACTGTCATCATGGCAAAGATAAAAATAAATCAGTTATTAGAAATTAGTTATTAAAACTATTATGTTTAGTGCATTTTATGTTTAAATGTGCTGAAAAATCTTCTCTCCGTTAAACAGAAATTAGGGGGGAAAAAAAGGGGGAGGGGCTGATAATTCAGGGGGGCTGATAATTCTGACTTCAACTGTACATATAGTAAAAATCCATGCCAAATTTCAGATTTAAAAAAACATGTCTGTGACATGGTAAAGTGCTTAGTGTCACATCAAGTTTTAAGTCAACACACACTTTTGCTTGTGGCATTGTCACAGTACTCAAAATTAAAACAATTCTCATTTCAATCCCCTTCAATTTTGGATGAAATCGAGAGCTCTCTGACCCTTCATAGACAGCAAAGGTCTCGAGACTTTCAGAGTCCAGAAAAGAACATTCCATGTGGCTTAAATACACTAAAAAAAATTATGTTTGTTGTTTGTTCAAACTACTTATTTAAAATAAGCTGAAACAATTCTTGAGTTTTTTTGTATGGGACAGCTTAATTGTTTTATATTCAATCCACTTAAATTTGAAAAACTAATGAGTTAAACTTGATTCATTCCTGTTGTCCCAACAAAAATTGATTATGTGGAACCCCAGTGTACAACACATTCAAAGCTCCAAGAACAATTTTGCAAACACCAAAAAAAAAAATAAAATAAAATATGGATTTGTTTGCTTATATCTTCTCTTCCACATCTGGTCATTGGCTTGTACCATGAAGCTATTAGCTGGCCAGTTAAGTTTCAGTTTAGTTTGCACCAATCGTCTGTTTTCGGTAACATGAAGGCAGCTTGGCTTTAATTACTTTTTGTTGCCATTGAATTATAGATCAGCTGAGCTAAGTGACCTTCATGGTACTTAAAACCCAGAATTGGTTCAAACTAAAACTTATCTTTATGATACAGGCCCCAGCAGCCTGATCTCATGAGAAAACGTAAGTATTTTACATTTTGTCAGTTTAGTGGCTAATTCTTACCAATTTGTACAGTACAGTACGAGTACAGTCGTATGAAAAGGTACGATTTTAAAAAGCAGGCGTGGCACCCAACCCCACCCCTAAACCCAACCGTCATTGGGGGATGAGCAAATCATACTAAATTATATGAATTAGATCGTACGAATTCATATGAATTAGCCACTAAATCAAAAAGTTACTAATTGCCGTGAGATTGTGTTGGCCCCAGGGTGAACATTTCCTGGTAGTATGATAAATTGTCCATAAGAGTCGGTAGCACGACACACGAGCGTTACAGGCATGCTAGCAAGTTCAATTGTACATATTACACCTGTTTAAATTATGTCTGTTAATCTTACAAAGCGATCATGAGTCTTTCCAACACTTTCTGGGGTACACAAAAGGGCAGATATCTCTCAGACTCTCAGATTTGATCAATATATATTTCCTTAAAGGTGTTGTTAAGTTTTGGACTCTTTTAAAGCATGCAGATATTAAAGAAACATGCTAAGTGAACATTTTTGCTTCTCTGAAAAACAATGATTAAGTCAGTTATTCTGCTTTGAAAATGTATGTTTTCGTTTTGGTTCTTTTAACTCATCCACTGCCACTTTACCCAATTATATTTCAGCACCCTGGGTCACCTTGTTGGAAAACCATTCATTCAGTAAGACTCTCAAAGCATGCGCCTGTGACCAAAATGTTAACTCCAGTGGACAGTAGCAGACCACCGCATGAGGTTATTAATTAGCAAATGATATAAATATTACGAACGTAAACATTAGGTAAGCAGGTTACATTGTAACCGTGTGTCCTAACAACACGCTACATGACGAGATGTGCAGTGATGAGCAATTTGGCTGTTTGCACCAGACAAAACATGACAGAAATTTAAATACAGCCATTCAGAAGCACAGAATATGCATTTAGTCATGAAATGGTAAGGTTTATAATCTAATTAATACATATTAAACCTCTTTAACATTATTAAATGTACATGCTGAATGATGGATATGTGTTGGCTTGCACTGAGCCACAGTTCTGAAATCCAATTTCAAACAGTTGATTTTATTTTTATTTTATCTCCTACTGCTTTCAGTATATGGCAATAAACGTCATGTAAAATGGTACTCAAATTCACATTAGCATTTAACTCACATGAGGTGTACCCGAGATGATCATTGTCAGTTTTCTATTGTTGCAGGAAATAGAAGCCGTTTCTAATATATCAATTAGAGGTGTAGGTTAGAGCAAAAACTCCTTTGAATATGGAAAATATTCCTTTTATTGCGTACCGTTGCTTTTATTTAGAACAAGACTTAAATCAGATAGTTAGATAGCTCGATAGTCAGACTCGCTCCTGTTGGTCTTCAATCTGGCAACCTGTGCTTGCGTGTTTTGATCCAGGAATGCAATACCTAGTTCAACCACTGGGTGTCAAACTTACATATTGCATCTTAAATTTCAAGAATAAGTAAAAGTCTGATGGGTTTGAATTTCACTGAGTAAATCATGACAGAATTTTCTTTTTAGGTGTGAACTTACTTTGGTTTTGGAAAATAAGGGTGTTTTTGTTGTTGTTGTTTTTTTTGTATGTTCAGCTGAAATCACTTCACATGTGAACTGTCCTCCCATTTCCTATCATATTTCATAGGTTTTAATGAATGTTAGAAAATTTTAAATTACATTTTGAAATAAAAAATGAATATTCTGTCATAATTTACTCACTTTATTTTCTTTTATGCTCACCAGAAGCGATTCATTAAGGTCTGGGACAATTTGAGATCTTTGAGACCTTTTTGGGGAAACAAATTTTAAACTGCATTTTTTTTTTTGCTCTTAAAAGTTCACCCAAAAATTTAAATTCTCTAAACTTGTATGAGTTCCTTTTTATCTGTTGACATCCATAGGGACAAAAAAAATACTATGCATGTCAATGACTGCTGGTTTCCAACCTTCTTCAAAATATCTTCTTCAGAAGAAAGAAACTCAAACAGGTTTGAAAACAAATTAAGGGAAAGCAAATGATGACACATTTAATTTTGGGTTTACTATCGGTGTAAAAACAAGTGTGTTTGTAATCGTCCCACTAGGGGGCAGTGATGTACAGCTTTGATTATTTTGCTTTAAATGTTGTACATGAGATGTTGTGCAAACACCTGCTCACATCGATCGATAAAATGGTTATCATTTGTTTCTTGTCTTTTAACCCTCTTATCTTATCCTATAAATCAACGTGTTTGTCATACACAGAAAGAGATTTAAAACATAAATAACAAGCATGTTTAGTAGGGCATCATGGGTGAATGTATTATGATATACAGTATAACTCATCATGACGTCAAACGATGTCTTTCATTTTGTAATCGATATTGTTGTCCTCATTCTGTACCTAAATTATCTTCAGAATGATCGAAGGCATGGCACACACACACACACACACACACACACACAATCATGTCAAATGTCGTGTTTTATGCCGAGCAGACTTCAAAGCTGGTATTCAGCCACAATACAGAGAGACATAATTTTCTGTTCCCTGTCAAAAAATGAGCAAAACCAGAGGAAGCAGTTGGGAAAATCAGAAGCCCTGTACGGTACACTTTCCTCATCCTCCCTTCAAGCTGTGCTTCTTAACAAGGCGGTTTTTAAAGCGCAAAGCACAACAATGGGAGATAACTAGCTGGTGAGTCGCTGTCAGGGTAACATCTGTGATCAACATGGAGCCGGTTTTCATCGAAGCAGGTTTCGTGAAACGTTTCTTTACACACAAGCTTGACGACAGAGTACCAGAACATGCCTCATTGTTTTATTCACAGGACATTTGTGAAACGTCAGACAGAACAAAGAGTACGTGTGCTTTCATGTGTTTTTTTACTCACACACCTCAAAAACATATCTGTAGATTAGATTTTTTTAATTCTTTCTTTATTTTTGCTTTTCAATTGCATTACACGATGTATTTTAACTACTTTTAATGTTGAAAGCTTAAAAAAAGTTACTTTAATTGACATTTTTAATGGTTTGAAGCGTTATTGTCTGTATTGTTGTTGTAAATTACAGTGCTAATACAAACACTGGTAATAAACTGACGGTTGTGTTATTTTGCAGACTCTCTACCCTGCTGAAAAAAACAGCATATGCTGGTAAGGTATGTTTTGATGCTGGTCTTGCTGGTTCTAATGTTGGTCTTGCTGGTTTCAATGCTGGTTTTGCTGGTCTCAATGCTGGTCCTGCTGGTCTTGCTGGTTTTAATGCTGGTCTTGCTGGTCTCAATGCTGGTCAGGACCAGCACTCAGGCCAGCAAGACCAGCATTGAGACCAGCACTGAAACCACGAATCGAGCATCGAGACCAGCAAAACCAGCATTAAAACCAGCATGACCAGCATCAAAACATACCTTACCAGCATATGCTGTTTTTTTCAGCAGGGTATATATTATTTCTTATATAATTTATTGTTTCAAACTACTAAAATGTCAATAAAAGTCACTTTGTCAAACTACAGAGTTCAATTTTTAAGCTGTCTAGCTTTGTCAAGCTCTTAAAATGCAAGTAAACCAACAAAACATGTAAATCACGAAACACGGCACCCGTTAATTAACAGATACATTCAAAGTGTATGATATGGATAGAGTAATCAAATTTAAATTAAAATGATAATTTAATAAATTTCATATTTGATGACACTGATCAAAATTAAAGTAAGCTTGCGTAATGGTGTTAATCTGGCAGCTGGTGGTAATTTTTCTAAGTATTTTACAAACCTTAGTACCTGTCAGCTTCACTTTATAATTTTCACTGTCCTTGCAAGACGATGGGCTATTCTAAAGTGACTGAAACCCTCAGACAGGTCAGGACTAAAGGGAAGATCCTTTTCAGCCACAGCGATAGAAACTGGGATATCTATTATTGCATCTTTACAATAGCAACTCAATCAAGTTCCCCAAAAGGATGGTAGACAGACAAATGCATGAAAGAATAAGGTAATGTGGAGAATTTCGATGGGCAATTTAACAAATGCTGTGGGAATTATTAGGGTGAGGATCATCTCGACAGTCTCATCTCGAGTCTCTCATTTTAAAAGAATTTGACTGCAGTGGCCAAACCTTCAGAAAGAATTTACAGGCTAAGTGTTAAAGCCGTTTCTTAAAGTTGATAAAAAAAAATCAAATAATGAAATGGCCAGTCTAGAGTCCTGATCTAAATCTGAAAATCTATAGTGACAAAGTTTTAGGATACTCAGAGATGTTTGCAAAAGACTAGTGAGAAACTAGTGATGTCCTGTGAGAGACTAGCAGAGATGGCAAAAGTACACACATCCTTTACTCAAGTAGAAATACGGATACTTTTGTTTAAAATGACTTGAATTACTGCCTACGCTTTTCTACTCAAGTTACTACTTTCTCTTTTAGTTTTACGCTGGTAACTAGACCTCACGTCATATTCATACAAGATAACTTGCATATCTAATTTTAATGTAAAAAATGTTTTGCTAATTTTAATAATAAAAATAATAAATTTTATTTATAATGTGCTTTTCTTGGACCCAAAGCCCTTACAAAACAGAAAAAAACAACAAAGCACAATCAAGCAATAAAGAATGGAGTCAAAAACACAGTGAGAATAAAAAATATATCACAAATTAAAAACAGTCCTAAAAAATGAGTTTTAAGTAGCTTCTTAAAACAGTGCAAGGAACCAGCATAATGTTTGTAGGAAGAGCATTCTATAGTTATAGTTATAGGTGAACTGAAAGAGAATGCCCTCCCATGGTGCTGAGTTTACAACAAGGAGAGCGTAAAGCAACAACATTGATGCAGATGAATTGGGAGAAGTGCTAATATAGATCTGCGTGACATCAGCATAGCAATGATATCCAATACCAAATTTTTGCTGAACTTTCAGCAGAAAAGTAAACAAGCAATATCGCTCTGTAACATTGCACGACAACACTGCTCAAAAAGTCAGCCTATGTATTATCATCTTGACACAAACGTCAGCATTCAACCTGTACACAAAAAAAAGACGTTTGGTGTTTGTTCAAACTACTTATTTAAAATAAGCTGAAACAAAACAATTCTTGAGTTTTTTTTTGAGGGGGATAACTTAATTGTTTTATGTTCAATCCACTTAATTTTGTAAAAACTAATAAGTGAACTTAATTATTTTATGTTGTCCAAGCACAAAACAATTGTGTGGAACCCAGAATTTTCAACAGTCTATAGGCCGACCACAATTCAAATTCCTTTTAAATGTAAACAATGTAGATTGTATTATTTTTGGAAAAAGTAGTTTATACATTGTTCTCTAATTTTGATCCTCACTGTATTTTAATAATGATTAAAAAAAAATCTGAGTAAAGGAAATTTCCCTCATCTTTGCCAAACCCATAAATGTCATATACAATTAAGTAAAGCAAGTCTAGTAATTTAAAATGTCAGTCAGATGGCCTCTTCATATCTGAATGAAGGACACTTGGCCAGAATAAGCTATAATATGCTGCAGATTTAGTGCCGATAGTCAAAACCTTGGCTTGTGAAAGTAATAGTTTAGGAGAACGGCAGGACATATTGCCTTATCAAGCAGAAACAGAAGGCGGGATGTACTGCTTTTCTCATAACCTGCCACTGTGCATGAATTATTCCTAATATTGTGGGAAAAAAGTAAATAAAAATGACTGTTTAGTTTGAGTTCTTGCATAAGCGCAGATGCTTCATCAAGGATCATGCCAACCTTAAATATACACTACCTGTCAAATGTTTGGGGTCAGTAGGATTTTTAAATGTTTTAAAATAAGCTTATTCTGCTCACCAAGGCTGCATTTACTTAATCACAAATACAGTACAAATTGTAAAATTGTGAATTGTTATTGCACAAAAAATAACTGTTCAAAAGTAGTGTATCATTTAATTTAATAATCTATTCCAGTGATTTTAAAGATGAATTTTCACATTCCTTCTTTCCTTCATGATCCTTCAGAAATCACTTAAATTATTATTATTATTATTATTAGTAGTAGTAGTAGTAGTAGTAGTAGTAGTAGTAGTAGTAGTAGTAAAAGCAATAATGACTGGAGTAATAATTTCATTTTAAACTACATACAATAAGTAATAAATAAATATTTAATAATAGTATCTAATAATAACAATACAATAATAGTAATAGTATCTATCAATTTAACAATTTTATTTTACATTTAATAAATTCCGCCTTAATAAATTCCGCCTTGATGAACAGAATAATTTTATTTAAATGATTAAATAAAATTAATAACAATAAAAAAACTGACTCCAAACTTTTGACTAGTAGTGTATATTAAAATGAAACTACTTCCACTCCACTCTTAGTCCAAGATAATCTGCAATCTTTATTGATAAACTAGAAAAAGATGAACTTCGTTTCAAGCGTCTAAGGTTGGAAACATAAAGTTGATTCAAAATTATTACTGTGTGTTTTTATTTCCATTTTAAATATTTCCCAAATGATGTTTACCAGGGCAAGGAATTTTTCACAGTATTTCCTATAATATTTTTTCTTCTGGAGAAAGTTTTATTTGTTTTGTTTGGGCTAAAATAAAAGCAGTTTTGAATTTTTCTTAAACCATTTTAGGGTTAATATTATTAGCCCCCCTAAGCAATATATGTTTTTGATGGCTACAGAATGAACCATTATTACAATGACTTGCCTAATTACCCTAATTAAGCCTTTAAATGGCAGCTGAATAATAATATCTTGAAAAATATCTAGTAAAATATTATGTCCTGTCATCATGGCAAAGATAAAATAAATCAGTTATTAGAAATGAGTTATGTTAAGAAATGTCTTGAAAAAATCTTCTTTCCGTTAAACAGAAATTGGGGAAATAATAAACAGCGGGGCTAATAATTCTGACTTTAACTGTATGGGGAGATGTGTTTTTGAACCTGAACTTGTGCCATATCTCTTTTCGGGACGTTCTGGAACAGTTGATCTGGTAAAAAGAACACACAGTGGCCGTGTCTTAACCAAACCAGATGAGTCTTGAGCTTTAAAAACTATATTTGGTTTAGCTTTAGATGGGTCGCAGCACATTGGCATTGGCTCTGCTTTTCAAACGCCCCGCCGGGGGAAATGATGAACTGGATTTGCCCCATCCCCTTTAACCTCTCTCTCTCCATCACCCCTGGCTGAACAAAACACAACCATCAGATGACTGAGGCCAGAGCAGAGCAATGCTAATGCCTTTAACCTTTAAAGTACAACTCTTATAACAGCACAGGCTGATGTAGTACAAAAACAGCTTCACATAATAAATCTAATTGTACATTTAAGGCCCACTTTGGTTAAAAGGTGCCCCCCCCCCCTTGGTGCATACTCAAATGCAAACAAAGAACATTGCAGCTTGTTCAAATTACTTGATGAAATTAACGTTAGAGCAGTTTTTTTATTCAGTCCACTTCAATTTATTTTATTTTATTTATAAATTTTCCTTCAGCTTAGTGTCTTTTTTATGAGGGGTCGCCACAGCGGAATGAACCGCCAACTATTCCAGCATATGTTTTATGCAGCGGATGCCCTTCCAGTCACAACCCAGTACTTGGAAACACCCATACACTCTCACATTCACACACACTTATATGCTATAACCAATTTAGTTTATCCAATTAATCTATAGCACATGTCTTTGGACTGTGGGGGACACCCAGAGGAAACCCACACCAACATGGGGAGAACATGCAAACTCCACACAGAAATGCCAACTGGCCCAGCCGGGGCTCAACCCAGCGACCTTCTTGCTGTGAGGCGACAGTGCTAACCACTGAGCCAGCGAAATTTATTTATTTCGAACAGAATTTCACAAACTTAAAACAATTTCTCAAACAAAAAACATTTCATCATAACCAGCAAATTTTTAACTTATCCATATACACTTAAAATGACTAATGAATTTAGCTAGAATTTAGTTAACTAAAACATCTCTGAGTTAAAATAAACACACCAGCAATACATCTCATAAAAACTTTTAACTCTATTTATAACTCTAATTATCAATATGGTTCCTCACAGCAACATCTGTAAGTTCTCAGTGTATTTATAAATTTATAATTTATATTTATAAAATGTGTGGTGAGGACATTGACCTGGACAGACTGTGGTACATTTAGTTTATTATAGTTTTTAAAGCTTGTCAAAGAAAATTTGTAGAAAAAAATATATAAAAAAGGTGTATACATGTTTTGACACATCATTTAAGTATTAATCAAGTAATTTGATTTTTTTTAATGGGACAAGTTAAAATCCTTACGGTTTAGCCAAGTATAAGTCTGAAATTTCATTCATAATGATCTTAAAAAGTCTTTATTTTGACTTAGTGAAACCTACAGAAACCCTGATTTCAGGTTTGGAAGATCATTCCACCACCAAGGAACAGTAAATGAGTTCAACTCTAACAAACATTATTATATTTAATGGCTCAGATTGAAGGGGATTTATGTTTATGACATCTGTAATTCCCAGTTTGCTTTGAATTGAATGTTAAAAATCAAGTGCATTTTCCAGTAAAGACTTATTAGTTTTTATGTTTTTGAGTTTTGTGGTTTGTATTCCGCTGAAGAGGGGAATTTAACCCTGCTTTTTTAAAAAAAAAAAAAACTATTTTCGGTAAGGTCAAACTTAGCCACATAGGATTTAACACAATTCCCCTAAATTGGCATTGGATTCAATAAAAAAATGCAATAAACCTTTAACAATTATTCTGCTTGCATACTCAACACAGGCTCATTGTGGATAGGTACCCTTGTTTACATTTTTGGAGAGCACAAATTATGTAGCCAGAGCTGCATTTAGTCTTTAAAACGAATGCTACGGGGTGGTATGACGCTGCTTATGGCTTCTGTTCCTTTTAGCGCTACCGGCTTACCGCTTACCTCCATATGGACAGATTTTCCAGTGTTACCAGTTTGCCCAGCTCGCCGCGTATATGGCAATGAACTTGGGATGTGGAGCTGAGTTGACCGGGATGGCGGGGCTCGAGTCTGGGTGTGGCGAGGGGGCGTGCCCGAGAGCCGTGGGAGCGAAACGAGGCCCGCCACAGATGAGATGCAC
>CAIGQZ010032675.1:4998053-5023647 GCA_903798205.1 Danio tinwini
CCGTAACTTCATTACAGTGGTGTCATCGTTCCTCCTCTTATAGTCCAGAGCTCCTTCCGTGGGATTGAAGGCAGGTGCGCGCCACAGGTGCATCTCATCTGTGGCGGGCCTCGTTTCGCTCCCACGGCTCTCGGCCACGCCCCCTCGCCACACTGGGAAAGGACGGTTCCAGAAACCAGGTACAACAAAAGCAAAAATAATAATAATAATAATAATAATAATAATAATAATAATAATAATAATAATAATAATAATAGAAAGAAAAAAAACAACAGGCTGAAAACTTGTGACTGCTTTTCTTTAACTAAATTGCTTTTGAAAACACTACCGATTGGGTTTAGGGATGGGGCTGGATAGGTCAGTGGGTCAGTCAATCAGTCAGTCGACAGCATGCTGGCCTGGTCGGCTGAAGTGTATATTGCGCCCTCTGGTGGATTTACAGGAGAAGAGGACGCGCAAGAGAAAATTGAGGTTATCAAAAAGCGTACACAGCGGCCTCTGGTGGATTTGCAAAAACCAGTTACGTATTTCGCTGCCCCCAGAAATGTAGACCTGGGTACATATATGTAATGAGCCTGGATTGCGCATGTTAGAAAGCAAATAAGGCATGTAAAAATACTCAGAGGTCCTTACTTGCTCTCCCGGTGGGCCACGGGGGCCGTCTTTCCCAGTGTTGCCTGGGGGTCCTCGTGCTCCGGGTGCTCCAGGAGGGCCTGGAGGTCCAGGTGGGCCAGCTTGTCCTTGATCACCCTGATGAAAACATACAGAGATGTGATATAGAATAAAGTCTTCAACAGAAAAAGACAAAAACACAAGAACTGGAGGAAGAAGTGAATTTTATCTATTGTTTATTTATATAACTAATCTGAATTCTCTAAAAGTGGTCCATAAATAAGAACTATAATTGTTTTTACACTTCAGAAAAAGAGAAAAGTTTATTGGAGTACATTTTACAAGAAAAAAAAAATTTCAGGCTTTTACTACAAAATTATATGTTTGATTTAATATTTTATTCAATATTTGTGAGGTTTATCAGCAATATTTATTTTTTACAATTGAAATAATAAATTCTGGGTCATTCTTATTCATAGTGGCCTATTTACATAAAGACACCTTTTGTGTGTGTGTGTGTGTGTGTGTGTGTGTGTGTGTGTGTGTGAAAGCATGTAAATATGAGAGATGTGATTGGCTGCTGGTTCTAAGCATCAAGCCATAACATTATAACCAGGGCCAGACAGATTCTGCTGCCATATTATGCTATTTCGTAACAGAATTTTGTGAAAAATAAATATATAAATAAATCTGCAGATACATGCATAATGATTTTGGGAGTATCAAAACTACAAACTTAAAACATGAAATAAAAAACAATAACCTTTATACTTTTAATTATAGTTTACAGTGCAAATCAAATTAGATCCACTTGCTTGGTGAAGAAAGTCTCTCACATAATATATCTACTTAAAGACAGAAAATAATACTTTACACAGTGTTTTGTAAATAAATAATATAAACATATGCAGATTAGTTACAATATCATTAAAATTAATATGAAACACTGAATCAATATATATTTACTGTACACACATTTACCTAAGTAAATAAAGAGATTTAATAATGGGCTAATATTATTACAATATGAAATAATATTGTAATAATTAGACTCAATATGAAATATTAATGATATATATTATAAATATTTCACACTAAATATGTTTGAAATGAGCTTAGATTAAATATGTCAAATTTTACTCTCTATATGAAAACCACCAAAAATATTCAAGTTAACCCACATGAAAAAAAACTTTAGAAATTTATAGTAAACACTATATACTGTAAAAAAAAAATTATTGTACTTTTTTTTTCGGCAGCGGGGACGCTGTAAAAAAAAAACGTAAAATAGCGGCCGTTAAATTACAGAAATTTACCGCAAAATAATAGATGTTAAAAGATGACAGAAATTTACCAAAAAAATTTATTTAAGGACATTTCTGTAATTTAACATTCATTGTTTTATGGTTATTTCAGTTAATTTTCTGTAATTTTTACGGCCATTATTTAACTTTTTTTTCAGCACCCGAGCTGCCGAAAACCCCCCGTAAAATATCGATTGTTTTTTACAGTGTAGTGTTATAGTAAAGTACTTGAATTATTCTGTTGTGGTAATTGTACAATTGCTATGGTACTTCAACAACTGTAGTAATTTAAACAAAATACCCTTTACAGTACTTAGTGAACCATATAACTTATACTACAAAAGACCAAGGTTGGGGCATAACGTTGGCGCAGTGAGTAGCACGATCACCTCAAAGCCAGAAAGTCGCTATGTGGAGTTTGCATGTCCTCCCCGTGTTCACGTGGGTTTCCTCCGGGCACTCCAGTTTCCCCCACAGTCTAAAGACGTGCACTACAGTATATGTAAATTGGGTAAGCTAAATTGTCCGTAGTGTATGTGTGTAAATGGGAGTGTATGGGTGTTTCCCAGTTATAGGTTGCAGCTAGAAGGGCATCTGCTGCATAAAACATATGCTGGATAAGTTGGCGGTTCATTCCGCTGTGGTGACCCCAGATTGACATAGGGACGCAGACTTGCAAATAGCATAATATACTTAAAGATACACTTTACAGTACAGTTCAAAAAGATAGCCTACAGTATTTCTTTCATGAGGCACTTACAGCAGAAAAGAAATCAGTACTGATGTTTGGGAATTTGGCACCCAAGTCATGTCACGTTTATTTATACAGCACATTATATGGTAGATTAGTTTAAAGCAAGTAGCTTAACAGTTTTAGACATGAAAAACAGCATCAGTTCTGGTTTCAGTTAGAATTACACTTCAGTCTGTACAATGACGAAGGTCTTCGGCTTTTATGTTTTCACTTGGATTTGAATGGATGTCTGACCTCGATGGAATGAAGAGAAGAAATAAAGTCGAGATTTTGAATAAGTAAGTGTAAAACGTTTCTAAATCTGGGTTTAAAAGCAGTGTTTAGAACCATAGACCAACCCCAAAAATTCTGCCATTGTTTAGTTACCCTTCACTTGTCACAAACCTGTCTGAGTTTTTATCTTCTGTTCAGCACTAAAGAAGATATTTAGAGAAATCCTGGAAACCTGTAACCATTGACTTCCAAATTTGTTTCTCCTACTATGGAAGTCAATGGTTATTATTTTTCTTTAGAATATCTTCTTTGGGTTCAACATAAAAAAGGAACTCATACTGTAAAGGTATGAAACTTGAGGTTAAGTAAAATTAATGTTTAATTTTTATTTTTTTTAAATCAAAATAGGCGATCTACAGCATATCACGGGGCATGGGTTTTATACTGAAATATGCTTTGACTACAATATGGTCAGTTATTAATATTCAATTTTTTTATGTAATATTTAATGTTTTTTTAAATCAGCAGCCATTCCCTTTCACACTCCTCATTAAGCATGTTTTCTAATAAAGAAAATGAAATGCAACCATCATACAAAAGTTTTAGCACAACTTTTCTAAACTGGACATCACTTTTGCCCACTAGTCTATTTTCAGAGGCCTGTTGCTCAAAGCAAGTTTTTAACCAAGCTTTTAACCTCGTTGGTCCACTTTTAGTTTGAAAAAAGTTTAGTTTTTGGAATCTGTGTAAAACAAATGCTACATAAGTTGGCGATTCATTCCGCTGTCGCCACCCCTGATGAATAAAGGGACTAATATATATGATACTAGCAGTCCCTGAGCATATTTTTTTCTTTATAATATTATATATTTTATATTTAAATATATTTGAATTGTCAGTTAACATTAGAAATAGCTTTAAATAAATAAATACATTTAAATATTTACATATACATTTGTAGCTGTCTTTTGAACTATTTGTGTATGGGTTTATATGCGACACAATTCTGTGTGGAAAAAATCATGTCTTGACAGCGCAAGTTAATCACAAACTCTGTAATCATCAAACAAATCCATTATCATTGTTTACTTCATTGTGACAAAATGCATTCAATTTCTTCATGCAAAATATAATTTTGCAAACATTTAACTTGAAGGGGTGTTCCTAGGACTTTCATGACAGATTTATAATCATGACTAGACATGTTATGAATATAAATATTTGTCATTTTTCGTTATGCCATTTTAAATGCAAAGGTGATATTGTTTGTGTTGTCTTTGACAATTCCAAAACAACTTGTCATAAATCTGTAATAAACATGATCGTCATTAGGCTATTATAACTGTGTCATGAATATTTTTCCGATTGCATTTTTTGAAAAACAAAATGTATTTTTCCTAAAATTTTTTGCAGCGTTTCTGTCTATTAAAATTTCTGTCTATTAATTTTATAACAACGTTATTCATATTTAAAGGTATTTAACAACATTTAAATGGCAAATTCCTTTTGGGTCTGATTTTATATTAAGTGTCCTTAACTACAGTGTATTTACTTCAAACTATAAATACAATGTACTTAATGTGTTCATAATGAATCGCAGAACACTTCTGGTGATTTTAAATTGGGATACGGGTAGGGTTAGAAAAAGCTTTGGTGGTATGGGTAGGTTTAAGGGTGGGTTAAAGTGTAAGAGATTGTCAACAGTGTAATTGTAAATGTACTTAGAGAAATTAGTTACAGACGTAATTACATGCAGGTATTTAATCAATCATAAGTACAATGTGAAAACATGTACTTACACAATAAGTACATTGTAACAAATTTTTAATTTCAATGTAAGTACATATTAGTTAAGGCCACCTAAATATAAAGTGGGAGCCCCATTTGTACCACTGTACTGTAGTTGAGGTCAAGAAAAATATTAATGTCGCTGTTATAAAATTCATGACCCAATCATAATGGCCTCATGACAATCATGTTTATTAAAGGTTTATGACAAGTTATGTTGCCTTGGTATGTTGTTATAAAGACATTCCAAACATATTTCTTCTTCGCATTTAAAATTACATGACACTTAAAGTACTCATGAAATCAAAACTAACATACGTGGCTAACATACTTAATCACGCCCCCTCCAACTGTCAGTGCTATGTAAACAAACAGAAATGCGAGGTGGAGGAGTCTGTTAGGTTGTAATAACTCTCCTGAAACTCTTTTCCCGATCTTTATGAATGAAATGCCTACTTTACTACACCCAATCAGCTCGCAGTAAAAAAACAACCCATGCCCACTTTAAACTCATTTAATATTCCGTATCTCTAGGAGCTGCGCCACAATATGAAAAAACAAATGTTCTGGATCATGCAGACTTTAATGACAGTTGGCATAAGCATCCATAAATTCATTCATATTTATAACATGTGTATAACACATTCACCGAAGCAGCAGACTTGCATGCAGCGCTCAGATATTTCACACACGGATGAGATTATGGCAGTGTAAATATTGAGACGCACAAACAATAACACAAGCGGTCAGGCAACATGAGGCAGAAGTGAGGAAGATGAAGCTCAACACCGTAAAAAATATCTGTACATTTGCAGCTTTGTTGTGATTCATGTTTTTATTACATTTTTTCCCCATTTATTTATGCATTATGGGAACTTGATTTTTCTTTCAAGAACTTTTAACCATGAAAAGTAAAAAAAAGTGACTTTTATAAACATTTTGAATAGTTTAAAGTGATATATTGTCTGGGTTGATGTTGTATATTACTGTACAACAACTTGTAATGAACTGCCAGTGGTAGTTGCAGACTTATTTCTCAATATATTATTTCTTATACATTATAAACTACTAAAACATCAATAAAAGTCACTTTGTTAAACTGTAGAGTTGAATTTTCAACATCAAAAGTCGACAGAGCAGAGATCAAGCTCCCATAATGCAATTCACAACTGTACATAAATGGAAAAATTCACAAAATACGGAAACTGTTCATTAACAGATATTTTTTACAGTGTATTAGGGGCAGAATCTGCACATGCCTTGCACACATGCTACCTTCAGCATACGCCTCTGGAAACTGGGCTGATCGGCCGAGATGTAGCCGTGATCGTAGCGAGGAAAGACCATCTGTGCAGAAAAAGACCCAGAAAATACATGGAGGAAGAAAAGACAGAGGAAAATGGAAGGGCAGTACGGAAATATAGCGAGATCTCAGGCGACGTTGAGGAAAGGCAGCTCGATGGAGGCTACGGCAGCAAAGAAGGGACAAACCTTAATGAGAATCTGATTACTTTGCAGACCTGCATGAGTGCCATGACCCTGCGAGAGGAACAGGAGGAACAAAGGAGCACACATACATACAAACCGGTCATCATAAAAAGCAATGGGGAAAATATCAAAGCCAACAGAGCACCTTTGTGGTCGGTTTAGCTACTGTCCGACTGCCAGACCGGTTATTTCGCCATTTTGTGTGTCAAATAATTGACAGGAACCAAACACAACATTATGAAATGTAATTGTGTCAGTCTCTTTATCCTTTATTTATCATGCAAATAGACATCCTGCGGCGTAATTAAAGCGATTAAAGCGGCGCGAATGGTGCGAATTGAGCACTTTGTGTGTTTGACACGCTTAAGGTGTAAATTTTTGATAATCGCTCGATTTAGAAAATCTGATCTTTAAATCCTCTTGCTGACACCGAACAACAGCTCATCAACAACTGGCCTCGACTCAGTCGGAAGCACTGCTTAAAGCTTTTATCATCCAGGTTTAGTTTCTGAAGGAGTTGATGAACTCACAAAACTGGGTGCACCTCTGAAAGGATCTAGTGCACTCAAACACGGCGCCGAACGAATTTTCGGTGTTTTCCAGAATTCCTAAAGCATATAAAGCATAGCAACTCTCTCAAAAAAAATCCATGTTAGCCATTTAGAAACGAATCTAGAGTCACCGGGCAGACTGAAGCCCTGCCCATGATGCAAATCTGCGTCTGTTGTAAAGTAAATTTGACGTGCGAACGAAGAGAATATGACGTGCGAATAACGCAAGTAAACTCAAAATGTTCTCATCTATTTCCGCATGAATAAACGATTTATTCGCACATGCCGCATCTGGTGTGAACACAGCATTAGTCTTCTAAATACCTATTTTAGTTTTTTGTTGTGTATGAAGAGTAAAATACCAAAATGCATTTACAGTCACCTTTCAACCTGTGGGACTGTTTGCGATTATATTTAAACCATAATATTGTATTCTAAACATAAAGCCATCATGACAAACAATATATATTATTTGTAAGCTTAACATTTCTAGTTTCCATATCTGGTGACTGATTTTTGATAGATTTTACTGAGCAATAGTTCTTTATTAATTTGCGACAATTAAGAGTTTACACAGAGTCGTAAAGCATTACTGCTACAGCAATCCACATTTTAATTTTAATTTAGATGCTTTTCAGGGGCTACATCCCAATCAAATACCATTAACCTTCTTATACTATTTTAGTATTTGATGTCTACTTTACAAACATAGTCAAAGGTATGACTAAATATGGTTCATATTCCTCAAAACACTAACATAAATAGAGGACGCCCTTATATGGTTACCAATGTAAACTGTATGTCATCTGGTGGTCATGTCTGGTATTGCGGCCAAACAATGTTTTGAGATACCAACTTCAAATTTGGAATATACACATTGTTCAGATATTTAGCTTAGTTTTTTTGTAAAGGTTTTTATGTAATATATTAAAAAATACATTGTTTTATTATTTTCAATAACTTAAGGGCACATAACTATTGTTTATTTAACTTTTTGAACTTTAAAGTGAGACCAAGCTTAAATCTATACACTAAAGTGTTGAAGATTGGCAATCATTTCAGTTGAACAAGTCACTTTCATGTCTATGTTCAAAAAGTGGGCATGACAGCAAAGGGGTTAAAGAAAGATATTTTTTGTATCCAAACAAAAAAAATAACAGTAATTGTATGAAATTAATTAATGCACAATTAATGCACCAAATAAGTGTTTTTAGCTTTCTATTCATTAAAAATAGGGGAAAAAGTAAAAAAAATAGCAGATTTAGCATAAATAAAACTGTAATATGATCGGACAACTGGGCTTTAAAATGACAGGAATAATTGACATTTTAAAATACTTCTGTGATTGTCTGTTTTCATTCTACACACAATATAATGTATTAATCCAAAACCATTTATACATTGATATTTTTAAGCGTATGTTTTAAATAACTTTTATACAAATAAAATGCGACTCTTAAACCACAAAATCAGCCACAGGGGTAAATTTTTCATCCGTTCATTAATTTTTCATTCATTAATTTTTACATCATTAGAAATTTATAAGCTTTTCGTTGATTTATGGTTTGTTAGGATATAATAATATTTGTCAGAGACACGACTATTTAAAAATCTGGAATCTGAGGGTTAAAACAATTAATCCAATATTGAGAAAATGTTGTGCTTAGCAATGCATATAATAAACTAAAAATAACGTTTTGATATATTTATGATAGGAAATTTGCTAAATGTCTTCATGGAACATGATCTTTAGCCTACCTAATATTTTAATGAATTTTGACAATAAAGGAAAATTTATAATTCCTACAATATAGGATATTATAGCTCCTATAATGTTGCTATTCCTATAAAACATACACACGCAACTTGAGACATGGTCACAAATGTCAAAATATGGGTTAAATAATTCAGTACAACAGATATATTTATCTTCAAATAAAAAAAACATAGTTATAACTTAGTTATGTATATAAAAATATAAAGTAAAAGCTTCATTTTCATTTCTGACAGAAGAATATTTTAGTTTATGAAGATTCAACGGCCCCCAATGGATGTTTTATTTCACGGCAACAATCACAGTTATCCAAACTCATGCCACGTCATGAAAATTAAAAATACTAGCTCCACATGCAGACCAAAAATGACAATGTGTCTGGACAACCTAAAAACAATACAAATCAAATGACCAAATACTCTAACATTGTTGAATCTAGAAATAGCACTGGACAAAATCCATGGATTTATTTTAGCTGTCTAAAATCACTGTGGTCTGGACATCGTATTTATGTTCTGTTGTCTCTGTAAACCACATTCATAGGGCTGGACTGAAGATCAAAGAATGTGACGTGACTGCCGCGAAAGATCTGAAATAAGCTGAAAGCATCCAAGTGAGGACGGATGTCACTTTCTCTTACTGGAATGGCTTGAGAATGAAAACAGGCAAAAAGTGAGAAGTGCAAATATTATTTCATAACTATTCACTGTCATGCTGAATCGTGTCGTGGGAGAACTGTGGCAAAGTGGTAACATTATGTTCGACAGTCAAAATTTTGCATACCCTTGGAAAATTGGTATGTGCCTTTTATTTTTAAGAGAACATGACCATGCAGACAAAACACTGGAGAAAATAAATTGCATTTGAAATCTCCCTGTTCAAAAGTCTTTATACTCTGTATTGTCTTGTTAAAGAGTTAGTTCACCCCAAATTGAAAAATCTGTCACCATTTACTTTTTGAGTTTCTTCAGAAAAGATGTTCTGAAGAAAGCTGGAAACCTGTAACCATTGACTTCCATAGTATTTGTTTTTCTTAGAATGGAAGTCAATGGTTACAGGTTTTTAGCTTTCTTCGGAATATCTTCTTTAGTGTTCAGCAGAAGAAAGAAACTCATAAAGACTTGGAATCACTTGACAGTGAGTAAATACTGAGTACGTTTTTATTTTTGGGTGAACTATCCCTCTAATATAATGACAGCATGCTGTGTTTGTAATAGTTGCTGTGAGGACCCACATTCTTGAATGAAGTAAAGCTGCCCAACATTCAAGAATGGCAGCAAAGTTCCTTGATTATTACAGCAGAATCACAGTATGTTTTCTAGACACATCAAACAAGAAAGTAGAATGTTTTTGTTTTCTGTTGGTCTTAGGAATTTAAATAGGAAAACTATCTATTTTTTATTTTTTGAGAGAGATGCTAATGGTCTAATATGATTCAATGATTTATGCTAAGCTAAGCTAAAAATGCACCTGACAAACCCATAGATCGGCTGAATGAAATGGTAAAACTCCACAGTTTAGCTCTAGGTGGTTTGTAAATTGAGCCTATTTACAAAAAGTAGTGTTTCTTTAATTTTTGAAAATAAATTCAGATGCTAATGAGATGTTAATGGTCTAATACAATTCAATGTTTTATGCTAAGCTAAACTAAAAATGCATCTTCCCAACCCAGGCTCATTACTGATACATACCCCTGTATACATTTCTGGACAGCGCAAAATACGTTCCAGGAGGTACTTTTTTTTTTTTACAGTTTTTGTTTTCGCGAATCCACCAGAGGTAGCTGTGTACGCTTTTTAAGATCTCAAATTTCTCTTGCAAGTGCCATTCATGCCTGCTTTTCTTGCATATATCCACCTGAGGCCACTGTTGACTGACTGACAGACTGACCGACTGACCGATTACCCCACCCACCCCCTTCCCTAAACCCAACCGATAGTGTTTTCAAAAGCACAGATTGAGCCTTTACAAAAAAGTGTAGTGTTCCTTACTTTGTTGGAAATAATCGAAGTAAGATGCTAATGAGATGCTAATGGTCTAATATAATTCAATGGTTTATGCTAAGCTTAGCTAAAAATGCGCCCACCACACCCAGAGATCGGCTGAAAGGATAAAAAAAAAAGTGGTATAACTCAACAGTTTAACTCTAAGTGAATTGTAAATTGAGCCTATTTACAAAAAAAAGTGGAGTGTTCCTTACTTTGATTATTGTAAATAATCAACATAAGAGGCAAATGAGATGCTAATGGTCTAATACAACTCAATGATTTATGCTAAGCTAAGCTAAAAATGCATCCACCCCACACATATATAGGCTGAATGGATTTTAAAAAAATGGTAAGACCAAACAGTTTAAGTCTAGGTGATTTGTAAATTAAGCCTATTTACAAAAAAGTTTTTTGTAAATAGAATTTTTTTTCTGTGATTATTGGAAACAATTGCATTAAAGGGCAGCTATTTTACCCCTTTTTTAAGATGTAATATTAATATTATGGTTCTTCAGAATGTGCCAGTTTAGGTTCAGTTCAAAACACAATTCAGATTTTTTTATTATGATGTGTTAAAAAGTGTCATTTTGGGGGCGTGTACACAGTTCGCTGTTTTAGGGGCGTGTTGCTACACATAAAAATTAGTTTCAACTTCCCGCTCAACTTAACAAGGGGGGCGAAGCCAAGAGCTCCCCCACTATGTATGGCAACAGACAGGCAGACAGAGAGAAGCAACATGAGTGAGAGTACCAGCATTCAGCTGTACATGTACGACTCAGACACAGACCAAGCAGAGAGTACAAAATCATTTGTGTCTTTGTAGAGTTTTACAGCCAACTGTGTGCTAGTTTAAAGCTTCAAGCTTGTAGCCTACACCGAGACTAATAACCAAGCACACTGAATTAACTTTGAATGAAGGGCATCACACCGGATGCACCGCGACACGGCACGCACATGACAGTTGAAAGTATCGCACACTTGCGGCGCCGGTGTGTGTCACCTGATAGAAACTTATGTTTAGAATTCAGAAATGCATGCTGCTGCGTGGCGCGACGCTGCTTGTCGCGACGCTGCTTGTAGCCGAGCGGCGCTTCTGGTGTACGACCTGCTTGAGGCTATAAGGGCGTCATACACCGAATGCGCCGCTCAGAGCCACGACACGGCACACCAGATGCACACATTCGCATGTTATTGAAAATGAAACTATTCAGATAACGCTCTGTGGCGCGGCAGAAATATGAAGTGCCCTGAGCAGGGCCAGCGCGTCCATAGAGGCGACCTAGGCGCACATGAGACAACGCGCTTGCATTTTCCAGCTGCACCTAGTTAAGATGACAGGGAGCTTCTGTGACCGCGGGAAATGCAAACCGCTGAAGTTTGAGGAAGACACAATGAAAAGTACACATGTACTGTATGCAAACCCACCAAAACTCACAAACACTGGGGGCGAGGAGAGCGATAACTTGGTGAATGTTGAGCCCAATGAGCCTTACATCTAAAAATAGAGCTAGGGTGTTTCTTTGGTGACGTCGCTTTGACTCACACACTGAAAATGGAGGACGTGAAAACAAACTGAACATATGGTAATGTGCACCTGTCAATCAATATTGGTGGGCGGGGGAACCACACTCCTACGTCAAGTTGCGATCGATCTCAAAACCACTCCAATTGGTCCACTGTTTTTATGTTGTTAAATTGAAAAAAAAAGGACTGGGTGTGTTTATATCACCCCAATATGACGGTCTATACACTATACCTACACATATGTCTGTCCAAACAGCTTAAAAAGTAGATTTTTTACCATAGGTGCCCTTTAAGGCCCTGGTGTACTTCAAACGAAATTGGAAAAATGACTGAAATTACGTAATTTCGAACAAAATCTGTCCAAAATCAAGTTATTTTTTGAGTTTGTTTCGGCAGGTAGAAACAGCCGGCCAAAGCAAACTTTTTGGTGGAGATCCTTTTGGTCCTAAACACATACACAACTATGCAATCGGAGGAACTGTTTTGGAACTGTGCTTTGTATGGACAGAGTTCAGAATCAGACAGGAGAAAAATATGCAACAACAACACGAAGTTCGCAACACGAGTACAGTGGCGGGTGGAGTAGCAGAGCTGGTGCAGATATATCCGCTCCTCAACTTTCACTCGCGGAAATACTCGGAGGGTTTGTGACGTGTCGTGGTGGTTTGTCAGATAAACTGTTCGTCTCTCTCAGCCGCCATTGTTGTTGTGTTTAGCAGTACATTAAAGCAGCGTGACACATATACAACCCCGCCTCCTGCAGAGCGGGGGTATCGGAATGTTTGAAAATTGTATACTGCCACTCAGCCTTTTATCGAAATACTTTTTGCCCTCAAATGCATACCTGTCAACCCTTCCGTTTTACTGGGATTCTCTCGTATTTTACAGTTCTATCCTGCTATCATCCAGTAAAGATATTTTGCCGTATTTCTCCCATATTTTCATTCTTTCTCTGAAGGGTGGCAATAAACATTAAAGCGCAGAGCCTCCCTATACGCAACCCATACTGCCAAACCACAAGTGGCCGCCCTTTGCTCTTAAATGTAACTCTGTTCTGTTCTTTCACTTTGTTTAGACATGAAAACACTTTGAAATAAATATTAAAATGGCAGGATTCCCTTTCCTTTTCATTACAGGTGCTGTCTCCCCTTTATATGCAATTCTCAAAATAGCGGTGCATGACTATCAGCTGACGCGCTCCATAGTGATAAATAGACGCTGTTTCCCAAACAGATTCTGTACACGTAATTTGAAGCAGAGTCTGGGTTTTGGGTGCGTGTTAAACATACACGTAAATAATAATAATAATACCTAAAGATGTCAATCTTGGTGGGGGTTTTTTCAAACACAACTAATTTTGTCATAAATGAGCATAAAAAGTTAGGAAAGCAATCGAATGCTTTCATTATAACGTTAGATGTGTGCATTTTTAAAGTGACACCTGTTATTTAATGTAATCAAACGAAAAACATCTAAATAAATAGGAAATTCATTTGTTGCTCTTTAATCAGAATGTGTCAGTAATACAGTGAAGAAACGGCTAATGAGATTTGATAGCTTGATTCTATTTCATTATAAATAGCTTAAAAAGTAGTCTTTAAAGGGCACCTATGGTGAAAAATCTACTTTTTAAGCTGTTTGGACAGACATATGTGTAGGTAAAGTATATAGACCATCATATTGGGGTGATATAAACACACTCAGTCCTTTTTTTTCAATTTAACAACATAAAAACGACCTAATTAGAGCCATTTTGAGACCAACCGAAACTTGACGTAAGAGTGCGGTCCCCCCGCCCACCAATATTGATTGACAGCTGCGTATTAACATGTCTCTGTAGTAACGTTTCATATCCACAAGACAAGACATGCGCAAATCAACCCTAAATAAAAGGTCTGTTCAGTTTAGGATCATCAATCATCATCAAATGTGATCAAGATTGAGTTTGACAAGTTTAAAATATTTTAAAACAGTGCATGTGTGTAATGAATTACAGCAATTTACTTCAGCTTTACTTCATCACCACAGCCGCGTGTCAGAACAATAATAAAAGACGCTTCAATCCCGGTTTGTGGACGTTAAATCAGGTTTATTTTGTACATTATCGTAACAGATATCCATACAGCAGTGGATATTAACCTGTATCCTGTCACATTTGAGTGCAAAGACAGTGCAAAGCTAAACGCGCGCGCTGTATGTATGTGCGTGTGTCTGCGCTGTGTGTGTGCGTGAACTTTGTAACGACATCGCGTGTGACTCATCCTGCAGCTCCACACAACAAATGCACCAAATAATCATTGATAAAGCTTTTACTGAAGTATTTGTCACAAACGTTGTGGAGATCTGCTTCCTTTATGTCTGTCTGTTGTCTGAGGCAGCCGAGGGCGGAGAATGAGGCTCGCGCGGCAGGCACGTGGAAAGATAGGCGGGGAGTACTAGCCTTAAAGGCGCTGTACAAAAAAACAGTAAAAATCTATTGAGACCTATAAAACACCATCTAGTGAAAGCTATAATAAATAATCTGATGGGTGTTTTGAGCTGAAACTTTACAGACACATTCTGGGGACACAAAAGACATATATTAAATCTGGAAAAAGGGGTAACCTAGGTGCCCTTTAAGACTAAAGGTGACCGTGCCTTCTGTGTGGTGGCCCCACGGCTCTGGAACTCTCTCCCTATAGCACTGAGATCTCTGGGATCAGTTGAACTTTTTAAAAGGCATTTAAAGATGCATCTTTTTGGTCAAGCTTTAAATGATCAGTGTTAGTGTTTCTGTATTTGGGTTTTAACTTGTTTTAATATGTTTTAACATGTTTTTCTTTTATTGCTATGTGCTTTTACTTGTTTTCTCTTATTGTATAGCACTTTGTGACTCAATGTCTGGGAAAGGTGCTATATAAATAAACCTTTACTTACTTATTTACTTACTGTTTGTAAGTTTTAGTAAAGATAATTTTTAGTTATTATTATTCAATTACTGTACCAAAATATTGTTAGACCTGGAAAACATGCTTATTTCAACTGTATGTTTGTCTTTATTGTATTTATCTATGCTTGTAGATGGTTTATTCGATTTTATGCTGATGCTACTACAGAATCATCCCAATCAATCTAAAGCTATTAATTCTTTACTAATAGAGTTATTCAAGTCCTCTGATGAAATTGTATTCATATATATATATATATATATATATATATATATATATATATAGCAAAATCCCAAAGTATCGCAATGTTAGATTTTTCCAATATCGTGCAGCCCTTTATTAGTGCACGTAAACATACCCAAAGCCAAAAAGTCACAACTTCGTCCAGGGAATGCCAACTTTTGAGCACAAGTGAAAACTGTGAGAACTAAAGAGAAGCGGGAGAAAGGGAGCGAGTGGCACGGTGTTGATGCCAGCGTGAGCATGAGGGTTGTGTTAGCAGGGATGTGGAGGCCCGAGGGAGGCTTGAGGTTTCCCACACTGCTGCTTTACTCAGCACTACACACGCTCAGCTCTCCATTCACTTCTATTCCTCTGACGCTATATATATTACACTGATTATATTTGCTGCAGACTAAACCCCAAGCCTAAAATAAGACTTGTGGCATTTTTAGAAGACAATAAAGACGTTATTTACTCTGTGTTTGTCTCTTTTGAGGGTTTCCCCGCAGGGAGGTTTGCTCAGATTTTGCTAACGTCTGGAGACTTTTTATTTTTTATTGTGTTTGTGCTGTCTCACACACATAAATAGATAGACACTAGGCACTCTTCGGTGGATTGAATTATCAATAAACTCCATTGTTCTATGTATCAGAGCACTGTTTTAGTCATTTGAAAAAAGAATACTTTGGATAATATGGATGTCAAGAAGTCAATGACAGTGTACTTTAGCTTTAAATTCTATTTTTGTTTCATGCGTTGGAATGTGTCCATTATATCTATACATATAGATATTAACATAAGGAGTAACTATTTTATAAGCTATTGAGAAAGCATCTAAGAATTTAGTTAATTTATTTATAGAGTCAATTCCAGGGTCAATATAAAACATTACAAGTCTTTAAGACATTAAATACTAAGGAAAATATGCATATGCAGAACATACACCCACCGGCCACTTTTTTATGTACACCTTACTAGTACCAGGTTGGACCCCCTTTTGCCTTTAGAACTGCCATAATCTTTCGTGGCATAGACTCAACAAGGTACTGGCAATATTCATCAGAGAAATTTGCAGTTGCTGCAGATTTGTCGGCTGCACATCCATGATGCGAATTTCCCGTTTCACCTCATCCTAAAGGTGCTCTATTGGATTGAGCTCTGGTGACTGTGGAGGCCATTTGAGTACAGTGAACTCATTGTCATTTTCAAGAAAGCAGTCTGAGATGATTCGCGCTTTATGACATGGTGCATTATCCTGCTGGAAGTAGCCATCAGAAGATGGGTACACTGTGGTCATAAAGAGATGGACATGGTCAGCAACAATACTATGGCGTTGACACAATGCTCAATTGGTACTAATGGGCCCAAATTGTGCCAAGAAAATATCCCCCACATCATTACACCACCACCACCAGCCTAAACTATTGATACAAGGCAGGATGGATCCATGCTTTCATGTTGTTGACGCCAAAATCTGACCCTACCATCCGAATGTGGCAGCAGAAATCGAGACTCATCAGACCAAGCAACGTTTTTCCAATCTTCTATTGTCCAATTTTGGTGAGCCTGTGCAAATTGTAGCCTCAGTTTCCTGTTCTTAGCTGACAGGTGTGGCACCCGGTGTGGTCTTCTGCTGCTGTAGCCCATCTGCCTCAAGGTTGGACGTGTTCTGTGTTCAGAGATGCTCTTCTGCATACCTCGGTTGTAACGAGTAGTTGTTTGAGTTACTGTTGCCTTTCCATCAGCTGGAACCAGTCTGGCCATTCTCCTCTGACCTCTGGCATCAACAAGGCATTTGCGCCAACAGAACTACTGCTCACTGGATATTTTACTGGGCCATTCTCTGTAAACTCTCAAGATGGTTGTGCGTGAAATCCCAGTAGATCAGCAGTTTCTGAAATACTCAGACCAGCCCGTCTGGCACCAACAACCATGCCAAGTTCAAAGTGACTTAAATCACCTTTCTTCCCCATTCTGATGCTCGGTTTGAACTGCAGCAGATCGTCTTGACCATGTCCGCATGCCTAAATGCATTGAGTTGCTGCCATGAGATTGGCTGATTAGAAATTGGTGTTAACGAGCAGTTGGACAGGTGTACCTAATAAAGTGGCCAGTGAGTGTATATGCGTGAAAAGTACATACATACAAAAATACTTAAGTCATTAATAGCAAATACTATAGTTTTTTGACCAATATTATATACTAAAGTGTATTATTCACCTTATTCTTGGCATACGAGCGGGCGCAGCCATGTGAATCTTTTTGGCTCGAGGCTTCCGGTCTCATTCACTTCCATTCATTTTTAGACGTCAAAAACAGCTCGTTCTGCTGCTTAATATTGCAAACTGATCTCTTCTTATATTAACATTCAACATTAATCTAAATCCTAATTTATGATGCATCGTAATTTTAAACATGCAATATGGATACATAAACAACTGTAGTTAAAGTGACCGAAAAAAAATCCAGTACTGACCCTTGGCCCGGTGTCTCCTTGGTCCCCCTAAAACATACAGAAACGGAGAAGAAATGCAATTAACAACAGCGATTTTAGCTACAGTAGCAAATTGTCTATTCGCATTGAAAGTGAAAAAATGACGCAGAACGAAACATCTGTTTAAAGTAACAAAACAAGAGAGCAGATAATTGAAATCAGGGCAGAGAATGAGCATAACTCTGTTTACTAATTACTATAAACGAGAAACACGGATCTGGGAGAAAAAGCGTCCTGAGGCTCCAAGTTTTTGTTTTGTTGTGCTTGTTTGCAATCAGGAAAAGATTTCAAGCCGTTCTTCATTCACCACAGGTTTCTCCCTCCTCTAATTTGATGCCTGACACGGTCTACATCTTCTCCAAAACATGTGTTTGAAGACAAAAGCCAATGCTAATGAAATTTGTGAGTTGTTTTAAAAATCGCAAAACATCTGCTTGATGGGAAGCTGAGATCAGAAACAGAACCAAACCGTCCTGTGTGTTTGTGTGGCATATACACCAGCTTTAGGAGGCTAAGATTTTTGCACAAATTTAAAACGGTATGGAGCAAGTGCAGGGTCATTAATTTTGGGTGAATTATACCTTTAATATACAATCAGTAAATATGGGAAATATGTACACAATATTCAGAACTAAATTACTGTAGGTAACACTTTACTTTTAAAGGTCCATTTGAGTATTAGAAGACTGTCTGCTTGATATCTGTTGATACAGACATACAACAGACATTTAACTGACTATAAGATGATTTGCAAGTACATGTCAACTTACACTAACCCTAACCCCAACCTAAGTCTACTTAATCTACTGAAAAATAGTTGGCATGTAGATGCAATGTAACTTAAATTCAACAAACGGATCATCAAAATAAAGTGTGACCCAAAATGGCTTTAGAAATCAAAAGATTAGCATCAATACACTGTAAAAAATAAACCCGTAAAATTTACGGTAAAAAAACGGCAGCTGTGGTTGCCAGTATTTAACCGTAAAAAATGCGGTACAAATCGTAAAAGTAATTTCTTATTTTTACAGTAAACTACCATATTTCAATAATTTATAGAGGTAATATGTCTGTATTTTAAATTACCAACATCTACACATCTTGTAAAAAAGGTGCTCAGTGTCATTCACACAGCTACTAAACACCACTATGGTAAGACGCATAACAATAAATTCATGAAATAAACATTGTTTATCAACATTAGATGTAACATAAATCTCTAATGTACATAACTGATGGGGAAACAACAACAAAAAAAAGAATAAAAAGTGATGTGCCATGCAGGGAATTTTGGGAAAGTCAATTTATGGTTATTCGCCGTATATAACCAGGTTTTTTACCGTTGAAATCACTGCCATTCTTTACAGTGTAGTTTGTTTAACGTGACCTCTTTAGCACTAAGTAACAGCCTGAATTTTTCTGTTAAGTCTTTTCTGAAATTATGTGCTATTTAATATATAGCATTTCTAACAGTTCCTCCTTAGATTGAGCATGTTCAATTTTTCTCTCTAGGTGATTCTGTCTATAATATTGTCTATACATACTCTATATAATATTCAGGTTTGGACTCTGTGAAGGCCATTTCATGACTGGCTTTGTTTCATCAGCTGTTTTTCTCTCCAAATATGATTTCTTAACATTTGCCCCTTTCACACATACAGACCTTTCCGGAAAATTACTGGCAATTTTCTGGAAAGATCTGTATGTGTGAACAGGCCCTTTTTCTCCCCAGAAAGAGAAGTTGTAACATTACCGGTAATGCCAGAATGTTGCTTTGTGTAAACTCTGAAGGAAAGGCTTGACAAGCCTGGTTTTGGCTGGTCAAGCTGGTTTTAGCTTGTCAACTCCCAGCCTGACCAGCTAAGACCAGGCTGGAAATGGCCTATGAAGGAAAATTGCTAGAAAGAGCGCGTTCACGCTTAGAACGTGCTGACGTGAGACGTCCACTCCAGCCAATCAGAACATTTTGACACATTCACTTCTGCGCTGTTTTTTAAAAAAAAGCCTTTGAATATTTTTCCAGACACATTTAGCTGCTAGATGTTAGTCAGATAACGTTTCTATGTTCCTTCTTAATGCCAACTGTGTAAAAAATTATCGATAAAATGCTTATGATAAGCCGCTGTTTGTTTACCTTCAAGCTCTGCTTCGGTTGCTTGACACATGTGCATGTGAAGAAGTACTTTGGTGAGCACCAGCACACACACATTTTATGTACGTACATACACAAATGTAGTCAAATGTTTAAACATTTAGTTGCGGTTGGTGCTTCTGCCTTTGGATGTATCTGGGGTAAAGCAGCTGCATGAATGCTAAAGCTTTAAATAAAAGTGAAACCATCAACAAAAGCCCACCCCTTTCTATGTTCACACATACAAGCGCAGCCATTTAGAGGTCATTTCTGCTTGATGTCAGAATTCACTGGTATTTTGTAAAGTCGTTCCGGAGACTTTCTGGACATTTACCAGTATCACTGTGTGAAAGGGGCTATTAACAGCGTGTTTGAGATCATTATCATGCTGAAAAATAAAAATATTACAAATTAGGTGTTTTCAAATTTTCAAGTAGGAATTAAATGACAAATTAAAACCTGTCTGAACTTTTCAGCATTCACAATCCCATCAATTCAGGCAATATTGACAACAGCTCTGGCAGAAATGCAGATCAAACTAAGACAGAAACTCCAATATTTATAATTCATTCCTCCATCTTTCTCTAACTCTTTCTTTCATATGTTGTAAACAATTAGACCTAAAAAACAACTAAAACCTGTATTTTATGGTTTAATTTTAATAAAGAGAATGAGAAGTACTATATAATGTCATTATGCCCTCACTAAAACAACAAATGTATAGTAACTGGGGGACTAAGACTTTTGCACAGTACTGTATAAGCCCAAAATTATTCATACCCCTGACAAATTCTAACTTAAAGTTATTGTTTAAACGTAAAAAAATGCTGAGAAATATTTTTTTCCCACAAAGATGTCTCTTATACATTGTCTTACTATCATTTGGGAGAAGCCTGTGTCATTTCCGGTGTTTTGTCGATTTGTCCTACATTGTCAGATTGTCCTACCTCAAAAACTAGGTAGCACATTTTGATGACGTAATATGCTACCCATCAGATTCTGCTACAAATTGTGTGAATTTCAATGTGGAGTAGTGTGATTTGAGGCTGTAGTACCGCCTTAACCTACCTTATCTCTAACCCCAACCCCAGAACCATTTAAATACAGTGTTGGTAGCATAATCTGATGAGTGGGATAAAATGTCAGGACACCGGTCAAAAAAATCTGAATAAAACTTTAAATCAGAAACTTCCTATCAATAATTATAAATAATTTTGGGCTTGACTGTATATATATATCAATAACATAAAAATATCTAAATTTTATATCAATAAAAAATATATTAAATGTATACCTTATCTCCTTTTAGTCCTGGCAGCCCCTGGAAATAAAAGAGTTGGATTTGATGATTAGACAGATTGTCCAAAAGTGACAAATTGACAAGACAAAAAGCCTAAGGGGAAACACAGTGCACTTCAAAAACGTATCGAGAAACCCATGCAAACCATAATTCATTCGCTAAAAGTCATTAGTGTCTCTAACTTTCCTCATCTTCAAAGTTGTCCTCTTCTTTTCTGCAATTGAAAATACAGAAAGCACCTCACATCTGCACTAGATATAGATGCGATCTTTGATCTTAAAAGTCATTTGCGAATGACATGGTCAAACGTCTGCGAAATTGATGGACGTGCTGTAGAACTGACTGAGGATAAAAGAATGAGTTGAGTGAAGCTTACTCTTTAAGTCCTATTGCCTTTTCCTCTTTTGTTTTAATAAGGTTGTTCACATGACCTTTTTAACAATGACCTTATAAACTAACAAGGCTTCTAAACATACAATGTCTAAAACATCTTGATTTTGGGAGAAATGAAAGAAAAATGGGTGTTAAATGGATATTATTATAATTGTATATCATGTAGGAATAGTTTTTGTTTTAAAATCTTCCCCCCTGTAACGATAAGTCATTTTTGTTGTGCGATATCTTGTCAAAGAAATTATTGCAAATTAAGCATTATTATTTTTACTTTAAGGCCAATTTATGTCCGTGTTTATATAATGATTATAAAACAGCATATAGATAGTCATGAACACATCCAAGGGTCAAAAATGACATGTAAATGTGCTTGTAAAATGGCTTAAACGTCATTCCTGAATCGTCATGTTTCTGGAAGTGGACTGCAGATTTGGAGGTCAATTGGAGACCTTCTTCTAAATCTGTCCGTAGTTTTCAGAAAAATGTGAAAATTCAGTTGTTAGTAAGCATTGTTTGTAAAAGAGTTGAACCCTGAACTCGCTGATGCGTCCAATAGAGATTAGATGACATGACAGAAGTTGCGCAATCAGCTAAAATGCTGAAGACATTTCATTTTTATGTAAACATGATGGACGATATATATTGCGTCACCAAAAATGACTGAAGTCATGTCCATGTATTGCACGATAAGTCGATATATTGATTATTGTGTTACAAAATGAAGTGAGTTTTTCCTTAAAACAAGCTAATTAATCTGCCAACGAGGTAAACAAAATAACTTCATGTCAAAAGGAAAACCAAGTAAAATTGTATATATAAAAACCCTCTTATTTTTGTCATATTTATAGATGTTTTATAGAATTTTTAGATATTTGGACTAGAAACAAGACAACAAATCTAAGTGAGAAAAGTTTATTTTGCAGTGTACAGATTCTTTCTGTCAAACACAATTTAATTTATTGTTTATTATATCTGCTTTTAACCCTTTCACGCACATGATCACACTGGTGTGATCAGCCATGGCTGGTCAATGAAGCATACAATCACACCGGTGTGATCAGCCTTGACCGGTCTCTGAAGCGTATGTTCCCACCGGTGTGATTAGAACGTTCAGAGCGCATGTCATCAACTGCTGTTAAAATTCAATTCTAATGGCGCACGCTGAGGCACAGAAAGAGGTGTACAGCGCTTGTCATAAATTACAATTTATCCGTGCTTTCAAACAAATAACATTTATTTTAGGTTTCAGACATTCAAATGAAGAGTTCAGATGCAAAACCTCTAAATGCCATCTGAAATGTTCCCCTAAAAGGAAAATTTTTCTCAGCCTCCTATGTTTATGTTCAGTTATTTCACTTTAAAGGCAATGAAAAGAACTTGTTTGTCACTATAAAAGTAAAATTACATAGCCTACACACAGGAGTCAGAGAAAGATTAAAATTTCAGGAGAAAATATCAAATGGCTTTTAGAGGTTCTTGCATCTAAACTCTTCAAATACACATCATTACAAGCAAAACATACAATTTATGGCTTGTAAAATACCCGTGACTACGTCTACGGACACGGCAATAATAAATATTTTTTGATTTTTTGATGAACTGGATAATGTTCTTTGTTCATGTAAGATACACACTGTTTATGTTACTAGAATCTTTTCTCTATTCCCCTCCCAGATTAACAGTTGTTTACTTTCATGTATTTTGGAAGAAAATTATGAATAAACATGACGTAAATGCAGCAGCTCAGATCTTTCCTGCAGTTGTTGCTAGAAGGGATACAGCTTCGATCAGAAGTTAACGAGAAGTATTTATATTATGTATTTAATTACGCATTAAATGTATTTTATTAGAGTCAACCCCTACCTCAACCCTAAAACCAACCCTCAAGGTAATGTAAAAACATTATTTGTTGTACAGTTTCACAAAAATTATGCTATTTTGTTGAAGGTATCCTCAGCTGTATCCCATCTAGACTTCACCACGCTGCAGAAGGGTCAGCTGGAGTATTCAAAACTCACGCGTGAAAGGGTTAAAAATTACTTTGTACTTCTAACACTTTATATTTTGATATACTGTATTATTATTATTTTTTTTTAACATGATAAACTGCTCTGACTTTCTAACACTACCAGTGTCTTGTCTATTCTTGTCTATTCTCTATTCGATCTACATAATATATAATATACAGCTATGGAAATAATTAAGAGACCATTAGAAAATTCTCAGTGATCTGGATTTGAGATTTGAACACTAACAATCCTTTTTATATATTTGTTATACATGTAATTGTATTTACATCTTTTGTTGGTCTGATTACCCAGCCTGATCTCATAAGGAAACTTAACTATTTTACGTTTTGTCAGTTTAGTGGATAATTCAGTCGTAATAATGTACGATTTTAAAAAGGAGGCATGAAAAAAGCTGAATATATACACCTAAATTGAAAATAAACGTGACTTGTGTAAAAATGTGAACTTTAAAGCATTATACCTACACACAGTTGTGTTATACTTTGTTGAAAAACTCGATAACAAAGTACATACAGTACATAAAAACAAATTAAGTTTGAGAAATGACTTTAAATATATATTTTTTGGAATCAACGTCATACTGAAATCACTTACATTTTCTTCTATGCAAAAAAAAAGTAGACTTTTAATTGTAATTCCTGCTCTTCATGTTTATTTTACATTTAGAATTTTACCAAAAAAAGTCATTTTAACATGAACAAAACCTACTTTATGATGCCCATCAAAAGCTCATCAATGCAAAACAACAGGCTTTGGGCAGACGGATGGCATTTGGAGGTGCTCTGAAGAAGTGGTTTATGTTACATCGACAAATGGGTTTCCCTTGGCAGTGTTAAACAGCCCGAATGACAATACAAACGACTGCCAATCTCCACAACGATGATGAATTCTCTCTTTTTTGGTGCGTAATCCATTATTTCCATCTCATTTGTGGATAGACATACATGGTAACATGGCGTGTGACCCTATATGCGAGGTGATAAATGACCTGAAAACCTATCCAGGAGTTTAATCCCCCTGATGTCAGAGCAAAAATAAACCATAATTCCTCATTTGCGCAAAATTTACACAGCTTACATGTGTGCGTAATGTACAAAACAGCACTACAACAAAAGATTACTGATTTCACACAGCGGTAAAGATTTAAAAATGTGTTTACCTGGCTTCCTTTAGGTCCAGGTGCACCCTGTGAATAAATCAATCTTTTATCAACCACAATTCTGGTCGAAATGCTTTTACAGATATATATATATATATATAACTTTTCTAGTTTGGTGGCCAAAATGACAGAGCAATTGTGATTATCTAAAGAAAGGAAAACTAAGAAAAAAAGACAATGTAGTGTTTTTTGTTTTCAATTGTTGTGGGGTTTCATATACTATATTTAACATTTGTAATTATAATGGTGTTTGATAACTCAAAGTGACAATAAGTTTAACAAAAAAACACTACATAAAATAGTAAAATACAGAATAAAGTAGTAAAACTAACAACAAAAAGATCAAAACTGTATTATATTATTATTATTATTTTTAAAAATACTCATAATATACTTGGAGTTTTGTTTTTAGTCCAAATATCTAAAAATTCTTACAAGCACAAGCACAACATAATGTCTTGTTTTCAGGAATAATAATAAATGATGTAAACATCATCCCCGGTGAAGGCGGTCAAGATGTGCAGCGAGGGGACGTTTAATAACTAAAATGAGCCAGTAAATGTGAAAAACACCTGACTTGAGCAGAATTTTGTGCACCTTTCTATCACGCACGGTACAATATGCATCTGAGCAAGTCACTGACTATTATATGGCTTAAAGTTATAGACTAGTCTTTGTCTTCCATGATCAATGTGTTGACTGCATTAATTTAGCAGTAAAATTAACTCGGGTGCTAATGTTGTAATATCAACGAAATGAAGTGTCAACGATGCATTTGTTTAGCATTAAAATTAGTCACTGGTAATGCTGCATTGTTTTTTTCAAGGAGTTATGAGCTGTCAAACAGATTTGTATATATTTCCTGCAAATAAATTGAAAATTGTGGCATGTTGCAAAACATTTGTATGTATATATATATATATATATATATATATATATATA
>CAIGQZ010032675.1:5059976-5110874 GCA_903798205.1 Danio tinwini
GGACTAAACCAAAAAGAAAATGAATGAATGAAGTTGGTGGTTCATTCCACTGTGGCAACCCCAGATTAATAAAGGGACTAAACCGAAAAGAAAATGAATGCATGAATGAAGTTGGTGGTTCATTCCGTTGTGACGATGCCAGATTAATAAAGGGACTAATGTGTGGTGATGTATGTGTCCGTGAGTTTATGTGTTTGCCCGTGTTTGTGTGTGTGTGTGTGTGTATGCATGTGTCTGCCAGTGTGTGTGTCTGTCTGTGTGTGTGTGTGGGTGTGTGTGTGTGTCTTCTGGTTTGTGTGCATTAGTGTGTGTGAGTTAGTGAGTTAGTGAGTTAGTGTTTGTGTCTGTGGGTGTGTGTCTGTGTGTAAGTGTGTGCAAGTGTATGTGTTCATCTGCTAGTGCATGTTTGTGTGTGTTTTTGTTTGTGTGTGTGTGTCTGTGCATATTGTATGTGTGTGTGTGTGTGTGTGTGTGTGTGTTTCCCCCCATTTTCAACAATACAGAACAATTCTGGAATAAAACTCTTTGACGGATGTTAAAAGTTCTTATTAACTGATTACTCGAATCTTTTAAGACGTCTTTCTTTTCAAGATGCACTTGAAGTCTGTGAATTCCAGCTTCAACATTGTCTCTCTGTCCCTGTCTCTCTCATCTGAGTCTGCTTTACATCATTTACGGCTTTCAGCTCAGCATCTGCCGTAATGACGTTCCAGTGTTTGTGTACGATAACACAAATCACAGTCAGCATGGTGAAAATAGTGAGCCGGGGCTTCATCTTTGAGCTCTTCTGGCTTCGAGCGCTACACAGTATCCCGTTACAAAAAGACCAAACCACAACGGCTATAAATACAAGTGTAACTATGTTCTTCAGCAGCAGAGCCCATAAACACCATGAGGAACTCTGGCGGCTCGATACAAAAAACGTCCCTCTGCGCTTTTATATCTGTCAGCATTTGATCAACTGTCTCATGGACAATTATCGTAACAGTAACAACCGCAAGATTAAAACGTTAGTCTGGAGGCAATCAAGATTTCATCTTAAGTTCTACTGTGTTCTCTGTGAGTCTGTCCTGTTCTCTGAGACGCTAGCGTAACGTTCACAAAGTACCATCAAGCATGTTTACAAAGAACAACAATGGTAAAGTGCAGTGGAATGGACAAAAACACTCACTATTAGGTACACCTGTCCAACTACTTGTTCACACAAATTTCTATTCAGCCAATCACATGGCAGCAGCTCAATGCATTTAGGCATGTAGACATGGTCAAGACGATCTGCTGCAGTTCAAACCGAGCATCAGAATGGGTAAGAAAGGTGATTTAAGTCACTTTGAACATGGCATGGTTGTTGGTACCAGACGGGCTGCTCTGAGTATTTCAGAAACTGCTGATCTACAGCGATTTTCAAGCACAACCATCTCTAGGGTTTACAGAGAATGGTCCGAGAAAGAGAAAATATCCAGTGAGCGGCAGTTCCGTGGGCGCAAATGCCTTGTTGATCAGAGGAGGTCAGAGGAGAATGGCCAGACTGGTTCAAGCTAATAGAATGGCAACAGTAACTTAAATAACCACTCGTTACAAGCGAGGTATGCAGAAGAGCATCTCTGAGTGCACAACACATCCAACCTTGAGGCAGATGGGCTACAGCAGCAGAAGGCAACACCGGGTGCCACTCCTGTCAGCTAAGAACAGAAAACTGAGGCTACAATTCGCACAGGCTCACCAAAATTGGACAACAGAAGATTGCAAAAACCTTGCCTGGTCTGATGAGTCTCGATTTCTGCTGCGACATTCAGACGGTAGGGTCAGAATTTGGCATCAACAACATGAAAGCATGGATCCTGCCTTGTATCAACGGTTCAGGCTGGTGGTGGTGGTGTAATGGTGTGTGGGACATGTTCTTAGTACATTTTGGGGTACCAATTTGTACCAATTGAGCATTTTGTCAACGCCACAGTCTACCTGAGTATTGTTGCTGACCATGTCCATCACTTTATGACCACAGTGTACCCATCTACTGATAGCTACTTCCAGCAGGATAGCGCACCATGTCATAAAGCGCGAATCATCTCAGACTGCTTTCTTGAACATGACATTTAGTTCACTGTACTCAAATGGCCTCCACAGTCACCAGAACTTTGGGATGTGGTGGAACGGGAAATTCGCATCATGGATGTTCAGCCAACAAATCTGCAGCAGCTGCGTGATGCTATCATGTCAAAACAGACTTAAATCTCTGAAGAATATTGCCAGTACCTTGTTCAATCTAGGATTGAGTTTCTAAAGGCAAATTGGGTACAACCCGGTACTAGTAAGGTGTACCAAATAAAGTGGATATGTAAATGGCTCATTTGCTTACATATATGCATTTGTCCGATGCTTTTGAGCTCTCTGAAGACATTTCTTTTAGTTCCAAGCTGTCTATGGAGGATGAGAGAGCTCTAGGATTTTATCTAAACGATCTAAATTTGTGTTCTGAAGGTAAACAAACACCTCTGGGATCGAAACAAAGTTAAAATTTTCAGTGAACTAACCTTTTTTTTCCTTTTTCGCTTACTGTACTAATGGTTTTAATTCTAATGATAAATGTAATTACATTTTTCTATCAGGTTCTTCCAAAGTTCATTCTTTATGTGTTATTGTAGTTTAATTTACTTTTTACTAATTGAGTAGACTGAAAAAAAATCATTGGGCTTATTACATTTTTAAGGTAAATGGTGGCAAACTATTTACACGGACTGAATTTAAACAAACAAATGAAGTTGAACATTACTAAATTGAATTTGTTCATTTAAATTCAGCCTATATAAATTGTTTGCAAGCACTTACCTTAAACAAATAGTAAATTCAATGAATCATTGTTTTTTTTAGGGTAATCAAGATCTCCGGCATCTCAAGTTCTCCTGCATTCTCTCTAAGGCTGGATTATGTTCAAATTCAGAAATGAGATAATCGAAGTGTATCATTACTGTATTCTCAGCTTTGACGATCTGACCACTCTGCAAATTCCGATCCTTATCCAATGGAGAAGGTCTGGTTCTAATAGTCACGCATAGGCTTGATTTCGCTACTGTGACAGTTTGTCAAAAACAAATGAAAACGTCATCGTTTTCCTTCAGCTTTGTGCTGGGCGCCACGACTGTTGGCAATAATAGTCAACAATGAAATCACAGAATTCGATCCTCTCAGTTCCTAAACCGCAACTGTGTTTTCCTCTCCAATATCCATCACTGAACTAAATTAAAGTCTAGAAATGGAAGGAAATTAAATAAATGCCAGAAGGTGTGTGTTTGTGTGAGGGCTACACTGTGACAACCCTTTATCTCACGCACATTTAAACACAATCGATCCAACAGGACGTTCACACATTAGACTATCATTTAATTAACCATATGGTGACTCAGTAAAATAATACACCAAGATTACACTGGATTCTCTACATTCCTATAGAAAAAAAAGAACAACAACCAAACAAAAAATGAAGATGAGATTACAAAAAAATGCAGTTTATAATAACATTTTTGATTGAAATTGGGGATGGCTGATCAAATTTTAAATGTGCATAAAATCCAAATTTAAATCAGATTATTATGTAAATCAAAATAATATAGAGGTCCTTGTAAATATCTGGAGAAAAAGCACAAAAAACCTAAGATTGATTACAATATGTTTGAATAAACAATGTTACTTAAATTTGACACATTTGATCAAAATAAGCATATTAGTCTAAACAAAACAATCAATTCAGTTGGCATTTCTGTGTTGAGTTTGCATGTTCTCCCCGTGTTGTGTATAAGTCCAAAGACATGTGGTACAGGTGAATTAGGTAAGCTAAATTGTCCGTAGTGTATGTGTGTGTTTATGTTTCCCAGTGATGGGTTGCATCCCCTGCGTAAAACTTGTGCTGGATAAGTTGGCAGTTCATTCCGCTGTGGCAACCCCTGAATAATAAAGGGACTAAGCCGAAAAGAAAATGAATGAATGAATTAAGACAAACAATTAAGTACAAATTATTAAATTGACACAAGAAATCACATTACAATTTTTCTCAGGGGCTTTGGTGCATTTCTCACAACACTATTTACATTTGCACAACAGTTAATGCATTTCCCAAAACAATTAGTCATTTGTGCACATCATAGTAGCAGTTTCTCATTCCTTCCAACAAATTGCGAATGCTTTTGGACATGCATCAATTATTTTCATACAACTCTCTGCTGTTTGGAACATTATCATTCGCTTATGTCATGTCAGTCAAAATTAACTAAACTTGTTTTTTCCAGATATTTACAAGGACCTCTATATTATTTTGATTTACTCTAATAAATTATTCATAATGAGTTTTAAATAGCTAAAAGTTTTACGGTGGCGCAGTAGGTAGTGCTGTTGCCTCACGGCAAGAAAGTCACTGGTTCGAGTCCCGGTTGGGTCAGTTGGCGTTTCTGTGTGGAGTTTGCATGTTCTCCCCGTGTTGGTGTGGGTTTCCTCCGGGTGCTCCGGTTTCCCCCCACAGTCTGAAGACATGCGCTATAGGTGAATTGAATTAGCTAAACTGACCGTAGTGTATGTGTGTGAATGCAAGAGTGTATGGGTGTTTCCTAGTACTGGGTTACGGCTGGAAGGGCATTCGCTGAGTAAAACATATGCTGGATAGGTTGGCGGTTCATTCCTCTGTGGTGAACCCAATTAATAAATTGACTAAGCTGAAAAAGAAAATTAATAATATAATATAATATAATATAATATAATATAATATAATTATCTTTATATTTAAAATTAAAATATGTCTCGATATTTGTTTGCGCATTTTAGCTCGAGATGTTTCATCTGCGCTCATTTATTGACCGACCACAGCTAAACAAACACATATTTCCGCTTTGGGTGTATGGCCATACACAATAAATGCGCTATATAAATACACATTACACTACTGGTGGGATGCGTGCGTTGCCTTAGCATAGATATTTACATTAGATGTTGCCTGCCCTGTTGTTGTCTATTGGAAGGAATGTGTCAATACAGCCGCCATTTTAGTACAGGGTGGCGCTCCTTTGAAATGAATGTGGGACCAAGCTGCAGTGGAGGACTGTGGCCATCCAGAGTCAGAGATATACACATATAGACATATATCTATGATCGGGATATTACGAAAATTATAATTTTACACACTTTTCTACATTGATGGATGTGACCGCAAGGGCATTGCTGACAAAGAGTGTGTGTTTGTGTTTGTGTGCATGTAAATGTATTATCCTCCCTCCTGTTAGATTTGATCTAATCCGTGTCCTGAAATACACCCCCTCTCCTGCTTTCACTTCTCATTCTGACGGAAGGAGCGATTAGTTTGTGAATGAATCTCCGTTATGAACGACTCGTTCACTTAGCCAACAATAACACAAGTTTCTGGTACCACAGCGTCATGTTGTCATATTTCTTTTGCATAGTTTGTTTATTTTAATCAACAAAACTAGCATAAGCCCAGTATTTAGTGCAAGTTGGTGCTACTTTGCCTTATAGTGAATGCAGTAAGTGTCTGTATTATAAGCAATAACGTAACTTGTTGAGCACAAAAGTTCATAACATAAAAAACTAAATCTTACCTATGAAATGTTGAGCCTTTATGCTTTGTTTTCTTTGTTTGCTCGTTACTACACCCGTACACAGCGCTAAAGTCCAGCATCTTTACATTGGCATACGGTCTTGACTAGTGCGGTTGAATGACGTTTGTGCTGGGAGCACTGTACAAATGTGACGGTTCTATTGGCGCATGCTCAGGGTCCGTATGCGATATATAGATATATAGATATATATATCTATGTTGCCTTAGTGTGCCACCAGTGACAATATACAGCCATACACTGCTACAAGTGTGATATTGAATTTATGCAACAGTTCGACGGCATAATCGTGTATATAAAAAACGAAAATCAAACGCGGAGAGTCTCAAAACCCCTTTTTTAAGAGGAACTACTTTCTTCCGCCTTTTATTCACATCTGCAGCTGACTTCAGAACAGCAGAAACTTCACCAACGTCACTTAAGAGGTAATATTTGAATGATTCTGTGGCGCAATATTTAAAGTGATGACAAAACAGGTGATTTTGCTCACATTTTAAGATTATAAGGCTGAACAACATGAAATGCCATCAGTCTAAAGAGATTTCCCAGTATTTTTTTGTTGCAATAGGAAGATCATAATTATTAACCCACCAAAAAAGCAGCGCAAACACTACCAGATTACTGGTATAAATACAACACTACAACATACGAAAAAGAGAGATCAGTGTCACTTAACTGTTCTACAATGATTCGATCAGTGTAATTTGGAATATTTCGCTGAGCTTTTCTCCCCTGAGTTTGCATGTTCTCCCTGCGTTCGCGTGGGTTTCCTCCGGGTGCTCCGATTTCCCCCACAGTCCAAAGAAATGCGGTGCAGGTGAATTGGGTGGGCTAAATTGTCCGTAGTGTATGTGTGTGACTGAGTGTGTATGGATGTTTCCCAGAGATGGGTTGCAGCTGGAAGGGCATCTGCTGCGAAGAACATGTGCTGGATAAGTTGGCGGTTCATTCCACTGTGGCGATCGCGGATTAATAAAGGGACTAAGCTGAAAAGAAAATGAATGAATGAATGAATTTTTACATAAATATTAATTTATATATATATTATTTTAGTTTAGTTTTGTATGTTGCCTACATGTTGTCAAAGTAATAATAATCTTTACAATAAGCTTTATCTTATCAGAAAATAAACATCATCATGTTGTTTCTAATGGTTGTACTGGTCCCCCAAGGATCAGTTTTAGGCCCTTTGCTTTTTACAATATACATGCTTCCCCTGGGGGACATTTTTAGAAAACACGGGATCAGCTTTTACTGCTATGCAGACGATACTCAATTATACATTTCAACTAAACCTGATGAGATGTCTGAACTGTCTAAGCTAACCGAGTGTATTAAAGATGTTAAAGACTGGATGACAAACACTTTTCTTCTCTTAAACTCAGACAAAACAGAATTATTACTTATTGGGCCTAAATCCTGTACACAGCAGTTCTCACAACTTGACCTGCAATTAGAGGGATACAAAGTTAGCATTAGCTCTACTATAAAAGATCTGGGTGTCATATTAGACAGCAATTAAACTTTTGAAAATCATATATCCCATGTCACAAAAACTGCCTTCTTTCATCTAAGAAATATTGCTAAATTGAGAAGTATGTTATCCATATCAGATGTAGAAAAAACTAGTTCATGCTTTCATGACTTCTAGGCTGGATTACTGTAATGCTCTGTTTGCTGGTTGCCCAGCATCCTCTATTAACAAACTTCAGCTAGTGCAAAATGCAGCTGCCAGAGTTCTTACAAGGTCTAGAAAAAATATGATCATATCACCCCAATTTTATCCTCCTTACACTGGCTGCCTGTTAAGTTTCGTATTGATTATAAAATATTGCTTCTTACCTAAAAAGCCTTAAATAGTCTAGCTCCTGTTTATCTAACCAACCTCCTGTCTCGCTACAACTTAGCCCGCTCTTTACGATCTCAAAACTCAGGGCTTCTAGTACTACCTAGAATAGCAAAATCGAGTAAAGCAGGACGAGCCTTCTCATTTATGGCCCCTAAACTCTGGAATAGCCTTCCTGATAATGTCCAAGGCTCAGACACACTCTCACTCTTCAAAACTAGATTAAAGACCTATCTTTTTAGCAAAGCATACACTCAGTGCATTACATAGCGGTATGATGCATGATGTGCCCCACATAGGATTTTTCTTCTTGTTTTTTATACACTATGAACAGCAGCTACGCTAATTATTCTCCTTATTCTGTATTTCCACCTGGGGATACTCATCCCGAGACCCTCAGACTATGCAGCACCACTGATGCGATCCAAGACCAGCGACGAGACGATCCCAAGGTTTTCATAATACTGGACCAGGCCGTATCCTGAGCAGCTGCTGTGGCGGTCATGGTAGAGTGAGGAGCATGAGACTGATTCCTGTGATGCTCCAAGGACAGACGAGTCTTCGCTGAGGTCCAGCTTCCTGTGCCGAGACTGCAGCTCTGCACAAGACGTTTGGCCATAGGAGAAATGGTCGTGCCCAACTGAGCCTGGTTTCTCTCGAGTTTTTTTTTTTTAAATCTTCACTTTCGCCAATTGGTGAAGTTTTTTCCTCACTGCTGTCGCCACTGGCTTGCATGGTTCGGGATCTGTAGAGCTGCGCATTAATGGATTTGCTCTTCAGTGTTTGGACTCTCAGTAGTGATAATTAACCCACACTGAACTGAGCTAAACTGAACTGAACTTAATCTCTGAAAACTGAACTGACAGTTTCAATTCACTATATTCTTCTTTGTGAAGCTGCTTTGACACAATCTACATTGTATAAGCGCTATACAAATAAAGATGAATTGAATTGAATTGAATATTTGTTTGTTTTTTCTCTGTTCTGGAACAATCTGATTGTGTGAGCTCATATTCTCCTGATACACTTGAAACATAAGCGTCAAATTACAGTGACATAATAATCAAATCAGACAGCAGCTGTTTTCATGAGAGCTATTAAACCCCATTACATCTGCAGAACCAGTGTACAGTCCAAAATTAACACACGCCAAGTATCAGATGGAAGCAAAAATATGTTTTGTTGTACAGTAAGCACATGTAAGGGGGCTTTGTAGTGTGCGATTACAATGAGATATTTGCCAGCTGGCTGCAAGTTCGTACAAACTGCAACATAATACAGGATTTAAATAGAATTATGAGGACGATAATCTGAGCCTTATTCATTTCAAAGACATACAAGCCGTCTACTAAGACCTAATGTGTCTTCTAATAAGTTTTACATTAGGTTGTAAAGCCTTTAACCTTGCAGATTTTTTAGAGATGATGGAAAAGATTTTCCTTTAAATTAAATAAATGAATGAGTAAATAACGGATGGATGCCTTAAAATGCATTTCCAAACTATAAATATGATGTAAAAATGACATTTTATTTCCTGTAAAATAAATAAATTAATTAATGATGTAGATATTCAAATTTAAATACATTTTAAAGTTTTTTTAATACAGTGTAAATATAAATACATTAAAAATAATAACAAATTGTTAACATTTTTTATAAATATTCCTTTGCAATCAATTAATTAATAATGTCTTAAATGTGTAAATATAATTAAAATTAAAACAAAGTTAACTTACAAATATAACTTTGATCAATGTTTCTTCAAATAAAAAAAAAATATATATATAAATGAATAAATGCATTTAAAAATATAATGCAAATACAAATAAGAGGAATAAATAAAGCTAACAAAAATAAAAGTTAGAAAAATAATCATGAATAAAATATTAAATTAACTAACAAATATAACTTTGATAAATGTTTCTTTAAATAAATAAATGCATTTAAAGTTTAGTAAACATAATGTAAATAAAAAATAACATAAATAAATATTAAAGTTAACTAACAAAACAATTAACTTAAAAAAATACTAAAATTAAAATACAGTTAACTAACAAATAACTAACAAGCTTTGATAAATGTTTCTTCAAATAAATAAATGCATTTAGGATGGGTGGCATGGTGGCGCAGTGGGTAACAGTGTTGCCTCACAGCAAGAAGGTCGCTGGTCTGAGCCTAGGCTGGGTCAGTTGGCATTTCTCTGTAGAGTTTGCATGTTCTCCCCGTGCTGGCATGGCTTTCTTCCGGGTGCTCCGATTCCCCCACAGTCCAAAGACATGCGCTTTAGTGAATATAGGTGAATTGGGTAAGCTAAATTGTCCTTAGTATATGTGCGTATGTGTAAATGATGTTGACTAACAAATATAACCTCGACAAATGTTTCTTAATAATTAAATAAATAGTTGAATAAATAAACAAACAAATAAATACATGTACCGTGTAAAATTTAAATTTTGAATGCATTTAAAAGTAGGTTAATGTGTTATAAAATATGACTTAAAATATTTTTTTATTAAATAAATAAATAAAAACTGTGATTAATAAGTTATTAATGTGTAGATTTAATTAATGTGTAGATTTAATAACAAATATAATTAGAATTAATCAAAAATAACATTAACAAATATGATAATTATAAATTTTGATAAATGTTTCTTCAAATAAAAAGAAATGATTACATAGCAAACAAACAAATAAATGCATTTAAAAGTTATGTAAATACAAATCAAATTAATAAATATTAAAGTTAACTAACAAAAAACAAAAGTAAAAAAAGAATAAAATAGAGTTACCTAACAAATATAACCTTGAAAAATGTTTCTTCAAATAAAGAAATAAATGAAAAAATAAATAAACCAATAAATAAATAAATGTAAATATAAATACAGAAAAATATGTTAATGTGATATTAAATATGATTTAAAATAGTTTTTTTCTATAAATAAATATGATCAATCAATTAATAAATGTATTGATTTAAAGACAAGTTCCTCTTTGAAATCTGTAAATATAATTAAAATAAATCAAACAAAAATAACATTAATAAATATGATAAATATAACTTTTGATAAATGTTTCTTCAAAAAAAGAAATGCATAAATAAATGAACAAATACATACATGTAAATATAAATACATGTTGAATTATGTTAATGTCATATTAAACATTATTTAAAATACAATCTTTCATAAATAAATTAATTAAAAAGGTCAATCAATCAATTAATTAATGATGGATTTAAAAACAAGTTCCTCTTTGAAATCTGTTAATATGTTTAGAATTAATCAAACAAAAATGACATTAATAAATATGATAAATATAACTTTTGATCAATGTTTCTTCAAAAAAAGAAATTAGCAAACAAACAAATAAATGCATTTAAATGTTTTGTAAATATAACTATATTGAAAAGAATCAATAACAAATCAATAATTTACAGTAGTTTAAAAATAAATATTATTTTCCCTCAATGTTTTTAATATAAATAATTACATAAACTAATATTCTGAAAGCCTTCCTTCAAATAAAACTATGTTTAAAAAGCAAGTAAATAGAATGAAACATTTAAAAAAATGAAAGTATTTAACTACTTATTTTATAACAGCTCCATGTATTAAAGTCAAAAAACAGCTCCATTAAAGTCAAAATTATTAGCCGCCCTGAATTATTAAGCCCCACTGTTTGTTTGTTTTCCCAATTTCTGTTTAATGGAGAGAAGATTTTTTCAACACATTTCTACACATAATAGTTTTAACAACTCATCTCTAATAACTGATTTATTTTATCTGTGCCATGATGACAGTAAATAATATTTTACTAGATATTTTTCAAGACACTTCTATACAGCTTACAGTGACATTTAAAGGCTTAACTAGGTTAATTAGGTTAACTAGGCAGGTTAGGGTAATTAGGCAAGTTATTTTATAATGATGGTTTGTTCTGTAGACTATCGAAAAAAATATAGCTTAAAGGGGCTAATAATTTTGACCTTAAAATGGTTCTTAACTAATTAAAAACTGCTTTTATTCTAGCCGAAATAAAACAAATAAGACTTTTCCAGAAGAAAAAATATTATCAGACATACTGTGAAAATTTCTGCTCTGTTAAACATCATTTGGGAAATCAAAGGGGGATTAATAATTCTGACTTCAACTGTACATGATGACATATTTTCAGTATTTTGACATGTTCATATTTTGCTGCATTCAACTTAGTCTAAGCAAAAGTCTGGTTTGAATGAGCATGCAAATTATGAATCGATTGTAATAACTTATTACTGCCAGTGTTTTAAATGCGGCTGACAAACTGAGGCTATCTCATTCATTCATGCATACATTCATTTTTCTTTAGCTTAGTCCCTAATTTATCAGGGGTTACTATAGCGAAATGAACCACCAACTATTCGAGCATATGTTTAACGCAGTGGATGCTCTTCCAGCCGCAACCCAGTACTAGGAAACGCCTATACACTCTCACATTCACACATGCACTTATACAGTACAGCCAATTTAGTTTATCCAATTTACCTATACCGCATGTCTTTAGACTGTGAGGGAAACCGGAGCACCCGGAGAAAACCCATGCCAACACAGGAAACCACCGACCTTCCTGCTGTGAGGCGACAGTGCTAACCACTGAGCCACTGTGCTGCCCCTCAGGCTGTCTAAAGAGATAAAAAACTGAAACAAATAAATAAATAAAAACTGAACTGAAGTGCTTTAAACAGAGACTCACATTATCATTATAAACATTTCTGAAGATTCCAGCTCAAGTTTTGAGGGAGCGGAAATCTTTTCAACAGGTTTTATATTGATGTGAAAATCGACATAACGTGAGCCAAGACTTATTATTTTTTTTATTTTGAGGAAATAATTTGTTCAACCATACCTACTGACCACAAATTTAGCTGGCTGAGGGTTTCACAACCATAATGTAATCTGTTAGCTTGGCAGCCATTTCAGGTTTTCATTGATATAATTAGGTAGCATTTTCAGTTGACCTACTAGAACTGCAGTATATAGGATGAATAAAGTTTCAAGGAAGCATGTAATTAACATTTTACATAATTAAATATCATACTGTGAATATTATGAAAGATGTGCTCTGTTCCAAATGGGATGAATTTGCATTTTAAGGGCACTTCAACAAGGGAGCAAACAGGGCTGCCATTTTGAAGCATCGTTTACAAACCATTTGGACATATACTTGTGCATCTGTTCTTAAAAGTCCCATGAAACAAAAATAAATAAAATCAATTTAGATTTTATTTTCAGTCTGTTAGTTTTAAGAATTTTTATTAGCAGGTGTGCACAAAAGCAGTGACAATATTCACGTTTAGAAAATCTAAAACTGACATAAACACCCAAAGCTTATAGTTTGTCACTTCCGCCTAAATGGATCAACATTTTTTTTCACTTCACCTCATACTTCAGGTTCTCATCGAATCTTGACCAATCAAATGCTCTCTAGCAATCATGCCCTGCCCCCTTCAGGATGCTTCTCACTTGCTTTTCATTTGATGCGCTTAATTTAAACCACTCTCATTGGCAGAGCTGTGAGAAAAACAAAAAGCGAATGGCTCATTCGTGGTATTTCATCAAAGTACCAAATGCTATAACTTAATATGCTATTTATTTTCAAAACGCTACGACATTCATTCATTCATTCATTCATTTTCTTTTCGGCTTAGTCCCTTCATTAATCGGGGGTCACCACAGCGGAATAAACCGACAATTTATCCAGAATAAGTTGTTTTTATGCAGCGGATGCCCTTCCAGCTGCAAGCCATCGCTGGGAAACACCCACACGCTCTCATTCACACACATATACTACGGACAATTTAGCTTACCCAATTCACCAAACATTAAACACGTCTGTGACTATTTATAGGCTGACTGTTAACTCTGTACAGTAAGGCTTCGTTTAAAATCAGCTAATTTAACTACAGACAATGCAATGACAACTTGTCACGATCACCAGCGAGCTTCTCCCCTTAGATCGCTGGTTATCATACACGTTCACTATTGGACTACATTTCCGCCATATTATGGACTACACATCCATTCATGCACTTCGCTTACACGCACATGTTCCGCATCCCATCTGATTACACACCCACCACCGGACGCTTGTCAAAGACTGATTACACACACAGTACATAAGCAGCACACACACTCACTTCTGGGCCGAGTCTTGTTGTCTTTAGTCAGTCACAATTCTAAGCGTTTTCCTGTCTTGTCCTTGTCTTGAATTGACCCTAGCCTAGTCTATCTGTTTCTCCCTGTCTGCCGCCATCCTAGTGACCTTCTGCCTGCTGTACTGACTACGATTCTGGATTTCCCTAATATATCTGTTTGCTCCTGTATTGATATGTGCTTGTCTGACCATCCCCGTAAATAAAACCTGCATGTGGATCCTCATCCTGTTGTCAGCGTCTTACCCCACGGTTACACAACTATAAGACCTTTTATTAATCTTAGGTGTTAATACCTAATAACACATTTATAACCCTTTCCAGACTGGTAGATCTCAGTTATTTTATTTCTTATTAGTTTTTTCTTTAGATTTCGGCCTGATGTTCTCATTTTTGAGGATCTTTTGGTCTACTTCACTTTGTCAGGCACGTCCTATTTAAGTGATTTCTTGACTACGAAAAGGTGTGGCAGTAATCAGGCCTGGGTGTGGCTAGAGATTTTGAACTAAGGTGTGATAAACCAGAGTTTTGTTTTAACAGGGGGTGCAAACACTTTTTCCACACAGAGCTATGTAGTTTTTGTTTTCCCATAATACTAAAAGCCTTCATTTAAAAAATGCATGATGTGTTTACTTGTGTGATCTTTGACTAATATTTAAATTTGTATGATGGTCTGAAACATTAAAGTGTGACAAATTTGCAAAAAAAAAAAATCAGTAAGGGGCAAATACTTTTTCACAACACTGTATATCGCGATAAAGGCTTCAGCAAATAAGGAAATTTGATATCTAGTTTTGAGTAACAGTTTTGGTCCCCTACATCCTTCATGTGTTCATTCTGAAAGGGGTAAACCCTGCTCTCAAAAAATTACGCTTGATGATTGTTCAAATTACTTATTGAAAATGAGCTGAAACAGTTTTTGAGGGTACAACTTAATAGTTTAACGTCAAATCCACTTAAATTTGTAAAAAATGATAAGTTAACTTAATTCCTTCCTGTTGTCCCAACACAAATCAATTACAGTATGTGGAGCCCAGCATTTTTTGATGAAATTAAGGACACAGGGTTGATCTCTTCAGAATGGGATACAGCCAATAGGAGTCCAGCCTGAGAAGCGCTTCATGTTCATAGTGACCTTGGGAACAGATTTACATCCACGTTGAAGCTTTTGTGAAACGCTGCCAGATCACGAGCCTCTAAGCACTTCAGACATTTGGTCGTGCAGCCAAATGTAGTCGGACAAAGATGACTGGCTGTCATTTACACCTCTGAACACCAAAGCCATTGATTGCAGAGCGGAGACGGCCAGAAGTTCAGCAAACACCTCATTTGTCACAGAGAAACTGAGAAAGTGTGGAGAGAGTGAGAAAAGGAGACTGACGGGGAATTCTCAGCACACAAACTAATATTAGGATTGTCCAAAACACATTACAGATCTACTATTCATCCCGGACCATCCTGCTAGAATGAAATAATATGGGTAACACGTTATTTTGATGGTCCCTTTAAGACATTCAGTTGATTCTAAGCAACTTTGCTACAGTTGAAGTCAAAATTATTAGCCCTCCAGTAATTTTATTTTATTTTTTAAATATTTCTGAAATGTTTAACAGAGTAACGAATTTTTCACAGTATTTCCTATAATATATTTTTTTCTTCTGGAGAAAGCTTTATTTGTTTTATTTCAGCTAAAATAAAAGGCCAATATTAGGCCACTTTATTAGGTACACCTGTTTAACTGCTTGTTAAAGCAAATTTCTCATCAGCCAATCACATCGCAGCAACTTAATGCATTTAGGCATGTAGACATGGTCAAGACGATCTGCTGGAGTTCAAACTGAGCATCAGAATGGGGAAGAAAGGTGATTAAAGGAACTTTGAACGTGGCATGGTTGTTGGTACCAGACAGGCTGGTCTGAGTATTTCAGAAACTGCTGATCTACTAGGATATTCACGCACAACCATCTCTAGAGTTTACAGAGAATGGTCTGAAAAAGAGAAAATATCCAGTGAGTGGCAGTTCTGTGGTTGCAAATGCCTTGTTGATGCCAGAGGAGAATGGCTAGAATGGTTCCAGCTGAAAGAAAGGCAACAGTAACTCCAATAGTCGTTACAACCAAGATATGCAGAAGAGCATCTCTGAATGCACAACATGTCGAACGAGCAGCAGAAGACTACACAGATTGCCACTCCTGTCAGCTAAGAACAGGAAACTGAGGCTACAATAAAAAATGCTCTCCAAAATTGGACAATAGAAGATTGGAAAAGTGTTGCCTGGTCTGATGAGTTTCGATTTCTGCTGTGATATTCGGATGTAGGGTTAGAATTTGGCGTCAACAACATGAAAACATGGGTCCATCCTGCCTTGTATCCATAGTTCAGGCTGGTGGTGGTAGTGTTATGGTGTTGGGGATACTTTCTTTGCACACTTTGGGCCCATTAGTACCAATTGAGCATCGTGTCAATGCCACAGCCTACCAGAGTATTGTTGCTGACCATGTCCATCCCTTTATGACCACAGTGTACCCATCTACTAATGGCTACTTTTTATTTTCATTTTTAAATAGACTTATATTTTCATATAAATATCCTTTAGAAATGTACATTTATTACATATTTTGAAAGAAAATAAAGGGGTTTAAAATGAAAACAGGTCTGAACCAAAACACAAATCTATCTGCGCCAGGCACACTTCACTGAACGAGATCAGATTCTTGCCCTTTCAATGCACTGAAAACACCAAACCACATAAGAAAACACCTCCGAGAACCGTCCATATGTCACTTAATACGCCAGTGTTACACCATGGTGAGAGAGATTTCCACGACATCAGCAATATCATTTTAAATCAAAATCAATAGCATTTACCAAAAACAAATGTCAAGTGTCAATGAAAAGTTAACCAGCGACGAGGTCACAATGAAGTACTTTTCCTCGGAGAAACTCACCCACCGGATGCATTCTTGACAGTAGGAAAAACATGCCAAGCCAACAATGCCGTCACGACGTCAAACAGCCATGTTTAATGGGACGTGATGTTTGTCCGACTTTGAGGGAACGCATCTCAATTTAGACAATAGAGTTCATGGTATTCTCTTCTGGGATTTGAAGCAGACAAAAGGCTTCACTGCTGTTTAGCTTTGCGCTGGCATTATTGTTTTTAGCGGCTTCTGAGATCACAGCCAAATGCAACTGAGGTTCCTGGAATAAACAGAGCATCGACTCTGACTTTCTTTAAAGCGATGCCATTGTCTTAATGTGAATGGAGATGCAAACTAAGACATCTGAAGTCAAAACACTATACGTCTCTGTCACTATTACATGCTTGGGTGCCAGATGTGAGAAGGCGCAATCTCTCATGCTATTATGCTACGATTACCGTTAGCATAACAACTAAGCATGTGTTTCTGAAGAGCATCTGCCCCTCTTTCCAAGTAGACCCGCCTTGGGCTGGACGTCCTGGATTGTCCAAAGTTTCAGTGACTTTTAGAATAATCAAACACAGCGCATTGCTCAACGTGATCTGATGTGTGTTTAAGTAAACCGAGCAGCCATTTTAGGATGTTCTTGAACGCACAATTATTAGCACAATCATTTTAGCTTGTATAAGATGGGAATGTACACTTGGTGTTAATATTTTACAGTCATTTGATTTACTTTTTCAATTATATCCCAAGGAAATAAACAAAAATATAGAGTTGAAGTTTCCCCCGATTTCTGTTTAACAGAAAGAAGATTTTTTCAACACATTTCTAAACATACTAGTTTGAATAACTAATTTCTTTTTTCTTTGCCATGATGACAGCACATCATATTTTACTACATATATTTCAAGATACAAGTTTTCAGCTTAAAGTGACATTTAAAGGCTTAACTAAGTTAATTTGATTAATTAGGCAAGCTAGGGTAATTAGGCAAGTTATTGTATAACGATTGTTTGTTCTGTAGACTATTCAAAATACATATACTGTATATATATATATATATATATATATATATATATATATATATATATATATATATATATATAGGAGCGCAGGGCACAAAGTAACAGAGGGTTAAATGTAACACAGTTTTAAGTTATTTGTTTTAAGGTATTTGCTCAGGGTTAACCATGGCATGCCTCCAAGATTTTTACGACAGTGTCTTCCTGCCAATTATTGAAAAATTTTGGTGAAATTTGGAGGAGAAACACAGGAGAAAACCATTTTTGCAGCATAAAAGTATTTTTTATTATAGTCTATATTTTTTTTATTAAAAAAAATCTGTGAAAGTATGTTAGTAAAATCTTATATTGATCACCGTCTTCTAGGCTATAAGATGAAACCATTTTGAAAGATGTATAAAACACAGAGAGACTGCTAGCCAGTTTTGAGGAAAACATGACACAGCGGAGTTAGTTGTAACAGGGTATTACACATAAGCCACACACTGTTGGACACCAATTAAACCAACACAATATTTTTTTTAAATTTTGAGTGTAATGTTGAGAACTTTTTAAATAAAAATGTTTTTTAATAGAAAATATTGTTTTAATATATATATATATATATATATATATATATATATATATATATATATATTTTTTTTTTTTATTTTTTTATTTTTTTATTATTTTTTTACTGCTAATAATGCAAATAAATGCATTGTATAATAATGGATAACTGGATAAATGGATAAAATTGCAAATAGATTCAAATGTATTTATTCAATTAACAAAAAAATACATAAACATACTGTGCTATGTAGAAAAAAAAAAGAAATGAGCCAATTACTGAGGAAATATAGCTATTATTTAAAGTAAACTGAATTTAAATTAATTGTGTGAAATCTGCCTTTATAAGCATGTGTTACAACTAACCCGTCTGTTACAACTTGCCCTGCAGGTGGGGTAAATAGTACTATTTTTACTCTTGGCACTTTTGCCAATACTGCACAGAAACCACAGGTCCGGCGATTACAGTTTCAGTGCTAATTTGTAGGAGAGGCTTGCATGTTGTTGGAACCGAAAAAGTTTTACTTTGTGCCCCGCTCTCCCCTATATATACATATATTCAATTATCGCTATTAACAAACCATTAATTATGACTTTTGCCTTAGCAAACTCAATTTCTCTAATCTTTAATTATTAATTTATAGTTATTATAGTTCCTCTATGAACCGCCACCTTATCATGGTGGAGGGGTTTGAGTGCCTGAGTGATCCTAAGAGCTATGTTGTCAGGGGCTAATCTCTCTGGTAGGGTCTCCCAAGGCAAAAAGGTCTTAGGTGACAGGTCAGACTAAGGCCCGCTTTACACTAATACATTTTAGTTTTAAAACGCATAGGTTTTGCTGTGGTTACGCCTCCTGTCCACACTACCCTGGAGATTTTGAGCCCCAAAAACGGAGTGCTATGAAAATGCTGTTTTCGTTTTAATAGGCTGCTGTTCCATGTCAGTGTGGATGGGGAAAAACGGAGACATTTGAAAATGGAGGTGTGGCTGCAGACAATCTGATTGGGGCTTTTTCCTCAATATCAAGTACAAAAAGTTCAGTCTAGCATCCTTTCCTTGTAAGTTCAACCGTCAGGTAAATCTTTCAAAGGGAACAGTGTACTTTGTAACCTCATTAACATCTTAACATTTATCTTAACAATAAAATGAAAACATGACATAAGGAACTGTCTATTTTCATTTTGATATTAAGAACTTAACAGACACCAAAAATGTGTAGCAACATGTTTATACATCATCTTCACTGTAGGCATATCTATAACAAAACAGAGCCTATAACATAAATGCCTTCTTTCATTTTCATTGAATATCTGAAACATACCCTCTCTTTCGCTGAATATCAATTTTAATAAGCAATAATGGCCATTATAAAAGTATAACGTACAATAAGTTTATACAATCTATAAAGAAATAAAAGGCAAGCAATCAGTCAAATGTGTACGTGGTTACATATATTAATAAATTAACTTATCTTTGCACTCAGCTAAAACACGTTACTGAGATCAAGTAATAGATTCAAAAGACGAAAGAGCCGTTAGATAGAGACAAGATTAAATAAATATCACGTTTAAGAACTATAGTAAGATGAAATCCAGTGGTATATCCTTGATGAATTGTCCGACGTGCACTGCTCTCACTTGGGGAGGTGTGCTCAAAGTACCCACAGACTGCCTGGAGCTCTGACGTGTGCATACACTGCAGCACATGCCAGAGTGTGTGTTTGTGGTCATGTGATGTGTGATAGTTTTAAAACTAAAACCTATTAGTGTAAACGGGGCCTAAATGCTTAAAAAAAACCTTATGAGCACAAAAACATTGAGACCGTAACGTAGCCTCATATGGTGCAGCCAGGGCCCCAACCCGAGCTAGGCATTGGGTGTGGGCTCGTATGCGAGCGCTTGGTGGCTGGGTTTTATCTCACCCGGCCAGGCTCAGCCCAAAAGAGCGAAGTGGGACCATCCTCCTGCAGGCTCATCACCTGCAAGGGGAGCCATAAGGGGCCGGCTCATTTTGGAACAGGTGGTGGTGGAAGGTTAGAACCACGACAACCTGATCGTGAAGCACAGAAACTGGCTCTTGGTACTTGGAATGTCACCTCACTGGAAGGAAAGGACCTGAGCTTCTGCGGGAGGTTGAACAGTACCAACTAGAGATAGTCTGGCTCACTTCCATGTACAACTTGGGCTCTGGAACTTATAGCTCCCCAACTTAGCCACCACGTGTTGGAGTTTTCTCTGGTGAACAAAAGGGGTCGCCTCCCTGCACCTTCAGGTCAGTGATAAGAATGCTAATATTCAGCTTAAAGTGCAATTTAAAAGCTTAATTGGGTTAATTAGGTGCAAGTCAGGGTAATTACGTCATTGTATAACAGTGGTTTGTTTCATTCATTTTCTTTTGGGCTTACTCCCTTTATTAATCTGGGGTCGCCACAGTGGAATGAATCGCCAACTTATCCAGCATATGTTTTACGCAGCGGATGTCCTTCCGGCTGCAACCCATCACTGGGAAACATCCATGCACACACATTTACACACATACACTACGGACAATTTAGCCTACCCAATTCAACTATACGCATGTCTTTGGACTTGCGGGGGAAACCGGAGCACCTGGAGGAAACCACAGTGGTTTGTTCTGTAGACAATTGAGAAATAAATATTGCTTAAGGCGGCTAATAATATTGACCTATAAATCTATATTTTTCTATTTGAAATAAAACAAATAAGACTTTCTCCAGAAGAAAAATATTATAGGAAATACTGTGAAAAATTCCTTTCTCTGTTAAACGTCATTTGGGAAATATATATATAATATAAAAGAAAAATATCTGTAAATATACAAGTTTTAAGTTGGAAAGATGCTGATATAGTAGAAAACTAAGAAAAGGGTTGATACTGTATTTTAATGTAAAACACTGAGGATTTTGTTTTCTTCCGCATGAGTGTGCCCCACGCAGCTTTTTTGCATCTCGTTTATATACACTATGAACAGCAGCTCCGCTACATATTCTCTTTATTCTCTATTTCCACCTGGGGATACTCATCCCGAGGCCCTTAGACTATGCAGTGCCACTGATGCGATCCAAGACCAGCGACAAGATGATCCCAAGGTTTTCATAATCCTGGACCAGGCTGTATCCTGAGCAGCTGCTGTGGTGGTCATGGAAGAGTGGAGAACATGAGACTGATTCCTGTGATGCTCCAGGGACAGACGAGTCTTCGCTGAGGTCCATCATTCTCCAGCCTCCGCCGCCTAGACTGCAGCTCTGCACAAGACGTTTGGCCATAGGAGAAATGGTCGTGCCCAACTGAGCCTGGTTTCTCTCTAGGTTTTTTAAATTCTTCGCTTTCGCCAATTGGTGAAGTTTTTTCCTCGCCGCTGTCGCCACTGGCTTGCATGGTTTGGGATCTGTAGAGCTGCACATCGATGATATTGCTCTTCAGTGTTTGGACTCTCAGTAGTGATTACTAACCCACACTGAACTGAGCTAAACTGAACTGAACTTAAAAACTGAAAACTGAACTGACACTGTTTCAATCTACTATAATCATCTATGTGAAGCTGCTTTGACACAATCTACATTGTAAAAGTGCTATAGAAATAAAGGTGAATTGAATCAAATTCCTCCTTTTCCTGTTTAATTTGTTGTTATATGGAAATGTATCTGCACAAATGCAATAAAAGGATGTTGTTAGTAACACAAATGTAAGTCGTCATGTATGACTGTACTCGTTCAGCTTTCCTCAGCCGTCGCTTGCTCTCTGTGGTCGGATGTGCTCTGTTGTCTAATGTCTTCCAGTAATATTTCTGAATAAACTCAGCATGCTCATCTGCGCTAAATATTCATGTATGTACAATTAAGCCTATTGGGCTGGTCTTCTCTTTATTCCCGTTTCCTGTTTTGTAGTTCTACTGACTATAATACAGTCATAATGATTGATGATGTTGCTGTTAAACCACACCGTTTGAAACAAATAGCATAAACAAATCATGAATGAGAAACAAAAAACATTTTTAAAGAACAAAATATGCCTTCTGCTTTTCATATTTGTCTTCACGGTAGACTCGCAAGAGATCTAAATAACTGCCACACATACATTTCAATTAAAGCCCTGCTGTTTACTCCTGGTATTAGAATCAATCAGGGCTACTAAATGTGATCTAAAATGTTTTGAGAATGTCCACCCCCAAGCAAAAAAAATATAGATTTGAATTCTGTGATTACTACAGCAGAATGGCCATTTATATACTGTCAAGCTGTACTGAATTGAAATCATGTCATGTCATATTTACATTCAAAGCATCTATTGAGATTTCAGAATTAAGCTTTGAATGTGTCATCATGTTTTATGTCATTACCCTAAAAACATGATCTTTTTTTTGCCATGCATATCCTATAATTGTGTACAAGTTACTAGACTGTCCCTGAGTTTTCACTGCATGAAATGTGTGCAAAGTCCCTTTAAGGCAAGTCAGTTCACTCGGCGGTCATCTTTGAAACGCTTCTCGGGCAGTATGCTCAGGCATTCTGTCTAAATGGGGAAACATCAAATTCTCCTAAACTGTTAGCCAAGCTTACGATTATATATTTGGAATCACCAATAAAATTAAGCAACAACCGTCTCATAAGTTTCATTTTATAACGTCTGAATCAAACAAAACCAGCATATTTTCAGGTTGCACTCGAAAGCAAGAACATCACGACACCAACCTCATTTATGGCAGTGTTACACGTTATCATCCTCTGGACAATGATCGTTTGATCACGCTGATCTTCTGAAGTAATTCACAACTTGGTCTTAATGACGAATATCTTCCCAAAATGACAGCGACTCTTTAAGTTTGTGGGTGTTTGAGTAGTTACCATAATGTGATATGCGTTTAAAAGGACAGACTGTACCTCACATTTGTTTCATACAGATTACAAAAACAAAAACACTTCTGTTTTTAAGTGCACTTGGTTCATTTAAAAGTAGTAATCCTAGTAATAATCTATTCAAAGAGTTGTAAAAGCGAAAGCGGTAACAGCTGCTGCATCCAGTACCGCTTTTTTCCAATCTACTGCAAAGAGAAACGTTCGCACCAGTTGTGTTTCCAGGCACGGTTGTTTTGCGCAAGGAAACGGGAGCTTTTCAGCACTCGCGCGCATCACATCCGCTGTCCCCTGTCACAATGTCAGTGAGTAAGGATTGCCTGTGTCTTACCATGCGCCTGATCATTTTCTCATTCTGTATTTACTGCTTCTCGATTCTAAGATTAAGATTAATTAATGGTGATATATTTTTTTTATCGCCCGATAAGCATCTTGTATTAACGCAGCTCGTTAACGCTGATAATGGCCCACCAATATATATATATATATATACATATATATATACATACAACGGTTCTGTCTGGTTTTTGAATCTGATAGCCGTGCAATATTCTGCAATAACAGCTCTGGTCCAGCCTCTTAACCCCTCACCCTTGTGTATTACTCCGCCCACATACAGCAACAACCAGAGGACACTACAATTTGACAAATATTCCTGCTGTTAGGCAACATAATGTACTTTTGAGGCTTTTTTAGTCAAGAATGTAGTTGTTTAGATTGCAACTATGCAGTTTATTTAAAAGGAAAGTGCCTATTTAAAAATATTTATAATTTCTGAGAGACAGCGCGTCTGCGGCCATTAGCCTGTCATACTGAGTAGACCAAAGACGATTGACATTTTCTATCCACAATATGGCGACAGGACTGCATAATAATCCCTAGAAGATTATAACAGCTTAATTTCTAACTATAGCCGATCAAATCATTAAACTGGTAAGCATACCTGCCAACACTCCTGTTTTTCCCGGGAGTCTCCCGTATTTCAGACCAATCTCCCGCAACCATTACTTTTTGTTATTTCTCCCGGAAACAACCCCCCCAACCCCCAAGGGCCTTTTCTGTGTGGAGTTTGCATGTTCTCCCCGTGGGGTTTTCCTCTGGGTGCTCCAGTTTACCTCACATTCCAAAGACAAGTGGTATACTTTAGGTGAATTGAATTCAACAATTTTCTTCTCTTAAACTCAGACAAAACAGAATTATTACTTATTGGGCCTAAATCCTGTACACAGCAGTTCTCACAACTCGACCTGCAACTAGAGGGATACAAAGTTAGAGTTAGCTCTACTATAAAAGATCTGGGTGTCATATTAGACAGCAATTTAACCTTTAAAAATCATATATCCCATGTCACAAAAACTGCCTTCTTTCATCTAAGAAATATTGCTAAATTGCGAAGTATGTTATCCATCTCAGATGCAGAAAAGCTAGTTAATGCTTTTATGACTTCTAGGCTGGATTACTGTAATGCTCTGTTTGCTGGTTACCCAGCATCCTCTATTAACAAACTTCAGCTAGTGCAAAATGCAGCTGCCAGAGTTCAAGGTCTAGAAAATATGATCATATCACCCCAATTTTATCCTCCTTACACTGGCTGCCTGTTAAGTTTCGTATTAAATTTAAAATATTGCTTCTTAGATATAAAGCCTTACATAGTCTAGCTCCTGTTTATCTAAACAACCTCTTGTCTCGCTACAATCCAACCCGCTCTTTAAGATCTCAAAACTCAGGGCTTCTTGTAGTACCTAGAATAGCTAAATCGAGTAAAGGAGGTTGAGCCTTCTCATTTATGGCCCCTAAACTCTGGAATAGAATACTCTTCAAAACTAGATTAAAGACCTATCTTTTTAGCAAAGCATACACTCAGTGCATTACATAGCGGTATGATGCATGATGTGCCACACACACGATTTTGCTTCTTGTTTATATACACTATGAACAGCAGCTACGCTAATTATTCTCCTTATTCTGTATTTCCACCTGGGGGTACTCATCTCGAGACCCTCAGACTATGCAGTGCCACTGATGCGATCCAAGACCAGCGACGAGACGATCCCAAGGTTTCTGGACCAGGCCGTATCCTGAGCTGCTGCTGTGGTGGTCATGATGGAGAGCATGAGACTGATTCCTGTGATGCTCCAAGGACAGACGAGTCTTCGCTGAGGTCCAGCTACTGCGCCTAGACTGCAGCTCTGCACAAGACGTTTGGCCATAGGAGAAATGGTCGTGCCCAACTGAGCCTGGTTTCTCTCTAGGTTTTTTTTAATTCTTCACTTTCGCCAATTGGTGAAGTTTTTTCCTCGCCGCTGTCGCCACTGGCTTGCATGGTTCGGGATCTGTAGAGCTGCGCATCGATGGAATTGCTCCTCAGTGTTTGGACTCTCAGTAGTGATAATTAACCCACACTGAACTGAGCTAAACTGAACTGAACTTAAACACTGAAAACTGAACTGACACTGTTTCAATTCACTATAAACTTCCATGATATAAGCGCTATACAAATAAAGATGAATTGAATTGAATTGAATAATATAAATGCAGCAAAAATGAATTGAAATGTATTGAATATAATACAGCTGATTGGCTATTGATTGGCCTAAAGTGGAAGATAAGATTTGTTCCAAGGGAAAACAAGTTTCTAGATCTCAATATAATACTACAACAGATAATAAAGTATAGTAAACGCTGACTTCATACTGACTTGAAAGTTCTCTGAAAACCGCTAAGCAACACAGTGTTACTCTAGGACATGACCAATATTTTGTCAAAGTTAAACACTTTCCAGAACATTTTATCATGTTTGTTTGTGACAACATTAAAAAAATGCCTCGGATAAAAGCGAAAAAGACAATAACACCATCAAAAAGCCATTAAAAAGCAATCAGGTTGCATTACCCAGAGTGATGGAGACGTACACAAACATGAGCAAGTTTAATCACACCAGTAAGCGCTCTGCTCGGGATACTGGCTCACATATGGCGCTGGTGTGGGTGGACGGGTCATCAAACACAGCGCCATCCATTAGGCCGAGTGTGAGAGATCCCTTCATGCTGACAGCACAACGCTACACATGCATTCAGGTTGGAGCTGACCCCAATCCAGTCGCATTTTTCAAAGGTGATTTATGATTTGCTAATGCCAGAAATGATGATTCGCTGAACCGGACACTTCATCATGCGTAAAAAAGGCCACACAAGGAGGTTAAAGGTCATGCTTAAGGTCCACCGGAGATGTGCTTCAACACAAAGCTGTTTCTGTAGGCCCCTGTGAGCGCAACAGGTTGGTTAAGTGGTAATACAAATCAAAAATCCATCATGCAAACATGCACTACTGTTTAGAAGAACTACTTTAAATTCATCAGAAGACAGACTTTTACAAGATGCCTATAAAGTGCATTAGTGCCTGTCCACTTTTCAGCAGTGTTGTTTTTGGAGGTAGTTTTTTTTCCAACCGATTTTTTCCAATAGGGATATAAAAATAATATTTGTTACTAATATATGTTTATTATATTACGAGTGTGATTTTGCATTTATACAGTGGTTTGATGGTATAATCGTGTATAAAAAGAAGAAAATCAAACAGAGAGAGTCTCAAAAACCCTTTTGTATGCGGAACTACTTTCTTCCGCTGTTCATTCACATCTGCAGCTGACATCAGAACAGCAGAAATTGTTGATACTTCACAAGCGTCACTTTAGAGCTTGTATTTGAATGATTCTTTATAGCGTATTATCTAAAGTGATGACAAAACAGGTGATTTTGCTCACATTTTAAGATTATAAGGCTGAACAACATGAAATGCCATTATTCTACAGAGATTTCCCAGTATTTCTTTGTTGCAATCGGGATATCACAATAATTACCTCAGAAAAAGCCAAAGCAAAGCAAACACTACCAGATTACTATGATATAATACAGCACTACAACATAAAACAAGAAATATCGACTTGTCACTTTATAATGATTTGTTATAACTAATGAGCTGTAGTTTGAAATTTACGATGAGTTTTTCTCCCCTAAGGACTTATTATGCGGTCTCTGTCGCCATCTTGTGGTGGAACGTGAACTGTTTTTGCTCTGCTCAGAATCACAGGCTGATGGCCGCGAATACGGTGAATCCAAAATTATAAATATTTAAAATAGGCACTATCCTTATAAATAAACTGCATACTTGGGATCTAAACAACTACATTCTCTCCTTAAAAAAGGCTCAAAAGTAGATAATGTTGTCCAAAAGCTGCAATTTTTGTCAAACTGTAGTGAGTTTATGGATCTGTTGTCACTCTATGTGGGCTAAGTAATTCACAAGGGTAAAGAGTATTTACGAATGCTGTTATTAAAACAAAACTGTTGTATAAACAAATATATATATATATATATATATATATATATATTCATTCATTCCTTTTCTTTTCGGCTTAGTCCCTTTATTAATCTGAGGTCGCCACAGCGGAATAAACCGCAACTTATCCAGCATTTGTTTCACGCAGCGGATGCCCTTCCAGCCGCAACCCATCACTGGGAAACATCCAGGGACACACATTCACACTCATACACTACGGACAATTTAGCCTACCCAATTTACCTGTAACACATGTCTTTGGACTGTGGGAAAAACCGGAAGATATATTTATATTATATTATTATATTTACCATTGATCAGTGTAGCCAATCAAAGTCATATGTGTTGACCACATGAACACAATGGCCAATCAGCAGTGTTTAAGAGCCTGGAGTTCTCAAATGTTAACGGGAAATTAACATTTTGTTTTTAAAGTAGTACTTATACAAAAGTCAGTACTTTTGACATCCCTAATTTCAACTAATCATTGCTATTAAATACACTCAGATGTCACAACATTGGTCTGCCAAGTAATTATTGCATTTGCTAATCTATGCGTCTATCGACTTCTTCAACCACATGGGTCCATTTCTCACAGAAAAATGCGAGGAGTGAGAAAATGTGCTTTATATAATTGACTTTAGCCATTGGCAAAAAATGAGGCCCTTTTTCTAAATGAATAACGAGGGCCACGATGTGCTCTGTACACTCCATATGCTCCTTATAGAATTCTGCAACCACAAATAATAGCGTTTGTATGTAGTACACAGTCAAATGGAAACATGGTTATGCTGAAATTAAGTTAAAAACATATCCATCCATATGTTATTATAAAGCGAGACCACTATCAGAGAGGAAAAAAGACATAACAATTGGCATTTTTCCAAGTCACATTAAAAAAGCAATAAACAAGCTGTATAGCTTTAGGGTTATGTCTTTATTTCCTTAATGGTAGGTTTTTTCAGGGTTCCAAGATTGCTTTTTTTTTTTTTTGGTTCAGCATAATCCTAATTTGTTTTCCACAACTTTCTATCAAGTCTCTTAAAGTTACCATAACAAGAAAATTGGCAATTTTTATGGAATATTATTGTATATCAACAGCTATTCTTTTATTTAATAAAGTATTTACTGTCAATCTCTCAAGATCCACCTATAATAAATTCCCAATTAATTTCTAGGACTTCCATTAGATGACATATGTATATATATATATATATATATATATATATATATATATATATATATATATATATATAAAATTTAAAATATAACACCTTTGAATGTGAAATAGGCAACAGTACAAATGCCTTTCAGTGTCACTGGATGGAACAAATCTCAGAAAACATACACTCAAAAGATAATGTTCGCTGTGAGCAGAAACGACACAATTCTTTGGGTTTTTTGAGCTGGGGGGGTTTGGGTGGTTAAAAAAAACACCCCTCACTGACAAAGGTCTAGAATTTGTCCCATACATGAGCTCATTTTGCTATTTTGACTGCTATGCCATCATAAATAGTAAAAATAATCCATTGAAAAATGTTTTAAACTAAGCGGAATCCTCTCTTGGCAGTCGCTTCAATGTGACTTCAGCTAATCTGTTTTGGCCAATGCTAACTATTGTTTTTCACACATCCAGCTGTCCAAGAAAACATACAATCTGATGTAAGTGAAGTCATCTTTCACTACCGTATTGTTTTTAAATAGAGTTTTAAATATTAATAAGTAATAAGTAGGTTTTATTCCAAATTTTGGACCTTCTTCTTGAAACAAAAAAATGACCAATAAAAGGGTGTAAAGCACCAAAAAGCAGCATTGTGGTTATCCATGAATTGTCAAATGTACTTTTTTTTACAAGAGAGGCTAGAGAAATCGTGAAGCTCTTCATTATTATTATTAGGGACAGAGCACCGGAACGGTGCGTAAGCCCTATTGGAATTGCTCCGTTTATTATTATTATTTTTATTATTATTATTATTATTATTATTATTATTATTATTATTATTATGTTTGAACTTCGTATAACACAAACAGACAAATTCTGACAGAGGACAGTTAAATGTGCTGGCCAGTTTGTTATTTGCCTAATAAATAACAATAGGCCACAGCTTTTATTTGAAAACGTTAACAGATTATTTTTTTCTAATAAATGATATATGATGTCATAAATTTGTATTTACTAAAAACAAGTATTTATTTATATTTCCTTTTTGTAAATCTTCAGGAAATATTTTAGGTACATCAAAAAGTGTGGTTATGATGACCATCCGACAAGCTAATTAAGCCAAAAAATTGTGCTTAAAATGTCACTAAAATGCAGTGTTAAAATCTCATAATTAAATAGAAATGAGGCGTATAACTGCAAAAAGGTCCACTTTTTGACAAAAAAAACCCTTTGACCAGGCTATGAGCCTAACTTAATTTTTTTATGTTCAGTCCGCTTAAATTTGTAAAAACTAATAAGTTAAGATAAAGAGCCCCTATTACACATTAAAAAGGGTCATATTTTTTATGGGTCTCTAACAATCGGCTGATATGCATGCAAGGTCAAAAAACCTACAATATGAATTTATTTTTACCTAATTATCCCAGCGACTCCCATATGAATCATTCAGCGATTCATTTGTTCCCCTTAGCGCGAAGTTAATCTGCGCTGATTGGTCCAATGACAGCCTCTTGCGATTAGTCGACAGCGTTCAGCGTGAGACATTAAAATGCCCAACGCAGTTTATCAAGCCCCCAGATCGCCATCATTGGTATAGGATCTAACTCACTACCACCTGCCATCAGAAACATTGACTCCCTCACATTTTTCAAATCCAAACTCGAAACCCACCTATTTAAGATGGCTTTTAATACTTAATTGTACCTGCACTATTGTTGTGTTTATTTTTTATGTTATTTTCTTGTTGTTTTATGGCTCTTGTTTTACTGTTCGGTGTCCTTGAGTTGCCAGAAAGGCATCTTTAAATAAAATGTATTATTATTATTATTATTATCCACACAGCAGCAAAAGCTAAACTCTTCTGAACCTTGACCGCTGCTCATGTGTAGGATCAGCTAACGGTGGCCATAGCAATGACAAACGGCAGTGGAACGAGCTCACAAACGCATTTAAATCCGTAAACAAAGCAGCACGCGTCGCGTTTTCAACGTGGCATTAGACGCAATATGAGAATATAAAGAGTTAACCAGATACAGTACAAGCGATTACAAGTAACAACACATGTAGATAATTTCTATTTGATCAATTCTATTTGCAATCATTCCTGTGGCACCTCTTGCGTGAAGTGTTGTATGTTCTCAGGGCTTACCTGTACTCTGCTTTGCCCAACAATCATATCCTCAGCCAGGGGTTTGTAGCGCTCACCAGCACTCCTCCTCTGTCCTCTGACAAGCTATCTCTGCAGGCTCCCTTCGCGCTCACACTGAGCCTTTGTAAGCCTTTGCAGTGCTGCGCACCAGCCCTAAGCCCAGTGTGCAGCAGCCCTTTGTTTGACTTTGTGCCTAATAAACTACTTATTTTGCCAGCACCCCTGGTGTATTGTCTGTCCATTACAAAATGGAGGAAGAAACTAATCCATGATCTGTGTTCCTGTCCAGCTCTGTCAAAGTCTCATATATCAGTAGTCTTTTCTGATCCTTCCTTTAACAAACGGCTGATGAATCGCCAATTGTAAGCATGCAGGTTTCTGAACCACTCCTTTCCCTCACACATCCAATAATATCCAGGTAAGCACAGTGTCTTCATGACTTATGAATTCAGGATATGTTTGTCTTTGCTGCTGTGTTCGTGGGTGGGGCCGCAGGTTTAAAATTCCCGGGTTTGCGCACGCAACTATTATGTTTCGTTTCCACGTCACTCCGAAACACATAAAGACTCATTATCAAGGCGATTTATTTAAACCACTATGAGTCGACTCTTTTTTAGATGAATCAATAGTTTTAAAAACTGTCCACTTTCAGATTTAAGCCTTTGCTGGATATTTCACTTCACTTAGAGCTGTGTTACACACTACATGGAAGGTCATTTTCAAAAACACATACTAGGGGCTTTTTAATTCCTCAATCAATTGAGTGAAACCCAGTGTAAATAAATTCATGAAAGTTGTGAAAATGGCAAATGACTTGTTGCAGCTTGTATGTTCTTATTGGACTGGAATGAATTTGATTCATCTTGATATGACCCCTTTAGTACCGTAATAGGAGTTAAACCTTTCTCAGTGACTTTTAGGTTCACCTAATGACTATATTATTCCGCATACCAGCTTTAATCTCCCAAACCGTAAATTTTAGAACAGCTGGCCCTGAGGAGAGTAAATGGGAACGTGTTCAACAAAAATCTAGAAGATTATTGAATTATAGAGATGTCAGAATGGCCTGCTGGTAAGTAGAGCAGATGCCGAGAGCAGCATGTGTCATGATGTGTATGATAAAACATCCCAGTCGAGAGAAGAAAACAGAGCCGCTTTAGGGGGAAAATCCCGTGCAGGTATGCAGTCTCCTCTCATGCATGTTTACAGGGCACCTCCATCTCCTCATGGGCGTATCGTGATCTGCAACTTCATCTTGCTCAAAAACAGATTTGTCAGAAACGAGAAACACTGACAATCCTTCAGTGACCTAATAGAGTAACTTAGAGGAGAACAGGTTCATGTTAGGAGCGAGTAAGCTTGTTCTTCCATGAGCTTCCAAACCTATGCATCATTTATGACTGAAAACAATGAATAGGTTTGAAAGCTCTGGTGGTCGATCAGTGCGACTATATATATAGCGACTATATCAGAACACAGGGTTTTGTGTCTCTCCATTCTTGTGACTGGCATGGGATAAAGAGGACAAAACATCTGGAGAACTGCGGCGCAGGCCTGTCAATTTTCCATTACTTTCATGCCATCAGTTTTAGATCAGCTCTTAAAGAAGAAAAACAAAGATATGTAAACATACTAAGTTCTGGGAACTTGAGATGTCTGTACAGCACCTGTCGCCATTTTGAAATCACTAAAAACAACTGCTACAAATCTTCCACAATGCCTGTATCAAGATATTAAAAGATCAATTTCAATATGCTCTTTCTTCAGCACTACTTTTTAAAGGTCAATCCACAGCTACTCAATTGGATTCAGGTCAGGACTTTGACCAGGCCACTCCAAATTTCGTTTTTCTTCAGCCATTCAGAAGTGTGTCTGCTGTTAGATCATTGTCCAACTTCTAATAACTATTAACTGATTTATTTTATCTTTGCCATGATGACTGTACATAATATTTTACTAGATATTTTTTAAGATTCTAGTATTCAGCTTAAAGTGACATTTAAAGGCTTAACTAATTAGGCAGGTTAGGGTAATAAGGCAAATAATTGTATAACGGAGCTTTGCCTTGTAGACAATCGGAAAAATATACTGCTTAAGGGGTCTAATAAAATTGAAATGAAAATGGTTTAAAATTTTATTCTAGCCAAAACAACGCAAACAATATAATATAATACTACAAATATTATAGGAAATACTGTAAAAAAAAATCCTTGCTCTTTTAATCATCGTTTGGGAAATAAGAGATGTCGCCAGATTTCTATATTACAGTACAGCAGAATACTTACACAAATTAAATATAAATATTAATTGTGAATGTGTATCTATGATTAAGATTGGTTTTGTGGTCATGTGCCAGTGGAGTTTCAGCTGCAGTTTTAGTCGCTCTGTAAACAGTGTTGTGTCCTCTTTAAAGCTCAACCACAAACAGTAAACACACACCAGTTCTGAAGCACCCGACATGTTGGACTCCAGCCTTCAACACTCTTAAAGCTGCTCTTCTTTCAAGCTGAATAGTGCAATGTCTAGCGCTTAGACGGTGGTTAAAGGGCAGGCAGATTATAGCATTCGGTACAGATGTGCATTTAGTAAAAGAGATTTGTGTGTGCCAAGGCAAATTTTAACTCTCAAATTTGACATGTACATTGTAAAAAAAATATTCGTAAATTAGCAGTTTTCCATATTTTGCGATTCATGTTTTTATTTTTATTTTTTTCCCCATTTATATATGATCTCGAATTGCATTATAGGACCTTGATCTTACTTCCAACCACTTTTAACATTGAAAAGTTAAAAAAGTTATTTACATTTTTAATGGTTTAAAGTAATATACTGTCTGGATTGGTGTTACGGTATAAAGCGGTACAACGATACGATACGATATTACGGTATCAAAACCTTTTAACAACTACCAGTACATTTTCTGTTATTTTACAGACTTACTTCTCTATGTATTATTTCTTACACTTTACATTATTTTAAACTACTAACATGTCAATAAAAGTCACTTTGTTAACTTGTAGAGTTGAATTTTCAACATCCAAAAGTTGACACAGAGCTCGAGTTCCCACAATGCAATGCACACCTTAAATAAACGGTAAACACTTGATACAGAAACTGTTAAATAACAGATATTTTTCCAGTGTAGATTATATTAATTAACTTGTGTTGTCGCTCTACCAGAATGTCAATATTCTGTAGCAATAGCCGTGAAAATGCATGGATCGCGGTATCAGTTTTTGAACCAAAGCACAACTCAATAAACACTACATTGAAAAAAAATTCGAGCAGTACTTCATCCAATTAAAAATGTATCTTTCATTTCAGATGAATATTATTTTATTTTATTTTTCAAGTGATATATATTTAAAGTCCAAAACATTGTTAAATATAAATGTTTTTGATTAAGAGCTCAACTAAGAAATATTCGTTTTGACCAATGTAAAATTTTAAGGTTACTCACACAGGCCAGTGCATGTGTATTAAACTGAAACTCAATATGCTTTGTACTTTCATGGACTTAATATTGTTGGAAAATGGAAAATGGAAAATATTGTTTAATGTAAATGATTTATTTGTCATTAGCTCAAGTGATCAAATTTAGACGTGAAACTATTATCCTATTATATTTTTTAATTGGATGAATAAACATTTTATGGGAATTGTTGTTTTGATTAATGCTATATCCTCTTGTGTAGAACAAAAATAGAATTTAAATTTAATTAAACTTTTTTCAACAAGACAAATATCCTTTGTACCAGGTTATATCTTTTTTTCTCATGGAGCAAATTATTTATTTATTTTTCATTGGGTCAAATGGTACAATTTAGATGTGAACCATTACCCTAATTTTATTATTATTATTATTATGATTTATTTGTGGCCTTTTTGCCTTTATTAGATAGGACAGTATTGAGACAGGAAGCGAAGTTAGAGAGAGAGGGGGGTAGGGTAGGGAAATGTCCTCGAGCCAGGATTCAAACTCAGGACGCCCTGATGTGGTACTGCACCATATGTCGCTAGCTAACCACTAGGCTTTTGCTCCAACTCCTCTAAATTTTTTTAAATTGAATAAATGAAAGCTTTTTTCCAGTGTAACTTAACAACACACTATTTCTATTAATAAAGTTGAACAACATTTAAAGAATTTAAAAGGTTATCTAACTATTTGACTAAAAACTGATTTCTGCTACACTTGAATCTAAATTTTTATAAAGAATGAAAGAGAGAGCATAAATCACATTTAACTAGTGAGTTTAATAAATAGAAGTTAAAATAAGTAAATATAAAGTGTAGTTGATACTTGGAAATATGTCAAATGTTTCAAAATAGGGGTGGCACAGTCACCGGGTTTCCCTCACAATCCAAAGACAAGCGCTTTAGGGAAAATGGGTAAACAAAATTGGCCGTAGTGTATGAGTGTGTGAGTGTATGGGTGTTTACTGGGTTGTGGCTGGGATTTACTGTGTAAAACTTATGCTGGAATACTTGGTGGTTCATTCCCCTGTGGCGACCCCGATAAATAAGGGACTAAGCCGAAGAAAAAACAAATGTTTCAAAAATACTACTACTGTTACAAATATGTACATGTATGTTCAAATATGTTAGCTATAAATTTATGTTTATATTTCAGATTTCACAGGGTTTGTGCTGATAATGCACGTTATTTGAATTTATATACACAAGTATTCAAGAGCTCCATGCTCCATATTCTTATTTTACACTGTATATATATATATATATATATATATATATATATATATATATATATAAGTTAAGGTGAAGGTTAAATTTGCCTCAGTTAAGCTGAGTGTTCATGACTTCACCATAAGAAAAAGAGAAAAATGGTTTGCATGGCAGAGTTTAAGATGAAAACTACTGCTGAGCAAAAAGAACATAAAGGCTTGTCTCTGCTTTGCCAGAAAATATCTTGATGATCCCCAAGACTTTTGAGAAATTTTCTGTGGATATAACTTTTTGGAAGGAGCGTGTCCCATTATGTGTGGCATAAAAGTAATACCACATTTCAGCAAAAAAACATCAACACTAAACTCTGGTGCTGGTCTGGGGCTGTTTTACTCCCTCAGGAAGACTTTCTGTTATAAATTGACCAATGAATTCTACTGTATAGCAAAATATCCTGAAGGAGAATGTCCGGCTATGTGTTAGTGACCTCAAGCTGAAGCAAACTTGGGTTCTGCAGCAGGACAAAGATCCAAAGCGCACCAACAAATCCACTTCTGAATGACTGAAGAACAACAAAATGAACACTTTGGAGTGGCCTAGTCAAAGTCCTGACCTGAACCCAATTGAGATGCTGTGGATTGACCTTAAATCTCATGCCTCATGCTCGAACACCACCCCCCCCCCCCCCCTGTGGCTGAATTACAACAATTCTGCAAAGATGAGAGGGCTAAATTTCCTCCACAGCGCTGTCACAGACTCATTACAAGTTATTGAAAAGGCTTGATTGCAGTTGTTGATGCTAAGGGAGGCCAAACCAGTTATTAGGTTGTAGTTTAGGTTGTTTTCCCTTAATAATAAAAACCGTCATTTCAAAACTGCATGAAGTGTTTACTTGTGTTATCTTTAATTAATATTTAAATTTGTTGAATGATCTAAAACATTAAAGTGTGACAAACGTGCAAAAAAATTTAATAAGAAGATATGTATGATAAAATTTTTGTCTTATAAACTATTTACTTAGGAAGAAATATACAATTTTTTCAGCCGTTATGGGGTCAAAAGTCCTTCTTCTCCACCAAATCTGCATGATTACCGAGTTGTCTAAATCTGAATGGTTGATTATTTCCCTTGAAGCTTAATTGTGATCATTAATTTCAAATCAAGTTTACATTATTGTGTGCGGGACAAATGCAGATGTTTATGCAGGCTACACATCCAACACAAGACGAGCCGTTTAGAGGAACATTAGTGCACATCTTAAACATTACAGCATTCAGTTTACAGTAGCTGATTATCAAGGGAAAGTGGAGAGGAGGGGAAAGGGCCACTCTTGTATACAGAACACATGACATGATTTATAGATGAGCTATCTTAACGTATACACATCTACACTTTTTTCCCCCAAATACGTGTTTAGTTTATTCAGCGATGGTTGTGGTGGTCTGAAAGGTCAAACGGGCTTTAAATTTCATTGATAAGCTAAATATTCTTGAAAAACAATTCATGTCATGTAATGTTGACTCTGCATAACTGGCAAGTTCCTACCTAAGGCCCAGTTTACACTAATGCGTTTTCGTTTTGAAACGGCGTTTTAGATCAAAAACGATCCGTGTCCACACTAGCGTTTCATCTAGCGTTTCTAAACTTATCTCCGTCCACACTACTCCACCGAAAACGTTTATCACGTGACCATTCGCACACTCTGGGCATGCTCATCCAAGTATAAACAGGAAGCATGTGTCTCGCTCGGCATTTGGTTATTGTTAGTCAACAAACGCTGGTTAAACGGTGAACGCGAGCGATTGGAAAGTGCTCAAACAATAGCTTGCCTCTTGCGAATATATGCAGCTGCTGTAGTAAAAAAGGCAGAGTTTAACTGCACAATGGCGCCTAAAATGAACAATAGTGCAAACAACGCTCCAATTTCTGTGTCCATGTTGTTGTTTACAGTGAAGGCTGGTCTGCCGTCTTTCAGTAGCGTTATAGTCATGTGATAGGGGCTTGACAAATAAGGGAAGGATACGCAATGATTCAAAAGCCCCAATCAGGTGGAGAATGTCTGCAGCCCCGCCTCCGTTTTTAGATGTCTCCGTTTTCCCCCATCCACACTGAGACGGAGCAGCAGCGTTTTAGAATGAAAACGGCCTCTCCAGTGTTTCGGGGCTCAAAAACTCCGGCGAAGTCTGGACGGATGGCGTAACCGTAGCAAAACTTATGCATTTTTAAATGAAAACGCATTAGTGTAAATGGGGCCTAAGAGTTTGGAATTAGTGTTGTAAGTGTTTGATTGCTTGTTTTTGTCAGTAGTCCAATCAGTGTTGTACTGTATAACTAGGGTTGTCACTATATTGGAATTCGGTACCAATCGATACTGAAATTTAAAAAATGCCCATTTCCTGCTAACATTTGAGCGCTGTTAAGCATGTACTTAAAGACCGCTAATTTGCCATTGTGTTCACTTGCTCAACAGAAATTATTGTGATTGGCTATGAAGGTCATCAGTTCACCAAACTCACCGCTGTTTACTGAGTGTTAACACAGATACAGGGACACTCGAGCCTTTTAAAGCCGTGATTCATCAGAGGATCGCTCATATGTCAGCTTTAGACAAACCAGCTGATTGACATGACTTTGAAACTATATAATTTTTAGCCATCCTGTGAAATATTTATTCTTTTTTAAATAATTCCCAAGTAATCTTTACCATAATATTTTTACTTCTAGAGAAATTCTTTTTTATTTATTAATTTATTATTATAATTTTTTCTTATTTTTTTATTTATTGGTTGGTTGGTTGGTTGGTTGGTCGGTCGGTCCATCCGTCTGTTCGTACGTTCATTCGTTCATTTGTCTGTCTGTTCGTTCGTTTGTCCATTCATTCGTTTGTCTGGCGTCCGTCTATTAGTTTTTTCTTCGTTCGTTCGTTCGTTCGTCCGTCCATTCGTCCAATCAGTGTTGTATAAGTAATAACTAGGGTTGTCACGACATTGGAATTCGGTACCAATCGATACTGAAATTTTAAAAAATTGCATTTTCCGCTAACATTTGAGCGCTGTCGAGCATGTTCTTAAACACTTCTAATTTGCCATTGTGTTCACTTTCTCAACAGAAATGACTGTGATTGTACTGATAACCTTCACAGCCATCAAACTCGTCGGACACTGGAGAGTTTTAAAGCCGCGATTCATCAGAGGATTGCTCGTACAGTATGTCAGCTTATAGACAAACTAGCTGATCGACGTGACTTTGAAACTATATAATTTTTAGCTCTTCTGTGAAATATTTTATCTTTATCAAATAATTCCCAAGTAATCTTTAACTTTTAATCTTTATTCTTTTTTTTATCTATTTTTATTTACTTTTTTCTTACTTATTCATATTCTTATTTGTTGGTTGGTTGGTTGGTTGGTTGGTTCATCCGTTTGTCCGTCCGTTTGTCCGTTCGTTCATTCGTCTGTCTGTTTTAAGTGATTCATCAAAGTATTGCTCGTATGCCAGCTTTTAGACAAACCAGCTGATCGACGTTACTTTGAAACTCTCCAGTGTGAGTTTGGTGAACTGATGACAATGCCAATCACAGTCATTTCTGTTAAGCATGTGAACACAATGGCAAATCAGCGGTGACACAATTATAATGCCATTATAATAAATTATTATGACAGATTCATGACAAGTTATGTTGTCGTTATAAAGCTGTCGTGATAAAGATAAAGACAGGTTGTGATGTATTTGCTTACGTCAAGTTTTCATAAAAAACAATGTCATCTTTGCATTTAAAATTACATAACTGCGCAAAAACAGTTGTCATAACCCTGCACAAAATCCCGTTCACATTTAGGCCCAATCCCAATTTTACCCCTTAGCCCTTCCCCTTACCCCTACCCCTCATTTTGCGTGTTCACGTCAAGGGGTAGTAGTGTCCCAATTCTCTTTAGCTTGAAGGCTAGGGCTAAGGGCAAAGGGTATACACCCCTTTGAATGAAGATTTTTCAGGAGCACACTTGAAACCAAGGGGTGAGCAAATTTCCCAGAATACACCAGTCACAACGGCAGTATTGCTGAACCCGGAAGTAAGGAGATCTACAAATTAGTATTTTTTGTTATTATTACTAATTTTTACGACAAACAAACACGTTTTAATATATATTCATAACCGCCTTCCTGTTTTACTGTCATGCTTTTAAAAAAATGAAGAAAAAAAAAAACGCTAAATTTTGCGATCTATAATCCATAATCATAACTTCTGTACAGCAGTTCCACAACATTCTGACACTGGATGACACTCAAATACCCTGTCAGAAAAGTCTAGTGGCTTAGAATGAGCATTTTACAGTGTCTGCTATAATATTAATGTTGTTTTCGGTGTGTTTACATATATGAATACGGCCACTGTGTAAATACACAGTACAGTTACGATCTTATTGCCACATTAGATCGTTATCATAACATAATATATACCTTTGGTGATTTCCTGAAGATAATACCAAAAAATAACACAACTGGATTAACTACAGCAGTCGCCATTGTCTGAACTCATATGAAGCAAGAGATCGTGATGACAAATGATGACGTGTGCAGTGTTGTGCCAATTCTTAGGGGTAAATTTTGAAGTCCTTCCCCTTAACCCTCAGTTGTAAGGGCCAAGGGGAAGAGGAAGGGCTAGGGAAAAATAGAATTGGGATTGGGCTTTAGCACTTATTAGGTAATTTTTAGAAAAAGTCATTAGAATTTTAAGTAATGTAAATACAATTATAATCATGTAATTAGTAATTCATTACTTTTTGAATAACAAACATTGGTTATTGAGTTATTAAATTACTGTTCAAGTTAATATTAAGTTACTTTTCAGACAAAGTAATTAAAATGCTATTTCTTTGATTTTAATTGACTTACCACCCAAAACCACACACAAACAAACATCATTTAGATATTTTCCACTCCCATTTCCGCTGTTATATAGGTTTGCTCTCTATAGGAGTTACTTTTCAGACTCTTCCAAGTAATTAAAATGCTATTTCATTGATGTAATTAATAGTTTTGGGATTTTTTTTTACTAAATCACCTTCCAACACCGCACACACACACACACATCATTGAATATTTTCATGTTTGCAAAAATATTTGGAGGATCAGCTGGACAACTTTTAACTCCCATCTGCGCTTTTATAGATTTGCTCTATCACACTAATTTGCCTTGTTTAGTAAATCTGGTTTTATATCAGCGCCTTAATAGCAGAGAATCTTCAGGAAAGCACTTGGTGGCTTTCACAGCTCTTACCCCAGCAACCTCCATCTCCTCAGGGGAAGCAGCTGTGGGTCTCTGTCCCCCGTCTGAGTCTGGGCCTAAAAGGGTCCCCCTTCGTACCCCCTGTGTCTGACGTCTGCTGAGTTAAAAGTAAAGACCTCGCTGCATTTGATTAAGTTATTTGCTTGCTATAGCACAGGCTGGAGGAAGTTCCCCGCTGCCAGCTCCTGTCAACAATCTCCACAGAGCAGACCGCATGTCACAAACACAGGCCGAAGCATCACCAGTGTGTACATTTGACTTCAGTCACATGCAAACCCATCCAGATTGAGGACGTGCATCGCTAAAGATGCAAGCGAGTATTTATAATACTAGACAACAATCACAAAGCCACAAAATTTGTTTATGTTTTTGTGTATGTTTTTTTGCACATTAAATTCATAATATAGATAATAAAATAATAATTTGATCAGTTTTAATAATATGCACTACCTGACAAAAGTCTTGTCGCCTATGCAAGTTTTAGGAACAACAAATAATAACTTTCTAGTTGATAATTTGGTATCAGAAGGGGCTTATATGAAAGGCAAAGGCCTCTAGATTACGCTTATTTACCAAAATAAAATATGATCAAGCCTTGAGGTTTTTAATTATTTAATTTGGACAGTAAGGTCTGACTTTGCTTAGACAAAAGTCTTGTCACTTAACAGAAATAATCTTCAATGCCTCCCCTTTTATCTTACCCCAGACATGCTCAATAATGTTCATATCTGGTGACTGGGCTGGCCAATCCTGGAGTGAAGTATAAGTAGGTTCATATAATATGTTATTTTGGGGTTTAATATGTTATTTTGAAAAAAAAGTCTCGCTTTCTCTTAAATTAGGTTTTATTCAAACATATCTACAAATCATAAATCCAGAGAAACTGAAAAGTGGCCTTTTAATTTTTTGTCATAGATGTGTATAAATTACATAAACTATAAAAATTTTTTAGCTGAAATTTTATTCTTTTTTTATATAATTCTCAAGTAATCTTTAACATAGCAAGAATTTTTTTTGTAATATTATTATTAATAATAATGTTTTTTCTAGATTTTTACTTTTTTTAACTTTTTTTAATATTTTTATTAATTTAGTTTTATTTTTTTCTTATTTTCATATTTATTTATTTTCCTATTTATTAATTTTCTTATTTATTGGTTCGTTCGTTCATTTGTTCGTTCATTTGTTCATTCATTCGTGCATTCATTCATTTGTCCTTCCGTCTGTTCGTCCGTTCGTTTGTTCATTCATTTATTTGTTAGTTCGTTCGTTTGTTTGTTCAGTCGGTTGGTTGGTTGGTAAGTTGGCTGGAATAAATCACTTTTAAGAAAAATAGTAAAAAAATTAATGTCAGCATTATTAGCCCCCTTAAGAATTTTTTTTCAATCGACTACAAAACTAACAACTGTTGTCCAATTACTTGCCTAATTAAATTAACTTAATTAAATTGCACTTTATGCTGTATACCAGTATTAACTATAGTTATTGCAAAATAACTAGAAAGATATGCACTGTCATGATCATGCCAAAGACAAAAGAAATGAGAAATTAGTTATTAAAATTATTTGCTAACCTGCACTTAGGCCACATTTTTAGAAAATAATACACATTTCACAGGAGGGCTAATCATTTTGATGTCAACTGTATAAGATTGTGTTCTTGTGCAAATTAGGCTTGGTAAATCGGTTTTAATGCTGCGTTTAAAGTACAGATTTAGAACTATAACTGTACTACTGTATACCTTAAATAGCATATATTATTTAATACACTGTACTTATATTTTAAATGTATTAAGGGGTTACGTACTATGATGTCTGTACAGAAGGTTGCCCTAGTTATACGCTAGATCTGCCTCATTTAGCAACAATCTACTCAAATTGAGTAGTCAATGAGTTCATAATTAGTCACGCCGGTCTAACTTCACAATAACAATCTGGGCAAAATCAGTTTAAAACTGGCCAGGTAAGATAAACTAAGCAGCAAAAGAAGAAAAAAAACACTTTTTTTTCATGTTTTACTTCCTTTTTCTGAAATAGATCATTTACAGATGCAGTCTTGTTTTATTTTTACAATCACATTCAATCTGCAGACTAGACATGATTAAGAAAATCCAGCTTAAAGTCTGAGTGAACCGAAAGTTTTAGTTCAGTATGTTGATGTACTTCCAACTGAAACTGAATATTGAGTAGGGGGTGGGGCTTTCTTTTGCGCATCATTCCCTCATAGCAAACTAACGGTAAGATGGGTGAGGTTAAAAATATTGTGACATCATCAAACTGACATCATCAGAAAAGGAACTACACTCCAAATGTAGAAGAAAATGGTCAGATTTTGATTGAAGATTACCAAAACTCTTTTTTTTTTCAGTGAATTAACCTGATTAATTATTCACCTTAAGAACAACAATGTGAGCCAGCAAACAAAACAAACCATTTCAGATTGAACGTTACAACTGTGAGTCAGTGATTCAGATATCAGTGATTCAGCATGTACATTTAATAATGTTAAATAGGTTTAATAAGTGTATTGAAGCCTGTGTGAATGCACTGATTACAGTACGGTTCTATACCACCTTAAAGGACAGATTATCCAACTGATGTCCGAAGAATAGGAGAAGAGTAAAGAAGTCAAACACAAATTATTATGTTCAATAAAGGTGTTAATTTCATTATGATTAATGTGTAAACATAAATTGTCACAGTACACATCAAATAAAATATATAAAAAAGCATAGGCCAACGTAAATAACAGACAATTATCATATAAGAATGACAAGGTGGTAATACAGTAGTGAAATAAGTCCCAATAGTTTCAGAGAATAAGTCCACCTTGTATACAAGAGGTGCATTGATCACTTCAGCAGTCAACCCTCGGGTCTTATCTTTATATGCCATGAATCTATATAATGTATTATGGGGTATGTGTATATTAAAGTAAGTGATCAGATGACGTTAAATGCATGTTGTGTATGTGTGTGTGTGATTCTATAATAAAAGAAAAAAGGCTTGATTAGTTCTCAAACTATTCATGCAGAAAAAATGCTGCGTCATCAACACTTCACGTGATTATATACGTGAATGATCATGGATACCTTATCGTGCTTTACTCCAATTTGGGGGGGGGGGGGGGGGGGACTAAATCTGACCCAGGGTTTAAAATGTGGTTTGACAAAGGGCTGCAAAAAATTGGAGATTTATTTAAAGAAAATTATCTAATGTCATAGAAATTGTAACACAGTTTGATATTCCCAAAAAACATTTCTTTAAATTTTTTCAGTTAAGGAGCTACCTTTCTTCCCATCAAGGAGCTAAGCTTACAAAGCCTAACAAAACTCCTCTTGAAGACCTGTTATCAAAACCTGCTTAATCAAAAGGTTTAGAATCTATGTTATGAGATGTTAGAGTCGTGCTCGACACAATCATCAGAATTTAAATTGTCTTGCTAGAGAAAAGAATTAAATGTAAATATTTCACTGGATGAATGGGAGGAAATATGTACAAACGCTCAATCATTAACATTTAATAGTAATCTTAAATTAATACAATACAACTGGATTATGAGAACATACATCACTCCAGTCGGGTTAAATAAAATTAACCAAAGTATCCCAGACACATGCATCAAATGCTCAGTCGAAAAAAGTACACTTTTGCACTGTATGTGGGATTGCCCGAAGGTACAGGAATTCTGGAAAGAGGTGGCTATGTTCGTTCATTCATTTTCTTTTTGGCTTAGTCGCTTTATTAATTCGGGGTCGCCACAGCGGAATGAACTGCCAACTTATCCAGCACGTTTTATGAAGCGGATGCCCTTCCAGCTGCATCCCATATCTGGGAAAGGTGGCTATGTTCATTTTTGAAATGGTATCAACAGAATTGCCCATGAAACCGGAAATGTTTATTTTGGGAATTACTTGTGAAAACATTGACTGCCACAGCAGTACTCGTAAACGTATCGATGTAAGTATACTCTAAGCAAAAAGTCTAATAGCTACAGTATGTACTAGAGGAAAATGGAAAGGCCATCTATTGAACAGATCAATAATATGTCCTTCTGTTTAGCTATGGAAAAGATTTCATACATGTTTAAAGGCAAGCTTACTGTTTTTGAGAAAATGTGAACACCCTTTATATATCTTATTTCAAATTTTAGCAATTTACTAAATGAAACAGGAAAAGACTAAATAAACTTAGTCTATCTACAAATTCCCACTATTTCCAAAGATTTATATAAACAAACCATTGTCATATTGATGATCTGCTGCATGTCTTCTATATGTGATTTGTATTTTAAACAATTTCTTCCTAATGTTTTTTTTAATAATCTGTTACTAATTTAAACAACCTGTGCCCCCCCTCCTTTTTTTTCTTTTTCTTCTAAATTAAAAGCAAAGATATAAATAAGATTGTGATGTTATATTGTCATATTTTTATTACATCTCAACAAAAAAGACTGTTTAAAAAAACATATAATAAACGTATCGTTCTAATACAGTTGAAAAATATAAATTTGCACATCGATGCATGTAAATACACATCAAAGGATGATTCAAGTAAATAATGAACTATAAACACTCACGTTCTGCAATGACGCACGCCATAAAGTTCTGTCGAACCCCGAAACAAATCACACCACATCTACATCTCATCTGATTCAGTCAAACTGTTCACTCTGGGAATGCTGTAGTTGCGATCCTAACAGTATGTTGGCTATACAGTATTTCTCTAAAGTGGTGATTATCACAAAGTGCACCTGCCTTTCTCTCTGTTTATCCTCAATTACTGTGTCTAATGATCTCACGTTATTTGTTGAACTTTTAACCACACCCACATAATAACGTAACAGGTAAAGAACGAATGTACATTTAGAAAACAGAATAATTAAGCAATCTTTTGAACAATAAGTATTCATTCGATTCTAAACCTTACCATTTCGTTGGAGTGCAGTGAGTGTACTATTCTGTGCTTCTGAATGGCTGTATTTAAATTTCTGTCGTGTTTTGTCTAGTGTAAAAGGCTAAATTGCTTAACACTGCAAATCTCGTCACATAGCGTGTTGTTAGGACACGAGGTTGCAATATAACCTGCTCGCCTAATGTTTAAGCTTGTAATGTTTATGTTATTTGCTAATTAATAACCACCTCATGTGGAACTCTGAGTCTCATTTCGGAGTCCACCGGAGGTCACATTTTCAGTTGTGGACGCATGTTTGAGAGCCTTCATGACTGAATGAATCACACCAAGGCAACCCAGGGTGTGATTGGCTAATATGATTGGCTAATATGTTTGGCTAAACTGGGCGGGTAAAATTACCAAAACAGCCGTTACGGCACGTAATGCACATTTTCAAAACAGGACATTTGACTTCAGCATTGTTTTTCAGATAAACAAGAATATTTCTTTATTTTATTTAACAGGCACAATGCTCATTAATCAACAGTAAAACTGTAAACAAGCCAGAGTTAGCCACAAGGGCTAATTTTCATCTGTTGTGCCCTGCCAGATTTTAAAAGGCAACCTAAAATCAAAAAGCACATCATCACACATACAATAACAGTAAAGTTACATACGACAAAAGAATAAAACAAACAATAAGAATTTCTTAAAATGTTAGACAAAAGAATTACACATGCTTACAAACTTGTTTTGCTCTCAGCCATTTCTTTAACTTGTATTTAAATGTTAAATAATTTGTAACACCCCTTAAATTGATAGGAAGTGTGTTCCAGAAATGACTGGCTCTAACTGAGAAGACTGATCGTGCAAAAGTTGTAGGCCTAAACTGCACAGCACAGTCTCCTCTGGTAACAGATCATGTTGCTTGATCATTATTATTCTTGTGTGTTACAAACTCACATAATGGGGGTGGAGCATATCCATTTAATATTTTAAAAATCATACAAGCATCAGCCAAATATTTCATATTATCAAAGCTTAATAAATAATGTTTTTGTATAATATTACAATGATGATACCTAATAGACTTCTGATCCAATAATAAAGTGCCTGCTTATAAAGTGATTCAGCTGATTTTAAAGCTGCTTTACCGGTGTGTGACCAACTAGTAAGACAATATGTAATATGAGAAAAAAAATCATAGAGTGCATAAAAAGTTTTGCTGCTTCATTAGTCAAGTAAGGTCGTATATGCCTGAAGTTGGCTAGATTAACTTTTATAATGTTCACTTAGCGTGTTTCCTAAATATCTGCAAGCATTTTATGGTATTTTTATGCTTAAGAAGAATCAAATACTTACACACAGCACCTGTGTGTAACTAGGTGTTTTTTACTGTTCATTAGTAGGTTTAAGCTGGTTTTAGTTTTAGATGAAAGTCTACACGTTCTGAATGAAAACTGATCAACCATGTTTGAAATGCTCGAGCACCTTAAGCAAGCATTCGTGACCTGATTTCTGTAAGTTGACATTATTCCCCAAAAAAACATTGAAGTCTTACAGCTATAGTTCTTCAGGGCAAAGTCTGGAGAGCTTGACATCATTTAGTGTGCAGCTCCCAGTGAAGGTAAAGCCTCAGGAGAGATGAGTGGAGAAGTTCTGCGCTGGTGTACAGTTTCATTTGACTTGCTACAGGTCAGCACAATAGCCTGGCCTAATTATGTCCTGCAGGTATTGTCTGGAAACCCAAATCAGATCAGCCGTTCGGCCTGTGAATAGTTACGACGAAGTCATCCAGCGCTAACAATAACTGTAATAAAAGTTGGTTATTAATCTGAAAAGCAATGTTTCAAGGCCTGAAGGTAAGTGGAGTGTGTGTGACACACCAATGAAGCTAATGAAAGTTTCAGATGGCTCTATCTGAAAAGTCAACACAGATGGCCGGGAAAATCTTTGCTAAAGCCTCATTTCAAGAGTCATGCCAAGAAATAACATAAAGCTAATAATTCACTGAACTATGTGCATGCTGTATGTGTGACAAGAAAACATAACCAGAGATCTTCCATCATTCACTTGCGCTTCGTTCTGTGTGTACTGTTATGAGTATAGGAGCAGTCATTAAAGAGAGAATGCAGATGTGCTAAACAATGTTTTCCCACATTCGGCCCTTAGAGCCCAAATACTAGCCACCACATTTGTCTTCCTAAAATCACTCCATCTGTTCTTGTATAATCATTCCATCTAACACTTTCTGCAAGAAAACTGTACAAAATTTAGTTCTAAAAGCCACAAAGGAGACACAGAATAAATGAGCCAACCAAACACAGACACTGGTGTACATTCAACAACTGCAGTCTCAGAAATAAAGGTACAAGATCTGTCACTGGGATGGTTCCTAAAAAGTCCATATTACAGTTTTTCTCCTTTGGTTTGGCTCATTTCTTGAAACTGGAATTACATTTTGAAACCAACATGAACAAACCTTCAAACCACTTGGCAATTGTTCACAACAGAATAGATTTTTCTCAATTTCATCAAATTGCAAATGTCTAAGTACATCTAGCCTACATTTAGCACAATTTCCAAGTGAATAGATCTAGTTGATCTAAACTGATTGTTGATTCTCAGTTCAATGGTTGTTTGCTCCAAAATGTGTCAGCGTCATTTCATTGTATAAGTCATCACATGCACAATAGTCTGTTCAATTTTCAAAATTAGTCAAGAACATAATACCATGAATATCATTTATGAATCTGTGGAACATTTGATACATTTATTACAGCAATTGACAGTCAGGTGAAGCTAGAACTTGACTAACAGCGGAGGAGTTTCACACGTCTCAGATGACCATCAAGCACTGTAGGCTGCATATAATTTTCATTGTTTTTTGTTTGCGTGTTTATATTACAGTATATTATGCTGTACATTTTTATTCTGATGTATGTTAATTACTTTATGTGTGTGACTGATAATAGTTACAATTTCATTGGCAATGAACAGTATGATGTTAAACCTTGGAGGCTACTCTTAACCTAAAATCCCAACACTATCTCGGGGCAATTCATAACTTTTTGATTTAGTGGCTAATTCGGATGAATTTGTACGATCTTATTTATACAATTTAGTATGATTTGCTTATCCCCCAATGATGGTTGGGTTTAGGGGTGTGGTTGGGTGCCAAGCCTCCTTTTTAAATTTGTACATTTTTGTACGACTGAACACGTACGAATTAGCCACTGAACTGACAAAACGTAAAATAGTTACATTTCCTCATGAGATCAGACTGAAAATCCTTATTTCTCATAATTTTTTAAATCTTAATTTATTTTATTTAGTTTTTTTACACATTTGCATTCTGTCAAAAGACAAAAAAAAAACAAAAACAGGTCAGTAACCATTTTCAAAAACTGGGCTAAGACTGAAAAGTGGACATGAGGGATATTTCAAAGGTCCTCTGTCATAGTGACAAAACATGTAAACATTTTGACTTGCAGTGCTTACGCAATGCCAAAGGGACAAAGGATTTTGGGGGCACTGACTCTTTAAATGAGAAGGAAATTTAGTTTTGACATATGAATGAACAGTTTTAAGAAAGATATAAGCTTTTGTGAGTGATCTATAGTGTTATGCTGAACTGTAAGACTGTTTTGCAAAACAATCTTAGATTAAATCAACTAAATTGTATGTTTGTGAATGAGTGTACATGGGTGTTTCCCAGTACCGGGTTGCAGCTGGAAGGGCATCCGCTGTGTAAAACATATGCTGAATAAGTTGGTGGTTTATTCCGCTGTGGTGACCCCTGATGAATAAAGAGACTAAGCCGAAGGAAAATCATTAAATGAATTCAATGCTACTGCCAAATTTGTGGAATTTGAAGATCGCATGTGCACTGGCACCACCAAAACTGCTTCAGTTTGACCAATGAATGTACAATTATCTGCTTTCCAATGATATAAGTTGGTTTATGATATCTCTAGAATTGGCAGAATTATAACAAATATGTGGCAGCACGGTGGCGCAGTGAGTAGCACAATCGCCTTACAGCAAGAAGGTCACTGGTTCGAGCCCCGGCTGGGTCAGTTGGCATTTCTGTGTGGAGTTAATTATTTCTGTTAAGTGACAAGACTTTTGTCCAAGCAAAGTCAGACCTTACTGACCTTATAAAATATAAAAAAATAAAGGCATGATCATATTTTATTTTGGTAAAATAAGTATAATCTAGAGAGGCCTTTGCCTTTCATATACTGTAAGCCACTTCTGATACCAAATAATCAACTAGAAGTCAAGTTATTATTTTTTTTTCCTAAAACTTGTATAGGCGACATGACTTTTGTCAGTTAGTGTATATAATTTATAGAAACTTTTATTGGGGGCCTCACTTATTGGTTAAATCTGCCCCTGCCAATGAGATTAGTCTGATTAGGGCAGTACTGAAAGCAAAATGGTGTCCAGGGTGATACTAGCAAAATGTACTTTGTGTATTCAATTTTAATGCACTAGAGTGTATTGCGTGTGAGAGTTGAACCCAAACTCACCTCCAGTTTATGTTCCAAGAGATGCTACATAGAGTTTGTGCTACAGGCCTAGACTTTGACACATGGTCTTAGCGCGTATATGACAGGAGGATCTAGCACTCTATTTAGAAAAGGTTTTCAGCATGCTACACGTTACTCCTGACCGCATATTTTGTCGTAGCCTTTGAAGGGTCGCCCCACCTGTGTAAACGTCATGAACGTGGCCTTGATTACTGTCAAAACAATTCCATCAAGAGTCCAAACACTTAAAGCAGCTCACATTAGAATCAGCGCACAAGGCTTCAACATGACTTACAGCTGGTTAAGTGCCGTTTTATAGCGTAGAATCCAGTGTAAGTGTCCGCTAAGCTGTTGCCGTTTAAAATGCCACTGTAAAACTCCTCAACTGGGCCAGTAACATCTGACAATGATTAACGTTTTAGTGCCCCCAAGAATTCCAGTCACTTTGACTTTTGAGAAAATGTGACTGGCAGCGTTTTTTTGTTGTAATAAATGCTGATGGGATGTGATGGCAAGAAAATGATGTAATGACAATGCTGATTGATTAATGGCATCACAATTACGCTCACATACAATCCTTTCACTCGTAAGCTCTAATGAAAGGCACAAGGAAGAGAATCCAAAACTGAACTAATTTGATTTTAAATTAGTTTGTGCTTTAAAGGGTTCTTTAAATCTTATTAGGCAACAATGCAATTTAAAATCTGTTTTTGAAATCTAGTTTAACATGAAATAAAATAAAATAAAATAAAATAAAATAAAATAAAATAAAATAAAATAAAATAAAATAAAATAAAATAAAATAAAATAAAATAAAATAAAATAAA
>CAIGQZ010032675.1:5110884-5126967 GCA_903798205.1 Danio tinwini
AAATAAAATAAAATAAAATAAAATAAAATAAAATAAAATAAAATAAACAACAAAACGCAATACAACACAAAATATTAAATAAAACTATTTTTTATTAAATTAAATGTACAAAATAATAAAATAAAATACAAATGAATAAATAATAAACAAATAAAAAATTAAATAAATTAAATAAAACACAAAATAAAACTAATTTTTTTTATTAAATTAAATGCAAAAATAAGAAAAATTTAATAAATAAAATAAAATACAACAACAAAACAAAACTAAAAATGTTATTAAATTAAAAGTAAAATATCAAAATAAATGAGTAAATGAACAAAGAAATAAAATAAAATAAATTAAATTAAATTAAACAAAAAATATAAAATTAAATATAAAAATAATACAATAAAATAAATTTGAAATAAATAAATGACTAAATTACTAAATGAACAAATAAAAAAACTAAATAAAATAAAATAAAATAAAATAAAAACAAAACAAAACAAAACAAAACAAAACAAAACAAAACAAAACAAAACATAAAATAAAATAAAATAAAAATCACTGTTTTTTGAAAAATCATTTACTTGAATTTATCTCCTGCAAAAAAAACGTGTATTTGTAAAATATGTATAAATAAGTAAGTGAGTACGTAAGTTATACATACTTATATACTGTCATTTTACCTGCAGATTTTAAAATGTGAAATTTCAAACATAAAAATTGACTTGACTCACAGCCATCAAAATGCTTCCACATGCCTACCTGTCTGCAAACTCTATGAAATGCTTCTTTTATCTACTAAGCCTGAAAGGAGAGCATTAGTGTGTGGGAGAGAGTCTTGTGCAGGGCTGAATGTCCGCCGGGGATAAGGGTGTGAGAAGAGAGGGGGCAAGGTCAGGGTCAAAGGTCACTAAGTGTCTGGACCAGGTCAAGCGAGGGGGTCAGATATCCATTAAAATCACATCCTGTGCGATTGCAGTAATTCTAGCAAAGCCTTGTAGAAATGACAAACAAATCTTCTTTTTACTATATGCATTTTATAAATAAAACAACATTTTAAAAAATCCTGGTTTCTTTAAAAAAAAATAAGCAACTAATTTGACTTGAAATTAGGAATGAGGAACTTCTCGCTAAGCAATAATAATTATAAGCAAATTTCCACATAACGATGGAATGCACATCAAATGAAGGCGTGGTCATAGTGTGTATAAGAGTACTTCTATTTTCTTAATGCATATTTTCATGCATTCATGTTTCTAGCACTATTTATGTGTGTATATGGGTGCGTGCATGTGCCATGCAACACAGTCATTATACAAGTTATCGAGGCTTAAGGAATAATAAATCATCCTAAAATAAATATTGCCCATTTAGCTGTAAACCCATAAGACTTCACCTTTGGCACATACATTAACACATTTCTAATATAACATTTCTAACCCTCATTTTATATTTAATTGCAGTATAATTACAATAATAATAATAATAATAATAATAATAATAATAATAATAATAATAAATAATAATACTAATACTAATAATAATAATAATAATAATAATAATAATGATAAATAATAATAATAATAATGATGATAATAATAAATAATAACAATAATAATAATAATACTGATGATAATGATAATGATAAATAATAATAATAATAATAATAATAATAATAATGCTATTATCATTAATAATAATAAAGTGATTTACTAATTTTTCTGCTTCATTTAGCTGTGAACCATAAGACTGCTTCTTCTTTAGTACATAAATTAACACATTTAATTACAGTATGATTACAAAAATATTCTTCTTATTATTTTTATTATTATTATTATTATTAATCATAATAATAATAAAAGTAATTTACTATTTTTTTGCCTCATTTAGCTGTGAACCTATAAGATTTTATTTCTTCTTTAGTACATAAATTAACACATTTAATTACAGTATGATTAAAAAATAATAATAATAGTAATAATAATAATAATAATGATTATTATTATTATTATTATTATTATTATTATAACAACACTAAAGTAATTTACTATTTTTATGCCTCATTTAGCTGTAAACCTACAAATTAATAACATTTCTAATATCATCTAGGCTTATTGTCAGTGAAAGGAAGGGGGAGTATTTTTCTCTAAAAGTGGACCCTCATTTTGTCTTTAATTATTATATAACAAACAATAGCTATATTAATATTATATAATATTAATAATAATAATAATAATAAAGTGCTTTTCTATTTGTTAATCTTTCTTGCAATAATTAATTTTTACATGTAAATGTGTTTTAGCATTAAAATGAACTTTTTTGTAATAAGCTTAAATAAGGTAGATTTAATAAAGACATTTGTTGTTCATTTTGTGTCTGAGGTATTAGGTCCAAGGTTACAAATATGCTAAAAACATTATTTGCAAAAGGAAAAGTTTTATTCTATTTTAACAGCATTACGACATTAAAAGAAGACATCTCTTACTAATGCATGTCAGTAGATTGCAGGTTTTCGTTCATTGATGTTTTCATTGGCCAAATCAATTTACTGAAGTAAAAAACACAGTGACTGGAACTGTTCCACAATCAAGAGCGATAACCAACAGAGGATTTCACTTGCTCTTAAAGCCTATGTCGAACAGTTATTTTTCACAATTCCCAATGGCATTCATTCATTTCCCTTCGGCTTAGTCCCTTATTTATCAAGGTCGCCACAGTGGAATGAACCGCCAACTATTCCGGCACATATTCCGCGGTTTTACACAGCGGATGCCATTTCCAGCCACAACCCAGTACTGGGAAACACCCATACACACTCTCATTGACACACACACACACACACACACACACACACACATATATACTACGGCCAATTTTGATTACACAATTCACCTATATCGCATGTCTTTCGACTGGGGGGAAACCGAAAGCCCCGGAGGAAACCCATGCCAACACGAGGAGAACATGCAAACTCCACACTGAAATGCCAAGTGGTCCAGCCGAACTCAAACCAGCAAGCTTCTTGCTGTGAGGCAACAGTGCTAACCACCCACAATGGCATATCAGTCAAAAAAAAATAATGGGACAAGGGAGGCCCTACTGTATATGGGACAAAACAAATTCTGGAACTTTGGCAGAACCACCTGAACCCAAAATGTTTTGAATTGCATAAAAACACTCAAATCATATATAATTATTTTTAGGACCGTTTTTGGGTACACCAACCTTTCCACAGAGGGACCGAAATCCCGAGTACAATTGAATTTCCCAAGGGTTTGTTGACATAATTTTAATTTTGGGTTGAACTCACTATTTAATTTATTAATATCATGAGAAAACTCATTATAAATACAGAACAATTATTTGTCACATCCTCCTGAGAACTCCATAATGCTTTTGCAGTGAGACAATGTACAATTGAAGTCAGAATTATTAGCCCTCCTGAATTATTAGCCCCCCCCCCCGTATATTTTTCCCCAATTTCGGTTCAATGGAGAGGAGATTTTTTTCCAACACAGTTCTAAATATAATAGTTTTAATAACTAACTTTATCTTTACCATGATGAAAGTACAAAATATTTTACTATATATTTCTATATATCGTCACCTTGGAATTATAAGGTTCTATCTCCGTTCTGAATGATTTTGAGATACAGAGCTTCAAAGTTTTGCATTCCATATAGCAAACAATATGTGTGTAACAGTTCTCTTTTATACATAAACATGACAGAGACCCTATATAGACTCTAAATGTAAATTATCAAAGTTCTCTTTGCAAATTGGAGTAAAAAAAAAAAAAACACGGTAAATGCAGATTAAAGAACCTTCTAATTCTAAAAAGTAATTTTCCATTTTCCATTTTTTCATCTTCCATTTTCTAATTATAAGGTTCTATCTGGCAGATCATTCATTGAAGCATTACTTTTCAAGAAATACCATCAAACAAATATATAATTTGTTGTTGTAGCAATATGTTGATGCTTGAGAAAGTAATTTTTTTGCTTTCTATAACATTTAGTTCATGTTTTACGATGAATATTTTTTCTTGGTCTAATTAAGGCTGTGCTAAATATTTTGTCCAGTGCAGAAGGTAATTTTTCTAATTAATATGTTAATATTTATTACATTTTATGCTTTATGTGAATTATTGAATTATATTTATTGAATTACATGCCTCAATAATTAAATAAAAAATTAAATTAAATTAAATTAAGTATTTGCCCTTTAAGGCTTAATATCAAATTTAAACACTTTAAAAGAAAACAGACAATGAGCAAATGAGTTTAATAAACACTGAAAAGTGTTTCACTGAGTATACAAATACAAATATTTTACATTTAATATGTACATTTTTTTTATATTTGTTTCTTTTTTAACAATGTAAAATTTAACATTTCATCTCAATGTCAAAAAATGCTTCTAAATCATCACATTTACACACATCTTTTCAGTTTCAGGTTTCTTTTCAATTTTGTGTGGTGCAACATCATTTAGCCAACGCTGATTTTGTCTTTCTGGTCTTTCCCGCTGTCAATGGAGCAGTCCGGCGAAATGACAAAGAAAGCTGATCCTGATTGGTCCTCGTGTGTGAATTAAAAATGCTGATTGGCTCACAGAAAGAACCTTATAGAGTCGAGCTAGAGTTCAACTTTATAGATAAAACCTTTTTTTTTTATAAAAAATCTTAAAATGTAAATAACTTTTAAAAAAATCACATAATGTAAATAAGTTGTCATTTAATAAGAATATATGAATAACTAAATTTTGACAAAAATGTCAGATCGAACCTTATAATTCTAAGGTGACGATATATATTTATTATATTTTTCAAGATACTAGTATTTAGCTTAAAGTGACATTTAAAGGCTTAACTAGGTTAATTAGGTTAATTAGGCAAGTTAGGATAATAAGGATAATTAAGTTACTGGATAACAGTTGTTTGTTCTGTAGACAATCAAATAAAAATACTGCTTAAGGGAGCTAATAATTGACCTTAAAATGTTTGTTTTTTTTACTAAAACAGCTTTTATTCTAGCCGAAATAAAACAAATAAGACATTCTCCAGAAGAAAAAATATTATAGGAAATACTGTGAAAAATTCCTTGCTCTGTTAAACATCATTCGGGAAATATTTAATAAAAGAAAAAAATAAAATTCAAAAGGAGGGTGAATAATTGTGACTTTAACTGTAAGTCTGTTTACATTCGACACCGCTTCAGTATACTTCTGTTAGGGTTAAGGGTCCTCCAGATAGAAGCGAAGGGGCACAGGTCATGTGAACTGGCTGTGGTTTGTTTAGCAGAAGTAATGTTCTCCGGTGCTCTTGGGAAGAGCTGATGCAGGTGAGTCAAAGGTGGGTCAACCAATGCCTGTCTGTATTTATCCATGTGCATTTGGGAAACAGAAAGCCAAGTAGACAAAACACGCAGAGCTGACAGCCCTTTTCTCGTGCATTGTGCGTCTTGTTTACGCCAGACAACTGCAAAGAGTAAAAAGACTCTCCACATCACATACTGACAAATGCAACGTTTTTGTTCCGCTTGTTGTGAAATCACACCAAACAAAACAATACGCGAATCTGAGAGAGCATGAAAAAAATAGATAGTAAAAGGGATCAAAGAGGCCTGTTCTCCATCTGAGACAGCGAAGCGTTTGAAACCCCAGACGTTTTTCATAGAGATCAGAGAGATAAATAACACAATAAACAAGTCCATTAGCCAGCAGAGCGAAAAGAAGAGGAATAAACACCGAACGTGAGGAAAATATTTGTAGTTCCTCTGTTTAAGACTTTGTTTTATCACAGCTGGCTGGCAAAAACCTCTCCACCTGTTTCATTTATCGAGTGTGAGAAACTGTCTGTGTGGTCAAACACACACAGAACGACATTGACCATTCACTTTCTGAGCAGCTTTAAGAAAGAAAATAAAAGCCATAACATTAACAAACAAATAATCTTGAAATTAATCCTACCATTTTTTTAAAAAAGGTACAACATAAACTTTAAAAAAGACAAGACATTGATTCAGTTCACTAAAGTTATGTGTTCCTCAGGGTTCTGTTCTCTGACCATTACTCTTTAGCATCTACAGGTACATGCTTCCTTTAGGTCACATTATCCGTCAACATGACCATTCACTTTCGAAGCAGTTTAGGAGTAGTCACAGTTAGACATTTAAGAAAGAAAACAAAAGTCATAAATGTAAATAACCATCTACAAATAATAACTTCTGGATGATCATTTGGAAAAGTGGCAGAAGGTCGATTTTTCAGATGATTCATCTGTTGAACTGCATCCCAATCATCACAAATACTGCAGAAGACCTATTGGAAATTCTTCAGCAGGATAGAGCTCCTTCTCATACTTCAGCCTCCACATCAAATTTCCTGAAAGCAAAGAAGGTCAAGGTGCTCCAGGATTGGCCAGTCCAATCACCAGACATGAACATTATTGAACATGTCTGGAATAAGATGAAGGAGGAGGCATTGAAGATGAATCTAAATAATTTTGATGAACTCTGGGAGTCCAGCAAGAATGCTTTCTTTGCCATTTCAGATGACTTTATTAATGTTATTTGAGTCATTGCTGAAATGTATGGATGCAGTCGTCTTTTTTTACTGCACCATGACTTTATATTCTATACTGTACATTATTTCTGTCAAGTGACAGGACTTCTGTTAAGTCAGACCTTAGTGTCCTAATTAAATAATAACAAATGAAGGCATGATTATATTTTATTTTGGTAAATAAGCGTAATCTGGAGGCCTTTGCCTTTCATATAAGCCACTTCTGATACCAAACGATCAACTAGTTATTATTTGTGTTCCTAAAACTTGGATAGACGACAAGACTATTGTCAGGTAGTGCATATAAGAATAAGTCATCATACTACATTTTTTTATTATAAAATTAACAGTTTGAAGGATAGTGTGCGAATGTTACTGTACTTGATCATATTTGTTAATCTTAAGGTAATATAAAATAACTGTTTCCTCTTATGTTACCTGATGTCCATTAAACAATAGTAACAGAGCTGCATCAGTATTTCTCCTTGTTAGATAATGCTAACTAATGTTTTGAATGTGTTTTTGAATAGTTATATTATCGCAGTTAGTATGTTAGTTTGACTTATTTTACTAAATTAAGTTTAATAAAAAGAAAACAAGAAAAAATATCGGGAAATTAGCTGAAAAAAAGGTTTGTGTTTGAACACATGAAGATAAAAATAAATTTAATATAATAAAATAGACAAGAAAAAATACCTATCTGAGATGGAAAGATATACAAGAGCTTTAATAGACTTAAATATTAAAGAAACAGCTTAAACGATGTATATTTTTGTCATGCATGACAGATTTTTTTAATTCTTTTCATTAAAAAGCTCAAGATAAATTAAATTTGCACGTCAATGAAGTTATCTGCGTTTATTTTAATCCACTGCAGTCCCACATGTGGAATCTAACCCCCCACCCCCAGCAGACACTATACGGCGGGAAAAACCACAACATTATCATCCAACAGTCAAAGAGACAACTCAAAATGAAGAATTCTTTATTGCGATGCCAAGAATCATGAGAAACAGAGAAGACAAGAGATTCATGAAAAGAAAAAGCAACATCCCTGAAGACCACAGCTTTTTTAGGGGCTTAACAGCTGAGACTTCAAGCTTTGTAATTTTTGTAATCTAAGTCGTTACGTTCTATTATAACTAACAGAAACTACAGGGGAGACGACGACAATATGTTTCCCTTTCTCTCGACTGTTAGATGTGGTTAATGCCTTGTCTGGTCAGAAATGTATTCTCAAGGTTTTCCATTGTTTAACGCTTGTTTTGCTCACCGCACAATAGGGATTTGCATGACTAGGGTGAGAATCATTACACAATCCACATATATACGGACCATAAATACCAAGCGTTTTGCGATTGTTCACACAGGAATTCGCAAAAGAGTCAATAATTCAGTTTTATGTGAAGTTGTCCTTGGTGCTTGGCATGCAAATCGTGTTGCTGCAATGCTACAGTGTTGCAACTAATACACAAATGCTGTCATATAGCTATAAACATGCATTAATTCACCAGCATACGTTAACACACTGGAGTCAAATTGATTAATTTTACAACCCCAAATCAGAAACAAAAATTGGGACAGTTTGGAAAACGCAAATATAAATGAAAGAAGTGATTTCTAAATAGACATTGACTTGTATTTCATTGCATGCAACAAACATTATTTAATGTGTTCCCTGTGTTTTTTATTGGGGTTTTTTTCCCCAAAATAAACACGTTTCCAATTTTGGTTCTAGCAAAACATTTAAAAAAAATTTGGTACAGTAAAGCATTTACCACTTTGTGATGCTGCCATTCCTCTTCACAGCATTTAATAGACATTTAGAGACTAAAGACATCAAATGATGAAGTGTTTCAGGTGTAATTTTGTCCCATTCTTCCTGCAAACAAGTCTTAAGGTGGGGTCTTTGTTGTCGCATTTTGCATTTCAAAATTCTCTACATTCTCTATTGGAGAGAGGTTGGGACTGTGGGCAGGCCAGTCAAGTACCTGTATCCTCATCCTCAGCAGCCTGGACTATGTAATGTGTACAGAATCATTTAACCAATTTACCTGATAACTACTGTATAGCCCTTAATTACTCCTCTCCAGACTTTATTTTTTGGAATGTGTTGCAGGTCTGAATAACAGGAAACAATGTATATTTACAAATTAAATAAAGTTGACCAGACAAAACATTAAATATTTGTGTTCATATTGTCTGCAATGAAATACAAGTTAAAGTAAATTTATAAATCACTAGTGTCTTTTTTATTTGCGCTTTTCATACAGTCACAACTTTTTCTGATTTGGGGTTGCCTAATAAATGAATGAGCTTTCTAGAGCCATTCACTGCCAATGCACACCCTGGAAGAGCCAGGATAAAATGTAATAAAACTTTCTAGGCAGTTTAGTAGATGTCACCATTAGACATTCATGAAAGAAAATAAAAGTCATAAAATAACCAATCAAAATTAATATTGCTATTTTATTAAGTATAATGCAACATAAAAAAACAAGACATGAATTCAATTAGACTAGTAACATTGCAACATTATTGCAACATTCAAGTATGATATAAATATTAAAAAAGACTAGACATAAATTCAGTTTACTAAAGCTATTTATTCCTCAGGGTTTTATTCTCGGACCATTACTCTTTATCATCTACATGTACGTGCTTTGATAAAATGCAGGATCATTTTATGCATGCAAGATAAAATGTAATAAAACTTTGACTGTGTTGTCCGAAAGAAGAAGATCAAACATTGGGATGTAAAATACAGGATAACTCTATCATGTTTACATGTGTATTTGTCTGTTTAAACACACAACCAAATCCCAAAGTGATATGCCACAGCCATAGGTGATATGTTATACCCAGGGTGATATGCCAAAGCCATAGGTGATATGACATACCCAGGGTGATATGCCACAGCCATATCACCCTGCAGTCCAAGACTGGTTACTTACTGAAGCTAAGCATGGCTGAGCCTGGTCAGTACCTGGAAAGGAAGTAACTAGGTTGCTGTTGGAAGTGGTGTTAGTGAGGCCAGCAGGGTCTGTTCAACCTGCGATCTGTGTGGGTCCTAATGCCCCAGTAAATTAAAGAGGACACTATACTGTCAGTGAGCAGCGTCTTTTGGATGAGACGTTAAACTGAGGTCCTGTCATTAACCAAGGCCAAGTTCCCTCCATAGGCCCTTACCCATCATGACCTCCCAATAATCCCCATCCACTAAATTGGCTCAATCTCGGTCTCAGCCCATAGCTGGTGTGTGGTGAGCACACTGGTGCCATTCTCCTGTGGCTGCCTTCCCATCATCCAAGTAGATGCTGCACACTGGTAGAGCAAGTAGTTTGACTGTTTTCTGCTGTTTATTATTCCTAGTCCCATTATTACTCCCATAGGCAACTGATTAGGAAGTTCTAAAACAAGCGCAAAAACAAGCGCACTTCCACATTGCAGAATAAGGTCAAAACCGAATTGTACCGAATTTTTTGACAACATAGTTTCAAGCCAAAAGGATCCTACGCTGTAAAAAATGCAGAGTTCTACACAATTCATTCATGTTGTCCCAACACAAATTGATTAAGGTAACAACACTTTTACCAAATTTATGTGGATTGAACATAAAAAAATTAAGTTGTCCCAATGAAATCTCAAGAATTGTGTCGTTTCAGCTTCATTTAAATAAGTAATTTGAACGAGTAGTTTGAATGTGTATTGGCTGCTCCTGCTCTTATGTGAAGAATAATGTCAACGTGTAGTTAGTAGGGGTGAAATGGATCACTGTTGATCCGTGATCCGTGGGGATCACAACTCACGGTTCGAAACGCACGTGACCCGCTGAATAATATATTTTTTTAACTTGTCAGTTAATCCAACATTTATAACCACTGCAGAGAGATCGCCTTCTGCATCATTCAAATCGCGTGCATAAAAGCATTTAGGCTTCCCTGTAAGATAGAACGATGACGGGAAAAGTTGTGGTGGGACCAGGGCTTAATTTGTGTTGGAACATTCCGGATCCGGCACCTCTGAAATCTGATCCGACACCTCATTTTACCGATACCCCTCCTCAACCGCTCTCCTACCTGTCCGCTGTTCACTTTCATTTTTTTCCGCGACTCCCCTACCCCTCTTCACTTTCGTCCGCGACACCTCCACCTCGCTCACTTCCATCTGCGACAGTCCTCCGCCATCCACCGCCCCAACAACCCCAAAGCCCCCCCAAAATCCCCGCAAATTCACCAGCGAAAAATGACGCTGGTGAATTGTTGACACTGATAAAAGCAATTACATTGTGTAACCAACAGATGGCGACAAACAACTATCGAAATTATGTGACTGAATAGGTTTTCAAAAATAATACACCTACAGTATAGTAAAACATGAAGTTTTATGTGTGAATTGTTGAATCATTAATTGAAGATAAAATTATCTGTTGTACAAGATGTGAGATTTCTATATTTAGCATTATCAGCAACACTAAAAAATCATATTTCATATTAAATACTTCTCTTTTTTCAGCTGGTTCTTTCTTGATTGTTATTTTTATTAACATTACAGGTTCAAAGTTCTGTTTGTTAAAAGCAATGTTTTTGCTGTAATATTTTTTATATAAATCGAAAAGAAAATTGTCTTGTCACTTTTTTGCTGATCCGAAAAATGGTCCATTCCGTGACTAAAAAACCGTAGTGTGATCCGAACTGCAGATTTGTGATCAGTTACACCACTAGTAGTTAGAATAACTGATATGGCCATTCTAGTAGTTACAGAATTCTTCTAGTTCAAGTGTTAATAGTAATTAATTCACATTTCTACAATTACAAATGGTAAAAGCCCAATATATTAAGTAGGGTTGCCTGATATTAGAAAAATCTGACATTGCAATGTTTCGTTTTTCTGTGATATATATTGCGATTTAAATATAATTTCACCAGATGAATTGATGAATAGTTAGTTCTATTTGGGAAAGGTTTCATTCATTTAGATACAACAACCAAGTCTTTGCAGTGCATTACAAGCATATGGGACATTCTACCAGAAACATACATCATCTGTGCCTTAAATAAAAACATAAATACAGTGAATAAAAAGTATTTAATCCCAAACAATTTCTAAAATGAACTGATAGTTGATTTCTGTGAGTTGTTCTGTAAAGGAATATGTCATTCATTTGGTTCTCAGATTTTTGTTCTTTATTAAAAACCCTTTACAAATGTACAAACGCTGTCATTGTCCTTGTCCTCAGCCCTTTCGAACCTAATAATTTTTATGCTAAAAAGTGTTATTTAGGGAAAAAAAACCTTCAGAAATAGCACGTTTAAGTTGTTATCATTCACATCAACTAATTAAAAAGACGAACTTATAAATAAATTCTACAAATAATTACAAATATACAATACAAATAAATTTACAATTGTCCCAATGTTTCTGTCAGTCCTGTCACATTTGCATTAAATTAACATAAAATGTGTGCAATACACCATTAAGGCTATGACTCGGAAGAGACATCATTTGATGGAGAAGAAGCTGACTGATCAAGAATGCATTTTATAATTGAACAGTATGATTTTATGCTTGTTTTGTATCATTTTTCAAGAACGACAAGCTTAAAGGTCAGGCCCTGTCACATTTTCTATAAGTGAAAATGTACGTTTATGAGTGTCCCATATACTCTAAATACGAGAGAGCAAAAATAAATGTTTTATGGTTTTCTGAAGATTATAACATTATTTAGGTACAAAATTGAACAATCAAACCTAAAGCAGCAAGGTCATCATTCTATAAATTATTTTTAAATCTAATCTTGCGATGTGACTACTGCAGATACACACATTGCGGCATCGATGCTCAAAGGATATATTGTGCAGCCCTAATATAAAGCCATCACTTAAGCATGGGGTTTTACTAAAGTGGACAGAAATTTATGTAAGAGTTAGTGAATCAAAGGCCGCAGTAAAGCAAACAGAGAAGTGAGACAGTATCAAATTTACTCGCTCACATCATTTAGCATGACAGGTCATTATATCGTGGCTGCAGTGCGGCGGCTGTACAAATAACAGAGGAAGTTCTGATCTCTCGGTGGGTCAAAGCCTTCAAAACACGCTCCCTGCACCCTCAAGCAACGGTAGTGTTTGCCTGAGGGCTCCAGGAAGCCCTTCCGCTTGCTTGTGAAACATTAGAGTTAACATTTCAATTAACCTGACAGTGGGTTTTGCCCAATTCCTTTACTGAAATCAACATCAGACCAGCTGATTGTAAAGTATTGGAGGAAAACACACTGAAGTGAATTCAGTAACAAGACTGTTAACCCTTGTGTGTTTTTAGGAACGTTTTCATCCACTTAAGGTGGTTTTGGGTCTTCATTTGGCCACAACTTTCTCTGTGTTTCAGCAAATGGGAGGATTTTTGGCGACAAATCTTATTTTGACACATATTTTGGGAAAATGCCTTTAAAAAAACTCAACAATACATTCAAATTTGCTACCCTTTCGTTCTGTTAGTGGCTGTTTTTGCCCTATTGACTCTCATTATTATCACATTTATGAATTGCAAAGCCATGACATCATATTATTATGTATTCTTCTTTATTATTAGTGTGGTTTGCTCTGTTGGGAAGAGGTAAAGGTATTATTAGAGACACACACACACAATTTGATTATTTTAAATGTATATATGATATAAATGTTAGCCAGGTTGTCAAAATAAAGTTATGGAAAAATTGGGTAGTTTAGGATTAGTTTACAAGAGCTTGGAGAAGGCCAGTAGTTTAAGATAGTGCAGCCACTAATTAACTGTGTAAGTGGTGCAGTCAGTAAAGAACTGCAGCATGGAAAATACATTAGGTTAGTCATATGACATTCACTAAGTGAATCAGAACATACGTTCATACACTTTGACTTTTACTTATCTGGTGGAATGAAAGATCAGACAAGGGCTGTGATCGTACATTGAGTTGAATAGGACACAATATAACAGTGTAATGTTCAAGTCAATGGTTATACTGTATATTTGAATGCTGAGTATTGACTGTGCACAGATAATGACTATTATCTAAATTTTGCCTTGATACAACTGAGAAAATCAAAATAAGCACCTCAGCTCTCAGAACATAGTAAACATAGTCAGTGTATTTATGCACTAGGGGTGTCAAAATTAATTGTTTCTTCGGTGCACCACGATGCAGACGTGGACATTTCGGTATCGGTTCAGTAATGTGTGAGAGTTATTATGTACTGACGTCATTTATCTCATATGCGCTGATGCTGTAGCTTACTATGGTGAGGGAGGCGAGTGCAAGTATTTGCAACACTCTAAACTACTTAAAAACGCAGAAACTGTGCACAATTTCATTGCGTGTGTGTTTGCTGGACAGACTTTCACTGACACTTACAGCAGTAGCCCCTATTACACTAAGATTGAGAGAATGAAAGTAAACTCTCTCTCTCACACACACACACACACACACACACACACATCTGTGAAGAGTGCAGCGCGCAAGAGCCAATTGCAGTCCTTTCTGTTGAGCGGGTGACCAATCATAGGGGTGTAAGAGAACTTGATAGACAAGGATCAGAAAGCAAGCGGGATATTCATATTTGCTTATATTATTTGCTATAAATGTTCATGTTGTTTAAAGGTACAGTTTATATATCTGACTGTTTGTATTAAAGGACACATTTGTATTACAAATAGTATATAAATATATTTATACATTTTAATACAAAAATTGCTGTGCTGTGAAGAAAATATAAAACTGTGTATGGAAAGCATCGTCAATGCACCGTGATGCACCGAGATATCGAATTAAACCGAATCGATGGCATGATAATCGTAACCAAACCGAACCGTGAGACAAGTGTAGGTTCACAGCTCTTTTATGCACACACTAAAATCTGAGATTTTACTCCATTTAAAAGACAGAAAAAAATTTTGCACAGCCTTATCTAAAGGGATAATGGTGACAACTGATGATCATCAGTAAAAATGGCACGTTTTACCTCTTCCTAAAAGGGAAACCACCAACAATCAAGAATGTGTGATTATTTGGTGTAAAGGCTTTGCAATCAAAAATTGTGGTTATAATGGAAGTCAATTGGCCAAAAACAGCCACGAACATAACCAAAGTGTGGTCAATTTGAACAATATGAAAAAAATGTCTAAAATGACGTAAATTAAGTAGGAACTGCAGCAATATAATAGCGAACATAGACTGAGAATTAATATAAATGAGTTCATTGTAAAACCCAACAGTCAACTTTATCAAATGAAATGAGTGTAGCTAACTCAAAAATGTACTGAAAGTTAATTTTACTCATTTAAAAAGAGTTTTGAACTCAGTGCTGAAGGTAATGAGTTAATCAAATACCTCAATACTTTAAATAGAATAAGAATTATAGTGCTCATATAGATTAGTTTTTTAACTCAAATGATTTGTTGCAATCGGATTCCTCAAATGGTTTGAGTTACCTTAACTTACTGGGTTTTACAGTGTATGTAAGTATGCGCTGCAAACTTTGCTCTCAATAAGAAAATAAAAGGAACAAAAAATAGCAGCAATGAGTTAGGAGTAAAAAAAACATCCAGATGTACAGTTAAAGTCAGAATTATTAGCCCTCCTGCATGTTTTTTTCCAGAACTTCTGTTAAACGGTAAGAAGATTGTTCTCGACACTTTTCTAAACATAGTAGTTTTAATAACTCATTTCTAATAACTGACTTATTTTGTCTTTGTCATGATGACTGTTACAATCACCTGCAATCTAGCGGCTGCAGATCGCTGGAGAACTACACACACCACATTAACAAACTATAACTCCCAGCATGCACCTCATACACACTGGTTCCTGGTTCACCCTGTTACACATACAGCCGGAGGATCATTATGGACTGATTTCATTGACTATAAATATCGGGGCTGAGTCTTGTTCATTGTTATTGTAGCATTGTGAAACATTAATCCAATGTAGTCATTCCGTGTTCGATCCTTGCCTGTTTTTTTCATTATCCCATCTGTACCGACCACTCGCCTGTTTTTGACTACGATATTGGATTACCTGCATGCTACTGTTTGTTCCTTTTTGACCAATGCCTGCACGACTATCCTTTGTTAATAATGCTGCACGTTAATCCTCATCTCCATTGTCAGCATCTGTATGTTACAACAGTACATAATATTTTACTAGATATTTTTCAAGATACTAGTAATCAGCTTAAAGTGACATTTAAAGGCTTAGTTAGGAAAATTAGGCAATTTAGGGTAATTAGGCAAATCATTGTATAATGATAGTTTGTTCTGTAGACAATCGTAAATAAATATTGCCTAAGGGGCTAATAATATTGACCTTAAAATTGTTTTAAAAAAATTAAGAATTGCTTTTATTCTAGCCAAAATAAGACAAAAAAGACTTTCTTTTAGGAAATAAATAAAAAATATTAAAGGGAATACAATGAAAAAGTCCTTGCTCTGTTAAACATTATTTGGGAAATACAAGAAATTACAGGAAGGCTAAAAAATTTGACTTCAACTGTATCTGTAATA
>CAIGQZ010032675.1:5127367-5143886 GCA_903798205.1 Danio tinwini
GTTTTAAATTTTTTTAATAACTTTTTAAGGTCAATATAATTAGCATTCTTTAAGCAGTATTTATTTTCAATTGTCTACAGAACAAACCATTATTATACAATGACTTGCCTAATTACCCTAATTTGCCTAACTGAAATTGTGGAAAAAATATAGAGGGGTTATAAATTTAGGAGGGCTAAAAATTATGACTTTAACTGTAAGTCACTTAAAAGTAATTTTCTGATTTGATATCACTTTAAAAAATGTATGAATCAAAAGGGATTTTAATTTTTTTAACGTGACTAATCACTTTCTAGTAGGCTTAATCACGCAGTCAAGCTTCTGGATTCTGAAGTCATGTTTTTTTTGTTTGTTTGTTTTTTGTTTTTTGTTTTTGCAATGTGAGACATGCTCAATAATGTCAGCTCAAACATTGTTAAAGTCACTATTAACCAGATTGTCCTTTTTTTTTCCATATGGTGACATATATCCAACTGAAATGGTTCTGAAATTAGAGAAAAAATAAGGGCGGTGCATAATTTCATCCTTTGGAAACCGATTGGATCATTGGAAGATGAGTGCTGCTATGGAGAAAGACTGACGCGAGACATGCCCTGATAGCCCTGATAACATCGTTTATTACAAGCACTATTTCTGTGTGGAGTTTGCATGTTCTCTCCGCATTTGCATGGGTTTCCTCCGAGTGCTCCGGTTTCCCCCACAAGTCCAAAGACATGTGGTACAGGTAAATTGGGTAAGCTAAAATTGTCCTTAGTGTATGAGTGTGAATGAGACAGTATGAGTGTTTCCCAGTTATGGGTTGCAGCTTAAAGGGCATCCGCTGCGTAAAAAATGTGCTTGATAAGTTGGCGGTTCATTCCGCTGTGGTGATCCGAGATAAATAAAGGGACTAAGCCGAAAAGAAAATGAATGAATGAATGAATGAATGAATGATTTCATGCAGACTTTAAAGAAACAATTATATTGCTATTTTAGACAAAATAATCTCTTTTTAAAACTATAAAAGAAAATTTTAAAATGCCAAAACAAATGCATTTTTTATGCAAAGTTGTATGCATTTTTACAATCTCTTTCTTACATTTCAGTATGATCCACCAATGGCGTTTGGGTTTAGAGGTGGAGTTTGGAGAAAGGCCGCCTTTTTTTAAATAAATGTGTTTGTACAAATTAAATTACTTAAAATCTTTAAAATTTGTGTGTTTAATCATTAAAATTAATGGCTTGTGGCTAGAAAGGCATCCACTATGTTAAACATATGTTGGAGTAGTTGGCGGTTCATTTCACTGTGGCGACCCCTGATAAATAAGGGACTAAGCTGAAGAAAAATGAATGAATGAATTAATAAACTTTTATTGTATAAAATTATTTTATAAAAAAATACATTTTCAAAAAATGATTTAATAGTTAAGACTATTGCTGCCTTGCCCACCGGGCACCATGATGTCAAAACGACATATTAAAAACATTAATTTGACATCCAGATATTGATGCCATTTTGACCACTAAAATAATGACAAAAAATATTATAATTTACAAAAAGTTTTATTCATCTAAAAGCTTTAATAACAAATTACTAATCTAGACTGGATGTTGTACCCCCTAATGCATGTTGACTACTACTATGATGTCAAAACGACATCAAACTGATGTCTATCATTGACATCAAAAACATGCCAAAAATTTTTACAGGACAGTCCTGGAATCAAATTTTTGATGTGTTTTTTGACACCAATATTAGACGTAAATTTGATGTCATTTTTACATCATGGTTGTCAACTGACATCAAATCAATTATCGCTTTTGGCATAGTTTTTGATGCTGTTATGACGCCAAGGTGCCAGCCTGATACTGTAGTTCAGAAGCTGAACTGGATTTTAGTTCTGAAGGATGCACAACGCAGCACGAAATCACAGAATAAATATGAAAAAGAAACAAAGAGAGAGAAGGGAGGACGAATGAGAGGACATGCTGTAATAATGAGAATAATGAGAAAGTTCATTCTGGCAGAGCGAGACTGAAAGGTGTTGGAAAGATTCACTCATCCGGTTTTCCTGGGCTTGATTCAGAGCCAGCTTATAAACCCCAAGCAACAACCGAAAACATCCAAACTTCAAAATCAGATTAAAGAATAGATGCAAATGCTTCAGTTGTAATGGTTATGTGCAGGCCATCTGCAACATGTACGCAGATTTGTATAAAACAAAAAACTGAAAACGGTGAGAGAAAAGAACATTTAACGGTGACATCATTACTGCGAGTACATCTGGAGGCAACACTGTGGCCTTGTTCTAACGGGCAATTAATCCGAGGCAGGAGTGAGTGATGAGTGGAGCTTTGCATAACATCGTTTTATCCAGCGTGTCTTTTTCTCTTCTGCCCTCTTTTTCCTATTTCCCCTCCCAATCGCTCAGACAAGACTCTGGTTCAATGGGTCAGGCGATGAACTAATACATAAATCTGTTTTTTGGCTTTAAGCTAAAATAAATGAAAAAAAAAGTCTGGTTAAAAACTGAAGTATTGAGAAAAGAATCATTTAAGAACACAGCATAAGGGGCGGTTCACACAGAACGCCTTTGTCCTTTACACCGCGCTACTTTTCTATTGTTTTTTAATGTAAACACATGCTTTACGGACATGTGTGACTGCTACACTTGCATTTTTTAAAGCACCACACACTTGAGCCCATCAAAATTCAATTACAGGTCTGTCCTGTTTAGGTCCAGCTCCATAGTGGGGCCAAGATGGGCTTGGTCCACCCAATCAGGAGCTTGGCCCACACTGGCCCCCCATCAGATGATAACAACTTTTTGCGATGTAATTTATAACTGACAATGTGATGATTTAATGATTAATTAAAGACTTAACGATTTTAATGATTTTAAACAATTTAAGCAAGGTTTTGAACACTGTACTTGCCAGAAAAATAGTTTCCCATCCTCCTTATGTCACAAATTTAAGAGAAACCACTGATGGGGATTGTCCACTCAAAATTCTTATCCTGACAACCTTCCAAACTAGATACTTCATATTTTTTCAACATCTGCTTCTGCTGTTTTTCTTCAGGAATTTGATAAAAACTGTTTAATACTACATTCAAAAAATATTTTTTTTGCTGCTTGTTCAAAGAACTTATTTAAAATGAGCCAAATCAACACAATTCTTGAGTGTTTTTTGGGACAACTAAGTTGTTTTATGTTTAATCCACTTAAATTTGCAAAAACAATTAAGTTAACTTAATCTGTTTGTGTTGGGACAATATGAAAGATTTGTGTGGAACCCAGAATTTTTTACAGTCTACATAATATAATAATATACACTAATATACAGTAGCAAAGCCACGCTTTCTCACTTTGTTGGCTACATCATTCAGCACAACAGACAGTTAAAATGTAATTATTTAGACCTACAATACAATACAAACTTTATTGTCAGATTTATATCTGAAAATGTTCTTGCATGTTACAAAGAGACAAGACATAGTATGTGTACATACAGTAGACAGAAAAAAAGGTTCACACAGTCTATATTTAGCTCCAAGACAGATTGATGTACAAATGAATGTTTAAGTGTGCTTTCACACCTGTGAATCGATTCATTTGTTCTGAAACAGGGATTAAAAATGTTACATTGTTGCTCTTTGTTCTTGGTGCGGTTCGCTTTTACACGGCAAAGTTTCTAACCGGACCAAAATAGCTAAAACAAGTCATGTGTGAGTAAACTCTGCTCACATTGGTCAGAGTTTCACGGTTTATTTTGAAGAGTCCCGCTCAGCTGTCGGGGGTGGTTTGGTGGTGTTTGACAGGGTGCGCGCGACGTGTCTGAAGAGCGAGGAGGGATGCGGTGGGGAGGGGTGATGAGAAGGGTGCGCAACGTATTTTAAGAACCGGGAGGGAGACCCGCGATTTCCGGGAAATTATCACTCGTTTGCGGGCATCCAGGAGTCTCTGTGCATTTGCGGGAGACTCCCGGAAATTTCCCGGGAAACTTGGGATGTCTGGAATGACCTCCTGCCCTACTCATAATTCTCTCTTCATATAGCCGTATGCCTATTACATATTCATAAAACAATGTGATATAGCCAGGCTCGGATCGTATCGCTTTCTCACTACAATCGATCCGCTCCAGAGTTCGTTTTAATTGAGCCGAAACCACCTCATTCAGGCGGTCTCGGAGCCATTGCTTTGGCGCAGATCCGAGCGCGATTGCCCTGTTCACATATGCCAAATGAACCGTGCTAAGTGGGCAAACGTGCCAGGTTCCTGAACAAAAGTCTAGGTGTGAAAGCACCCTTAATTTCACTTTGTTAAAACCTGGGACACTGAAATCCAGTATGAATTAAGAGTAAAAAAGGCCCCGTTTACACTGTCAGGTCTTGATGCCCAATTCCGATTTGTTGTCTATATCTGATTTTTTCTTGCCTGTTCGTTTACATCAGGGGTGTCCAAACTCGGTCCTAAAGGGCCAGTGTCCAGCATAGTTTAGCTCCAACTTCCTTCAACACACCTGCATGGATGGTTTTAATATACCTAGAAACAGCTTGATTAGCACTGTTCAGGTGTGTTTAATTGGGGTTGGAACTAAAATATGCTGGACACCAGCCCTCCAGGAGCGAGTTTGGACACCCCTGGTTTACATGTTCTTTTAATTGTGACCCATATCCGATTCATGTGTGTACACTTGCCATACAATTTACAATGTCACGCATGCGTAAAGGCGGGTTCTAGCATCTGCGCCACACTAGCCATGATGAAACAAATTGTCTTGCTTTTAGCTCTGCGAAATATGCGAAGTTCACCCAACATTAAAATTATTTTGAGGCAGAGAAGGAGGGAAAGAGCCATCATCGAAGCTTGCGGCTATGGTTTATATATGGTGTCCTTCACCAACTCATCTCCTCACAGGGCAAGAAGGCAGGTAACTTCTGCCATCGGCCACTGACCACTATCTTTCTCCATGCTTCCTCTGTTTACTGCATCAGTATCTCCACACACGATCTTCCTTCTACGTCATTAAACTGCGAAGTACCACATTTTCGCAAGTTTAATGACATACAAAACGAAATGCCTCAATAAAACCGATCTGCCTGCCATATTCGACTTATATCTGATTTTTTTCCACATATGAAGGAGGTCTGAAACTGATCTCTGAATATCCAAATTCATGCGTTTGTTTTGTGTTTACATGGTCATAGAACAGATCCGATCTGTGTCATGTATGAGCAAAAAATCGGAATTGGGTCACATTTAACTGGCAGTGTAAACGGGGCCAAATACAGTCAAGTCCAAAATTATTCATACCCCAGGGAAATTCTGACTTAAAGTTACTTTTATTCAACCGGGGTATGAATAACTTCAAGCAAAAAATAAATAAATAAATAAATAAATAAAATGACATGAAATGAAATCAAATGAAATAAAATAAAAAGTAAAGCTCATTTTTTTTAATCCACGTGTGTTCATGGGTGAGGAAGTTCAAGAGTATCCAAGTCATTTGTTTCTTAACTATTTTAAGTACCAGAAACAGACCATAACAAGCTATAATTGGCAACATGATATTCTCTAAATAAAGGCCATACATCATTGTCCCATGCTTTTAATCAACTCTTTGTAGTTTCCCGGAAGTTGAGGAGCCGCAGAGATGTTTGATATGATTCAGAGTGTTTACTACTGATGTTGCGTACAGAAGCTTACTGGATTATGGAGATGTTCATTTACATACGTGATTTTTTACACATGCGACTTCTCTGTGCAACAACGAATGGAGCTTGTAATCAAATGACCATCAATACATGTACTAAATCAGCCTTTATAAACACAAATGGCGACACTCTTGATTTACAAAATCCCAAGAGGCCGATTTAAATGTAATCGTTGCCGATTTGAATTGCGTGTAATAACATCAAACTGAATTGCTTGTGTTTACATTAATCTCGACAATGTTTGAGTGATGAAAAACACTTTAAAAAGGCCTTTAAAGGATTAGTTCACCCCCCAAAAAATATTCTGTCATAATTACTCACACTCATGTCATTCTAATCCCCTGAGACCTTCATTCATCATCGGAAATCAAATGAAGATATTTTATATTGAATCCAAGAGCTACTCCATAGACAGCGACATTCCCAAAATGTTCCAACCAAAAACAATGCCAAACCATTCCGTGCATCTTCAGTGATTCAACTGTAATCATACCAAGCTCCAAAAACACAAAATATGGATTGTAGATATGATTGTGTTTGCGTAAATCAGGGAAACTTGCAATGCTAGCCCTGCCTCTGTGTTCTTCTGATTGGTCCACTGCTTTGGAACTGACATGGAGTGGCACTGCGTGTAAAAGGCAAAGATCTTTTAAGCCTTTCACGCATTTTACTGTGACCGTTACTTAGAATCCATTGCGTTCTAAAGTTTCCATATTGACGCATCAAGTTTAACACCCGACCCACCAGCCCCAATGATCCATGTATATATCATATTTTGTTTCTTTTTTCATTTCTCTAAATGTAAAATTCAGGCTTCATGTCCTGAAATTGCGGTGCTTTTGTTGGCAACAAAGTGCAATTTTGCGTTTAAACGAAACGAAAAAAAAACGCTTCGGTGGACATGCACCCTTACAGTAAGCAGTACAACTTCCAAGTGTTTTTGTATTGCCTATAGTAAATGTGCACCCTGTTCTGATGTGGAAGACATACTTGAACAAAGCTGTTTTTACAGTTTTTTGATGCACAAATGTGTTCTTGGAGCTTCGTTTTATAACAGTTGAACCACTGAAGTCACATTGTATGCTTCAAGAGTTCACACTTAGATAATGCTTGACTATATTAGCAGGTTTGGCATGCTGTGCTGGGAGAGAACCCTGAGCTCGGAGATAGATGAGCCCAAGGCTCCTGCCTGGTCATTGAGCACTAGGAGAGATACGAGATAAGGTAGTTCTCGAGAGCTCCCCTGATTCGTTTTAGCCTATACCTTGATTAATGACTCTGGGAATCACACCAGTGTGTACGCATTAAGTTCTTGCGACTGTTACTATAATTTAATTCACTTGTGTCACATGTCTTTAGAGTGTGGGAGGAAACCAGAGTACCCGGGGACAACCCACACGAACACGGGGAAACATGCAAACTCCGCACAGAAAGTGCCAACTGGCTCAGCTAGGACTTGAACCAGCGGCCTTCAGCAGTGCCACCATGTCGTCCGATCCTAGAATTGAGGAGGAGGGATGGATGGGGTAGGGGTCTTCCCCAAATGAAGATAGGAAATAAAGTTTAGGCTGGATATTTATGTTAAATTTGGAATAATCCGATTGGCCAGCTGCGGTCAATCACATCATGTGCTGTTCTCGAAATTTGTTTGTAAAACTTCACTTTGAAAATGTTTGCAAATGTTTTGGGACTGTTTCTGTCTATGGTGAGGGAGCTCTCTGATTTAATCTAAAATATAATCATTTGTGTAATTAATGACAGAATTTTCATTTTTGGGTGAACCCAAACCTTTAACCCTTATCTAAATTAAACACACATACCAAGCCCACATGCATGAATGCGTTCAGCAGTCGACCAAATCCTTTGGTTTAAAACAGGTCTGGAGAAATAATAATAATTTATGGTCTGGGGCCCCGGTTGTGCGTCACCTGAAACAAATCAAATTATACATTTGATGTACTAGAACCAAACATTCTCAGAGGCTGTGAAAGCCCAAGATAAAAGGTTGTAAACTGTCTTTAATGTAATGCATTTGGAGGACTGATTGAAGCTTTGAGAGGTGCTTGGCTGTTCAGTCTATCCAACTCTCTATTAAACCATTGAAGTGCATTTAAAAATATGAGGAACGTTTTGCTTTATGGGCAGTTTATAACTGGCCGCCTTCTCACTGTTTTTACTGCCAAATATATTTCTGCTCTGTGTATTTGATTGTGAGGTAAAGATTTGGCTGGTTGAACTTGACTCTGAGCATCTGAAAATACAGAACCAGCTAAAAAGACAGCAGGCATGCAAAACACTTTTTTTATGTGAGCAAGTATGCAGTCCCACACACACACACACACACACACACACACACACACACACACACACACACAAACACACACACACACACACACACACACACACACACAAACACACACACACACACACAAACACATTAAGGCCTAATTTAGAGCCTATGCCTCTTTTATTTCCAAATTACACCAAGAGCTGTTAAAGTCTGTTGCGCAAATCATTATAATTGAATGCACCATTTTACAACCAGACCATAGCGGACATTTAAAAAGAAAAAACAACAAAAACAAAAACAAAATGTGCCTTTTAAACCAGCCACAATCTTTTCGCACATTGTACGGAGAATTTAATTTTAAACAATTAATAATGTCCCTGTTTGTTACTTCTAACTGCACACATGTTGTAATTGCTAGTTCTAAACGGCCACAATTTGATTGTTATAAATATATAACATTTTGTTTTTTAGCAAACTGTACACTATCGCCTGTCTTGGGCTCCTCACCATGTTTCGATCCACAAATAAGGTGTGTGTTTATCTATTGACTGCTATAATATCTGCATCTGTGCAGTTCTGTGTCAGTACATTTTACAAAATGTAACAAGGAGGCAATCGGTTTTCCCTCATCACACGACAGTTGTTTCCTCCAATTAAAAAATATAATAGAGCTTCACACATATTACCTATACACTACTTGACAAAACTGTTGTTGCCTATCCAAGTTTTAGGAATAACCAATAATAACTTGACATATTTTATACCAAAATAAAATATGATCATGCCTTGATTTTTAATTATTTAATTAGGACAGTAAGACTTTGCTTAGACAAAAGTCTTGTCACTTAACAGAAATAAATGTACAGTATAGAATATAAAGTCATAGTGCAGTAGGAAAAGAACTAATATTGTGTATGACTTCCATGAGCTTAGACGACTGCATCAATACATCTCTGCAATGACTCAAAAAAAAAACTTACTAATAAAGCCATCTGGAATGGCCAAGAAAGCGTTCTTGCAGGACTCCCAGAGTTCATCGAGATTGTTTGGATTCATGTTCAATGCCTCTTCATTCATCTTACCCCAGACATGCTCAATAATGTTCATGTCTGGTGACTGGGCTGGTTAGTCCTGGAGCACTTTGACCTTCTTTGCTTTCAGGAACTTTGATGTGGAGGCTGAAGTATGAGAAGGAGCGCTATTCTCCTGAAGAATTTGCCCTCTCCTGTGCTTTGTAATGTAATGGGTAGCACAAATGTCTTGATACCTCAGGCTGTTGATGTTGCCATCCACTCTGCAGATCTCTCGCATATCCCCATACTGAATGTAACCCCAAACCATGATTTTTCCTTCACCAAACTTGACTGATTTATGTGAGAATCTTGGGTCCCTGCTGGTTCCAATAGGTCTTCTACAGTATTTGTGATTATTGGGATGTTGTTTAACAAATGACTAATTGGAAAAATCTACCTTCTGCCACTTTTCCAAATAATCAACTAGAAGTTAAGATATTATTTGTTGCTCTTACAACTGGGATTGACTTTTGTCAGGTAGTGTACTTTATAAAATGGTCATTTTGCTATTTTATTTGACAACTGACAAAATACACTAACAGACCTTGCATTACTTACAACATGGGACCAAATGTCCCCAGAAGTATTGCAATACCAGTACATTTTGACCTTGTGGGAAAATTTTTTTTGGTCCCCATGAGAAGAATGGCTCATAAATGATCCAGAATTAAATATTTTAAAAATGGTAAAGATGCAAATGTTTCCTATGAGGGTTGAGTTAGGTGTATAGGGTTGTCTGTACAGTATAAAAATAATTAGGTCATTAAAGAGCCCCTATTACACATCTAACAACATACTGATATGTATGCAAGGTCAAAAAACACGTTCATGGTCTTATAATATGCATTTATTTTTATCTAATTATCCCAGCGACTCCCATATGAATCGTTCAGCAATTCATTTGTTCCCAAACCCCTGCTTAGCGCAAAGCTAATCTGCGCTGATTGGACCGATGACAGCCTGTTGCGATTGGTCGACAGCGTTCAGCGCGAGACAGTAAAATGCCCAACATGGTTCATCAAGCCCGCGGGTCGCTAACATTGGTATAGGATCCGATCGTAGCGGACGCTCGAAACACCTTTTAAAGTAAACTTACTAACACCACAGTAAACAGTACCCAGTTCTTAACAGTGTTATTCAGACACCTCAGCGTCCAAAAGCAGTGCAGTTAAACACAAGCATATTGCTCTTGTTAAGTATGACTTACATTCAGTTTTAATCCACACAGCAGCAAAAGCTGAACTATTCTGAACCTTGACCGCTGCACGTGTGCAGGATCAGCTAACGGTAAACATAGCAATGACAAACACCAGTGGAACGAGCTCACAAAAGCATTTAAATCTGTAAACAAAGCAGCACGCGTCACATTTACAATGTTGCATTAGACGTGATATGAGAATATAAAGAGTTAAACTGATACAGTACACGCGGTTACTGGTAACAAAACATGTAGATCATTTCTATTTGCAATCATTGCTGTGGCACCTCGTCCGTGAACTACTATATGTTCTAAGGGCTTACCTGTACTGCTTTTCTAAACGATCACATCCCCAGCCGGGAGGTTGTAGCATCCTCTGTCCTCTGACAAGCTATCTCTGCGGGCTCCCGCTCTCCACTCGCAAGCCTTTTCAGTGCTGCTCACCAGCCCAAAGCCCAGCGTTTAGCAGCCAGCCGGTGTGCCTAATATTTTGTCCTTATTTTGCCCGCACCCCTGGTGTCTTGTCTGTTCATTACAAGATAGAGGCAGAAACTAATGCATGAGCTGTGTAGTTATAGATCACCCATTGTAAGCGTGCAGACTTCTGAGCGACTTCTTTCCCCTCACACTTCCAATAATATCCAGGTAAACACAGCGTCTTCATGAGTGTCTTGCTGCTGTGTTAGTGGGCAGGGCCACAGGTTTGAATTTTGCCAGGTCTGCGCGCAACCATTATGTTTCGTAACAACGTCACGCCAAAATGGCTGAAGATTCGTTATCAAGACGATTTATTTAAACCACTATGAGTCGACTCTTTTATAGATGAATCAATAGTTTTAAAAACTGTCCACTTTCAGATTTAAGCTTTAGCTGGATATTTCACTTCACTAAGAGCTGTGTTACACACTACATGGAAGGTCATTTTCAAAAACCCATAATAGGGGCTCTTTAAATCATTATGAAACACAATCAGATACTGCAGTTAGTTTAGATTACAACCCCACCCTATTAAATTTAGCTTTAAATTAGCTTTATTAGTTCTTAAAATTACTTCACTACTTATTTAAAATAAACTGAAACAACACAATTCTTGAGGGGTTTTTATGAGACAACCTAATTGTTTTACGTTCATCCCACTTTAATTTGTTAAAACTAATAAGTTAACTTAATTCATGTTGTCTAAACACAAATCAATTGTGTGGAACCCAGCATTTTTCACAGTGTTGTCATCCTTCTCAAAATGACCATCAAATCTGAGACATATTTTGGCTAATTCACTTTACTTTATTGTAATAATTTCAAAACAACAACAAATCAGAATCAATATGTCTTGACAGAATGATTTCTGTTCTGTTTGTTAATCATAAGCAGAACTAATACATTATAAGTCATGCTTCAAGAATCACATTTATCCCCTCAGGAACGCTATGAAACAAAGTAACCTGTAGCATTCAATATATGAAACAAAACAACATGATTCATTCATTCATTTTTTTTCAGCGTAGTCCCTTTATTAATCCGGGGTCGCCACAGCGGAATGAACCCCCAACTTATCCAGCATGTTTTTAAAGCAGCGGATGCCCTTCCAGCCGCAACCCATCTCTGGGAAACATCCACATACACTCATTCCCACTCATACACTACGGACAATTTAGCTTACCCAATTCACTTGTACCGCATGTCTTTGGACTGTGGGGGAACCAAAGCACCCAGGGGAAACCCAAGTGAACGCAGGGAGAACATGCAAACTCCACACAGAAATGCCAACTGACCCAGCCGAGGCTTGAACCAGCGACCTTCTTGCTGTGAGGTGACAGCACTACCTACTGCACCACTGCGTCGCCCCAAAACCACATTATATTTAGCAAAATAAACGTTAATAATAGAACAAGTACAATATGAAGACAATTGAATAATTCAGATTTAGATTTAAAACTTAATATTTTTAGTTGTGACTTTGGTCTTTTGGTTATGATGACAAGACGTTCTGAATATTGGTAAAACTACTAATGAAAGAATAACAACATCACAATTTTCAGACCTACAGTAGTTTTGAGGGTGCTAAAAAAACTATATTAACTACATAAAAAAAAATGTGCTGCTTGTTTTAACTACCTATTTATAATGAGCTGAATCAACACAATTCTTGACATGTTTTGGGATAACTTAATTGTTTTATATTCAATCAACTTCAATTTGTAAAAACAATTAAGTTAACTTGATCGACTTGTGTAAGGACAACATGAAGATATTATGTGGAACCCAGCATCTTTTACAGTGTAGAATCTGCAGCTATTTGTTTGGTATAGAGAACTTCATTCATTCATTTTCCTTTGGCTTAGTCTCTATCTCAGAGTTTAGTCACAGTGGAATGAACCACCAACTATTCCAGCATATGTTGTATGCAACGTATGCCCTTCCACACATTTACACACACACTCATACACTACAGACAATTTAGTTCATTCAATTCACCTATAGCGCATGTCTTTGGACTGTCAGGGAAACCGGAGCACCCAGAGGAAACCCACACAAACACGAGGAGAACATGCAAACTACACACAGAAATGCCAAATGGCCCAGCCGGGGCTCGAACCAGTGACCTTCTTGCTGTGACACGACAATGCTAACCACTGAGCCACTGTGCCGCAGGTTTCTATGACCTGGGAAGTTTGATAATTACAGTAAAGCTCACAGAAGCTTAAATTAGGGACACCATGGCCTGGATGGACCCTATGTCTTCTTGTTCAGTCATAAAACCTGTTTGTAGACTAGCATAAGAAAGAGCCGCGTTCGGGCAAGAAGGAGTTTATTATTGAACTGTACGCAACGGCTTTTGATCTCATGCTACGAAGATCCCTGTGGCGAACTCCCAGCATCCCTCCACTGACACAGCGATGGCCCATAAACTATGCTAAACTGTCAAGCTCTCATCCCCGCGTTTGTACAGCTGCCGTTTTACTACCTTTTATTTGGTTTCGAATGTAACGCAAGTTTTCTCGCCGGGCCTGTTTTTGCTAAATAACCATATTTCTGTTGTTTGACTGACGGCTTGCTGTAAATTTACCCAACTCCGTGTCCGCTCGATCTGGCCAGTTCTCCAAACATTTTTTTGCAGGCTAAAGGTGATTTCCCATTTTCCTTAAATGGACCATCATTGGCTCGGGGTTTGTTGTTCAGTTGGTGGTCAGCCAACCAGACCGCTCGCTGTTTTTACAGTAAAGAGGGTCCAGTTGTGCTTCGAAACAAGTCGTGCTCTGTTCTCTGACTGTAAGGTCGAGGAGGTTAAGACCACACAGAAGGATTATTTGCAAAGAGATCTAATCGCACTCTTTGATTCCCTGGAAAAATGCAACCGCCTGCAACCGCCTGCAACCTGCAACCGCCACCTTCCCTTCAGCAATTTGTGGTCCTATACCTTGTTTTCCAAGTGAGAGGTTGTAATGTAGAGTGCAACAGATGCTAATCGGCTCTCTTTTTTTCTTTTTTTTTGGGGGGGGGGGGGGGGGGGGGGGGGGGGGGTGTGTTTGTGTCGCTCTGGTGGGACCTTGCGGACAGACGTCCCCTAACCGATGACAGGAGGAGGTTGTAGACCCTGCTGAACTCCCGTTGAGTTCACTATAATTCTGCTCCAGCAGGAATGAGGAGTTTGGGGAGGCAAATCTTCTGTGACAAGATCACAACATGACAATGTGTTTCTGTGTGTATGTACATATTTTAAGGGTGAATGACTAGACAAATGAAAGACAAATATTACTACTACACATTCTTTTATATAACTACTTATAGGGATGTCCGGATCAGTTTTTTTCCCCTTTGTCATTTGATTTTGAGTATCTACAAATAAAACCTGATACGATTCTTTGGTAATACATAAAAAAAGAATAAAAAATGTATTTATTTATATATATATATATATATATATTTTTTTTTTTTTTTTAATACATTTTTATTTCATTCACTTTATTTTAACACTCAACAACTCTGTTAAACAGAGCAATTCTGTGAGGTAGCTTGAACAATCAAGTAATAAATAACATAAATTTTGGACTTTAGTGCAAAAGTAAATACTAAAAAAATCTACTATAAAAACAAATAGCACCCCAACATAAAATACTTGGCAGGCAATACTAAGTTTACATATCTCACAGTTTGCTATGGCAATGTTGTCGTCATCAACTTTAAAATACCTCCAGACCGCAGACATACTCGCGCTTTGCGCTTCAAGCTGCTTCCATGTTCTACTTTGCCGGCATTTAACCTATAATGCCTCTCCAACCGTGTGATGTCACATGGCACGCGTTGGTGTTTCTGTGTGAAGTTAGGAAAGAGGTCTAACTCTGTGCCACCACGTAACTATAGATGTGTTATAAAAAATAATAATGAGAATATGTATATACAGTTGAAGTCAGAATAATTAGCCCCCGTTTATTTTTTTCCCCGAGTTTTGTTTGAAGGAGAGAAGATTTTTTCTAAGCATAATAGTTTTAATAACTCATCTTTAATAACTGCTTTATTTTATCTTTGCCATGATGACAGTAAATAATATTTGACTAGATATTTTTCAAGACACTTCTATGCAGCTTAAAGTGGCATTTAAAGGCAAGGATTAGGTTAGGACTAGGTTAATTAGGTTAACTAGGCAGGTTAGGGTAATTAGGCAAGTTATTGTATAATGATGGTTTGTTCTGTAGACAGTAAAAATAATTAGCTTAAAGGGGCTAATATTTTGACCTTAAAATGATCTTTAAAAAAATTTAAACTGCTTTTGTTCTAGCCGAAATAAAAGAAATAAGACTTTCCCCAGGAGAAAAAACATTATCAGACATACTGTAAAAATTTCCTTGCTCTGTTAAACATAATTTGGTAAATATTTAAAAAAGAAAAAAAAAAACTTTAAAGAGGGGGGGCTAATAATTCTGACTTCAACTGTATATATTTTCAACAAGACCACATGAAGGAGAATAAATTTGTTAATTTATTTTTTGGGGTGAACTATCCCTTAACGGTTCTATACTAAACAGCTAATGTCAAATACTCTATCGGTTATATCAATTGTGTTTATAAACTATACTACCACCCAGTTCGAATTTGATAATTGTAGGGGATATAAAGATATAAAGATGCTATAAACATTAACATAAATAAACAGCATTATATTGTGTATAGTAGTTTTATCAACCCTGGCTCAATCTGAAAACGTACCCCTGTATACATTTCTGGAGAGCGCCAAATACGTCCCAGGAGCTACGTTTTTTTGCAGTTTTGTTTGCAGAGGCCGCACATTTTGAGATCTCGAATTTCTCTCTTGAGTGCCATTCTCATGCTGTTCTCACGTAAATCCACCAGAGGCCGCTGTCTACTGACTGACTGACTGACTGACAGATCAACTGACTGACTGACTGACCGACCAATAACCCCACCCACTCCCTTCCTTAAACCCAACCGATAAGTGTTTTCAAAAGCACTGATTGACCAGCGCCCACCCACTTCCCTAAGCCCAACCAACAGTGTTTTCAAAAGCAATCCAGAAAAAGTAATCACCTGATTTTTACCATGTTTTCAGATTTTACCACATTCTCACCCTGTTATTTACTTGTTTATTTTATTTTTTATCTTAACTGCTTTCTGGAATCATTCTTCGCCAGACTCAAACTCTGTCATCGCGGTCAACTGTTCTCTGCATCTCAAGTCTGTCGATATACAGGGCGAGCCACTAGACACACCTGTAACAGTGGGGAAGCTGTCCATATGGAGGTAAGCGGTCAGCTGCTAACGAGAAAAAAGCAACGTCATACGACCCTGTAGCATTCGTTTTAAAGATGTATGTGGCGAGGGGGCGTGGCCGAGAGCCGTGGGAGCGAAACGAGGCCCGCCACAGATGAGATGCACCTGTGGTGCGCACCTGCCTTCAATCCCACGGAAGGAGCTCTGGACTATAAGAGGAGGAACGATGGCAGAGGACAGAGAGAGAGGACCGGGCCCGGACATATTACTTTTGCTTTCAGTTTGACGGCAGTCTCCGTGAGGAGCTGCCGTCCGTTTGTTTTGATTTAGACGGCAGTCTCCGTGAGGAGCTGCCGTCCCTTTTATTAATAAATATTTATTTTAAACAGCGTCGGTTCTCCGCCTCCTTCTTCCCGGCGGCCAGGTGGCCATAACTTCATTACCGTGGTGCCGAAACCCGGGAGTAGGAGGGACACGTCGTCCAGCTGCCCTCGCCGCTGAGGAGGAGGGTGAGTGTTCGGGAGTTAACCCGA
>CAIGQZ010032675.1:5144286-5159771 GCA_903798205.1 Danio tinwini
AAACAGCGTCGGTTCTCCGCCTCCTTCTTCCCGGCGGCCAGGTGGCCGTAACTTCATTACAACGTACTTCTGGCTACATAATTTGTGATCTCCAGAAATGTATATAGGGCTACATTTTCAGAAATGTTGAGTTTTTTGTTTAGCAGTTTTAGTGGAGAGACAATATTCACTATAAACACCTTATTTACTGCTTATTACTAGTTTAATTGTGGTTATAATAAATACAGTCATGCAGAAAATAAGGCATTACATTGAAGTAATAAGCAGCATCCAATAAGCAAGCTAGTAAACAAGTAAAAAATATTTTTAACTGTTTTTAGTGAGCCTAACAACTTTTTCAAGGAGGCAGCTTGGCTACAGTTTAGCAACGCTAATTGTGACAGGACTCTGTGTAACGTGTAGAACAGCAAGCCACATTTGAAGCAACTTCCAAAACACTGGTAATCAATCACCCACAACATCCTATAAAACAGCTAGCAACCACCCAGAACAACATAGCAACCATGTAATGCATTTCAAAACCGCACAGACACCGCCTTGCACCGCCCTGGCATCATAGCGGTGAGTTTCACACAAGCTAGCACTAGTAATTTCGCCTCTAAAAGATCATGACAAACGGCCATTGTATTCAGAGCATTCTTCATTTTCGACACTTCTCCATCAGTCACCATCATGTCTTCAACAGAAACAGACGCAGCATCGATTCACCACATGCTGTAGACCACGTTCCCCATCAGAGAGAAACATTAGCGATGATGCTAAGCACGACGTACATGTATTTAGCAATTTGTCACGAACAGACAACGTAAAGCAGCTTCCTCCTTAACAAGCAATTCATTTCCTCAAAGCATAAGGAGGAGGATATTTTTAGACAAGGTGAATAACATCACAGTGACTCTCAATGAGGACTCAGACACACACACACACACACACACACACACACACACACACATACACACACACACAAACAGACACACACACAATGATTGTATCCAGACTCGCTGCAATATACAAATCACTTCCATATGAAGGAGAAATGCCACAGAGACCAGACCAAGACTCTCTTTTCTCGATCAAATTAATTTCCAGCATGCTTAGTTCCCGGAGAACGTCTGACAGGACTGTTTTAATTGTTATCGGATTTTTATAGTGTAAACAATACATTTAAAAAATCCTTTATCCGACCAGAAGAAAAAAGTGAAAGAGCGCTCAAAAACACTCAAAAACAACTCTTATTTTTTCACAACAGGAACATCAAAACAAGAGTTTTACATTTTATGGAGAAAAAAAATATAGAGTATAAAGATAAATAGGACCTATTTTGGTGTATATATGTGGGATAAATGTTATTGTGCATTCACACAGCGAGAAGCGGAGTGGCGTGGGCTGGTGTGGGCGTCGATGAGAGTTGAAATCAAGTCAACTTTATGGTAATGAGCTGTGAAGCGGTTTCGGCTGCAACCAATAGGAACGCTGAAGTCCACCGCTTGAGGGGAGTCCAGAGAACACAGTCCTGTGAACTTTGGTTCCGACCACAGTTGTTCCCAACGGTTTAATTATTACGGTTGCTATTATTTTCGGCTTAGTCCCTTTATTAATCAGGGGTCGCCACAGTGCTATGAACCACCAACTTATTAAGCATATGTTTTACAATGCGGATGCCTTTCCAGCTGCAATCCATCAATGGGAAACACCCACTCACTTGCATTCACACACATACACTAAAGACAATTTAGTTTACTCAATTCACCTAAAGCACGTCTTTGGACTTGAGGGGGAAACTGGGGAACAGAGGAAACCCACGTGAACACAGGGAGAACATGCAAACTCCACACAGAAACGCCAACTGACCAAGCCGAGGCTCAAACCAGCGACCTTCTTGCTGTAGGCGAGAGCACTATTCACTGCGCCACCATGCTGCCCTGCCAGATTTCTAGTTATTTCCATTGTTTTCTTACAGGGAAATACATAAAAAAATTACTGCAGAGTTACTGATGTTCATTAATGTTTGTTCTTAAAAAAAGCAATCTTAGCTAACTATAACGGCTTCAGAATAGTTCAGACATATGGACACATATTGCTTAAGTGGAGCAAAGCCACACCACACGCAACAACTTAATCTTCCATTGTTAAATTATTTTGATAAAAAGTGTGCAATAAATTTTACGTTAGAAAGCAGGTTTATATGTGAGAATATAACTGATATGCTGCATCAGCCCCTTTAAATATGAGATCAATGTAGCGAATTTTGTTGCTCTCACCACTGGAGCTGTAAAGGCAGACAGAGTTATAGCCAGGGCAGCTAGAGCGAACGTTGACGTTCTCATCGCCTTCGGTGTGAATGCACAGTAAAGGCAGGGTTTGTACGGGTGCTGGAAATCCTGGAAAATGCTTGATTTTTAATTTAGTGTTTTCAAGGTTAGGAATGTGCTTGGATTGGATTTTGGACAAAGTGCTTGAACCTGCTTGAATTAGAAATTGCAGGACTCGAAATTGCGACTGTTTTGGTTGCATATGTGCCCAAAATTTTATTTATGCAATCTCAAAATATATTTGGTAACATTTGTGCGAGTGCATAAATTTGTTGTCGTGTGACCAGTTTTTATTGCAAAATGTTCACCGCATGCACGTATTTGGTAGACATTCACTTAGAATGTATATTTGCACCTAAAACAAACCTAAGCCAAACACATTGCTCAGAAATAGTTTAACCCCTTAACTGTCACAATTTGACAGGTGGGACATTTGCATACAGTTACTTAAGTTAAACTAAAGTAATATTGACAACAATAAAAAGTAATATTGATGAAAGCTTATGGTTTCTATATTTAGTGACTGATTTTCAAAACAGTTGACATAGGAACAGTTCATTAATTTGCAGCAAGAATATTCTCGCACTCATAAAGATTTGCATGAGTGTACATGAAATATCATGAATGACTGGTCATGAAAGTTTGGTACTACACCCAAACACAATCATGCCATTTTTGGGTGAACTATTGCAATAAATCTATGCTCCAAAGTATTCAACAATGTTAAAAAAGGTACATCCTGACGAACTGTGTCACAGTCTGGTATGGAAGCTGCTCTGTAGCGTAAGGCACTACAGCGGGTGGTGAAAACTGCCCAACGCATCACAGGGACCACACTGCCAGCCATAGAGGACATCCAGAGGAAACACTGTCTGCGCCGAGCACGCAGTATTCTTAAAGATTCCTCTCACCCTGCTCACAGACTGTTTTCTCTCCTGCCTACTGGCAGGCGCTTCAGGCTCCCCCGGACAAAAACCAGCAGACTAAAGAACAGCTTCTTCCCCAGAGCTGTCTCCCTTTTGAACTCTGCTCCCCACTGACTTTTTGCCTCCCTAATACACACCCCACTCTCCTCTCCTCATAACTCAGACTCATCATAATCACTGCACTACTTAACATTTGCACATTTAAAAATTGCACATATTCATTGCACTGACTCATTTATTTGAACTGTACATACCTACTGCACATGTACATTTGTAAATTATGTACACACCCACTGTACATATACATTTGTAATTATGTTTATATATCTGCACACTTCTGATTATTAATAGCAACCTGTACATTTATCCATCTATTGTAAATCTGTTCATAGCTAACACAACCTGTATATAATGTTGATAGTACATCCATCTGTAAATATCACCATAATTTTTCTATAACTGCACTTTATAACTTATACCTGTATCCTGCACTTGCTGCTATTGCACTCCTGGTTAGACCTAAACTGCATTTCGTTTCCTTGTACTTGTACATGTGTGATGACAATAAAGTTGAATCTAATCTAATCTAATCTTCAGCATTTATAAATGTAATTTAGAGTGGTTGTTAGGTGCTGGAAAAGCATAAAAATGCACCTTGAAAGTGCTTGAAAAGTGCTGGAATTTGAAGTTGGAAAAGGTGTAAGAAGCCTGTAAAGGGGGTTCTAAGGCTGTGCAGTTTGGGAAAAAAAATATCTAATTGCGATTTTTTTGACAGATACTGAGATTTCGATTTGATTTGCGATTTAATTTGTAGTTAAGCTTCAGCTCTTTATCGTAGCTTCTTAAGGGGTTTGCACACTGAAGTCCAAAATTTCGCTTTCGAAAACGCAAAACATTTTGTAGTCAGTTCAAGCAGTGATGCTTTGTTCTCCTCTCTCTTCTCCAAAATAGAATAGGAAAGAGGAATAGGCTGCATATTGTGGCCATTTAATACTAGCCTTCATAAAGAAGAAGGACAGTTCTCCTTCACAGGCACGTGCACAGGCAGGGCTCAACCTGTGCAGAGCACATGCCCTTTTATCTCTTGGATAAAAAATGCCTCCTCAAAAATGGAGACAGTCCTCGCTGCAGCCTGCAGCTTAATGACGTATTTGATCAGTTCCGCTACGTAGTTGACAATCGCTTACACCTCCCACTACCCTAAACCCAACCATCACAGTAGCATGGGCATTACCTTAGTGGGCAGTACAAAGACCACTACGTAGTTGATAATCACCTACACCTCCCCTACCCTAAACCCAACCGTCATAGTAGCATGGGCGTTTCCTTAGTGGGCAGTACAAGGTCCGCTATGTAGTTGACAATCACCTACACCTCCCCCTACCCTAAACCCAACCGGTAAGTAGCATGGGCGTTTCCTTAGTGGGCAGTACAAGGTCCGTTAAGTAGTTGACGATCCCCTACACCTCCCCCTACCCTAAACCCAACCGTCATAGTAGCATGGGCGTTTTCTTAGTGAGCAGTACAAGATCCGCTATGTAGTTGACGATCGCCTACATCATCAAGCTGCAGGCTGCAGCGAGGACATCTTGCAAAAATAAATGGAAGTGCCCCACGCTCTGTTGTTCGCAATCCCCTCCCAACCCCCCTTGTTCACCTGCCTCCCAAACCACCCCCGTGCCCTTCAGTTCCCCAGCGATCGTCTATCCCCCATCCCTTCCATTCCCTGGTTCTCCAGCTGCGATCGTCCTGCACGACCCTGCCTCCTTTTTGAAGAGCTAAGCTACAGAAAGAGCTAAGGAAATCAGAGGAATTTTGATACATTGGTTGTGATACTTCACCCATTCACATACGTAAACAAATCTTGAACAGAGACAGTCCTCGCTGCAGCCCGCAGCTTGATGACGTAGTTGACTAGGTCCACTGAAGGCAAATTTATACTTCTACGTCAAGCACAGGCGTATGCTACGGCGCAGCCTACGCGTGGACGCATAGCCCCTCGCCGTGGCCGTCAACGACATTGACGTGCACCTATCAAAAAATGTAATGCGTATGCGTAGCGCAAGCTTTGTGATTGGTCGGCTTGATATCGCTGACAAGTGTGGGTGGAGGTGAGAGCCGTGTGCCCGATGAGTCCCATGAAGGAGCTCCGGATGGAGACTGTTGTTTTGTGTTTACCTTATGATTAAAGTTGTTGCATGTACGCCAGTTCCCACCTCAAAATGAGCGAATTTGAGCCACTTGTACATTAAGGAAGTGTTCAGAAAAAACTAAACACCTGTGAAAAAACTCGACACAGAGGAACATAATCACCTACTGCCAGCTAGCGTTTCGGAAGTGTATTGCAGGGACACAGAAACAATGCGCAGAAGTATAGATGCACGGCTACGCGCGAGGCTTGCGCCATGGGTCACGCCAATCACTTGACGCAACGTACAAACCAGGCTTAAGTAGTCACCTACACCTCCCCCCTACCCTAAACCCAACCGTCACAGTAGCATGGGCGTTACCTTAGTGGGCGGTACAAGGTCCACTAAGCAGTTGACGATCACCTACACCTCCCCCTACCCTAAACCTAACCATCACAGTAGCATGGACAGTACCCTAGTGGACGATACAAGGACCATTACGTAGATGACGATCGCCTACGTCATCAGCGAGGATATCTTGCAAAACATTTATTAAAGCCCCCCTCACCCGCTCTTCATTTTGCGATACATGCTGATGCCTATTTTATTATTATTATGTATTTTTGGAGAAGTTGATAAATTAAAAATTTAACTCTTTGATGAGTATGATCACTTCGGTCTGATCAGTCTAGGCTGGTCCCTGGAGCATACCATCACACATCATGTTATCAGCGGCTAAATTAAAGTCTGCTTTCCAATGATGTTCTTGCTGATGGTCTGTGTACAACGCTATTAACTATTTATTATGACCGTTTGTTCTATAAACTTCTAATTTGCTGCTTATTAATAGCTATTAAGGAAGTAGTTAACATTTACTGATTAGGGTTAGAGATGTAGAATAAGATCACACAGAACATGTGTTTTATAAGAACTAATAACCAGACAATATCTTAGTAATAGGCAGGTAATAAGCCACTAGTTAATTGTTGTTACCGACTATTTTTATCTATCATAGTTTGCTTTAGTCAGAAACTCTTTTACTTCATGTCAGCGTCAATTTACAGTGGAAACAGTCTATTTCTGTTGAAAAAGGTCATACGACTTAGTCACATATGATTTCTGTCATTAGCATCTGTCACTATTTGCGTGTTGTGTAAACAAGATGCTATTTGTTGCTATTTACACTTGGTGCAAACATTTCTTTTCCACTATTTACACTCACCGTAAGTAGCATCCACCTTCATTTACTCTCAGAGTAAATACCTACTGCTAAATATAAATATTATCCAGTCCGGCGCCTAGACTGCAGCTCTGCACAAGACATTTAACCATAGGAGAAATGGTCGTGCCCAACGGAGCCTGGTTTCTCTCAAGGTTTTTTTATCTTCACTTTCGCCAATTGGTGAATTTTTTTTTCTTGCCGCTGTCGCCACTGGCTTGGATGGTTCAGGATCTATAGAGCTGCACATCGATGGAATTGCTCTTCAGTGTATGGACTCTCAATAGTGATTATTAACCCACACTGACCTGAGCTAAACTGAACTTAAACACTGAAAACTGAACTGACACTTTCAATTTACTATAATCTTCTATGTGAAGCTGCTTTGACACAATCTACATTGTAAAAGCACTATAGAAATAAAGGTGAATTGAATTTAATTTCATGATAAGTATATTTTCGCTCATTGTGAGTACTGAAGGCTTAAACATAGCATTCGGTACAAGCAAATTCAGGGTAACCTTGCTCACTGCTGAAGAGCAACAGAAGCAGGCTTGTGACTGCATGACAGGCCATAAATCACATTAATTCCAAGTGATGGACGGCTGCTGACAGAGAAAGAGAATGACAGACAAAAATAAAAGAGCACTGAAATACCTGGTGGAGAAGCAGGTGAATGGGATCCAATGAAGCCACAGCCAGGGTCATGAAAAAGAGACAAAAAGAAAATACAATTACTTTTGAGCGAATTCAAATATAAAGCAAAAATCTAAATTTTCTACAGCAAATGTAAATAAGTAGAATGACTGTAATAATCTGATCTTCTGTATACAACTTACAAATTCTTTCTTCACTTGAATGGAAATGATCAATTTCTAATGCATTATTCATTAATTCTCTCTCAGATTTAATTAAATAATGTATTAATTTATATAACAAAAATGAACTGATTTCTTATTCTAATGAGGGCGAGACAATTATGACATTTCAGTGTAAACCATACCATATTCATGTCTATAGTTTCTATAATTCTATTCGCTGTTCTGTTAAAATGCTAACTTTCTTTGGCTCTGTACCTGCTCTCTATATAACATCGATGAAGGTGAATCGTACATAATTTACCCCTTTGATGCGCATGATCGCTTCGGTCTGATCAGTCTAGGCTGATCAGTCTAGGCAAGGGGTGTCCAAACTCGGTCCTGGAGGGCCGGTGTCCTGCTGAGTTTAGCTCCAACTTGCTTCAACACACCTGCTAGGAAATGTCTAGTATATCTGGTAAAAGCTTGATTAGCTGGTTCAGGTGTGTTTGATTAGGGTTGGATCGAGTTTGGACATCGCTGGTCTAGGCCGTCAAATATTGAGTGCGTCATGTTATCAGCGGCTAAATTAAAATCTGCTCTCCCGTGATGGTACGCTCCAGGGATCAGCCTAGACTGATCAGACCGAAGTGATCATACGCATCAAAGAGTTAAATTGTTTATTTATCAACTTCTGAGGCACAAAAAACTGAGCCAGAAAAAGAAATGTGCCACTTGTCAGTATTTGAATAAGTATTTTCAAAACAAATAATGTTTATTTTAGGTTTGAGACATTTAAATACACATAGTTACTATAGCAAAACATAATATTTACAGTTTATAAAATGCACACTGATGTATATTTTATTGTCACATATATTAGGAGAAGTTGATAAATTAACAATTTTTACTTTTTGATGTGCATGATTACTTCGGTCTGATCAGTCTAGACTGGTCGCTGGAGCATACCATCACATATCATGTTATCAGCGGCTAAATTAAAATCTGCTTTCTCATGATGGTTCGAGCTGAGCCAGAAAAAGAAACGTGCCACTTGTCATAAATCAATTTATCAGTATTTTCAAACGAATAATATTTATTTTAGGTTTTAGACATTTAAATACACAAAAGTACTAGCAAAACATTATATTTACAGTTTGTAAAATGCACGCTGATGTCTATTTCAATGTTGTGTATTTTAGAAGTTGATAAATTAAAAATGTTTAGTCTGATGCGTATTATCACGTCGGTCTGATCAGTCTAGGCTAGTTGCATCATGTTATCAGTGGCTAAATTAAAATCTGCTTTCCTGTGACAGTTTGCTTTGGGCCAGAAAAAGAAATAAATTATTTATTTTAGATAATATTTATTTTAGATATGAGACATAATATTTATTTTAGATATGAGACATTTAAATACACATAGTTACTAGCAAAACATAATATTTACGGTTTGTAAAATACAGGCTGATGTCTATTTTACTGTCATGTATTTCAGGGGAAGTTGATAAATTAACAATTAACCTCTTTGGTATGTATTATTACTTCGGTCTGATCAGTCTAGGCTGGTCGCTGGAGCTTACCATCACATACCATGTTATCAGCGGCTAAATTAAAATCTGCTTTTTCAGAATAGTTCGCGCTATAAAAAAAGTGCCACTTGTCAATCAATTCATCAATATTTCAAACAAATTATTCTTATTTTAGGTTTCAGACATTTAAATACACAAAAGTACTAGCAAAACATAATAGTTACGATTTGTAAAATACACGCTGATGTTTATTTTATTGTCATACATTCAGGGGAAGTTTTTTGATGTGTATGATCCAACACAGGCTCATTCTGAAAACATAGTCCCATGGAAGTTTCTGGAGACTGCGAATTATGTAGCCGGAGGAATGTATGGCTTCATTTAGTTTTTTTAAAACGAATGCTACGGGGCGGTATGACGCCGTTTTTTTTCGCGCTCACCAGCTGACCGCTTACCTCCGTGTGGAGGGCTTTAACCAGTTTGTCCTGTTAGCTCATAATGTTACGTCGGCGAACTTGAGACGCAGAGAGGAGTTGACCATGACGACGACGATGACGGGGTTCGAGTCCGGGGAAGATCGGTTCCAGAAATCAGGTAAGACAAAAACTAAATCCAAAAAATAAAATGAACAAGTAAATAACAGGGTGAGAATGTGGAAAAATCTGAAAACGTGGTAAAAATCAGACGAAGGCTTTTCTTTTTCTGGACGGCTTTTGTAAATCGTTGGTTGGGTTCAGGAAAGTAAGTGGGTGGGCGGGTCAATCTATAAATTTAGTTGGGTTAAGGGAAGAAGGAGGGTGGGTCAGTGAGTCGATTGGCTGGCCGGCCATTCAGTCAGACAGTCAGTCGACAGCGACCTCTGATGAGTTTATGCGAGAAAAGCGGGCGCGAACGGCACTCGTAAGAGAAATTTGAGAGAAATTTGAGAACAGCTGCCTCTCACAGATTCGTGAAAACAAAAGCTGCAAAAATACGTACCTCCCGGGACGTATTTCGCGGTCACCAGAAACGCTTTATCAGCATTATTCATTATCAGCGTCTAAATTAAAATTGCTTTCCCATAATGGTTCACGCTGAGCCAGAAAAACAAATGCGGTGTTTGTTATAAATCAATTTATCAGTATTTTCAAACAAATAATATTTATTTTTGGTTTCAGACAAGTAAATACACATAAGTACTAGCAAAACAATAATTACAGTTTGTAAAATACACGCTGATGTCTATTTTATTGCCATGTATTTCAGGAGAATTTGATAAATTAACAATTTAACTCTTTAAAGCATACCATCATGCGCCATGTTATTAGTGGCTAAATTAAAATCTGCTTTCCCGTGGTGGTCCGCGCTGAGCCACAAAACGAAATATGGTGTTTGTTGTAAATCATCAAATCAAAAGTAGCAGTATTTTCAAACAAATAATGTTTATTTTAGGTTTTAGACATTTAAATACACAAAGACTAGTAAAACATAATATTTACAGTTAGTAAAATACACCCTGATGTCTATTTTATTGCCATGTATTGTAGAAGTTGATAAATTAACATGTAAATCCAGCAGCTCTAATCTCTCCACTGTAGTGCAGACTAACATAGTGCCGCTCATCACTCATCATAGAGGAAATATGATCATTACTAAGCTGTGTAAGTGACAAAATACATGTTCTTACACATATTTAAGAATCAGAGTATCAGATATTTCACAATATAATTAGGATGTTTGTCAATGTTTGCAGAAAATGGAATAAAGAGACAAAAAACAATATATGCTTAAATCATCGGGCTATGGTATGTCATGTGGTGACATGTCAACATGGAAACTTTAAACCAATGCGATCTGAATAATGAATACCTTTAAAAAACTAACACAGTAGGGTCAGCGGCAGTATTTATACGTTACATGTGAAATGGTTAAACTAACAATTGCACCATTAATATTTGGGAACAAGAGAAGCAGTAAACACGACAAAACAAAAGAGTAAATGAAGAGGTAAAGCAGAAGGACAGAGATAGAGACGGTGTTTGCAGTAATGCCAGGCGTGCGCCCTTTGACTGAACCCCCTCTCTCTTCTCTTCTCTGCTCTGCTCTGATCTGTGGGATCCAGTTTCATGAGACACTCACACACACAGCCATCAATCACACACATTCGCCACTGTCTTGCAGCAGCTGCCCGGCCCTGAACCACCTCTCAGATTGTAACACAACAGGGGAGCATGTCAGAGGTGTGTCTGAATTTGTGTGAGCGCTCGTCACGAAACGCTCTGGCCAATGCAAATCTCTGAGATCTAAAAACTCTCTCCTGATAGCCAACTTGAGTTTGCTCTGAAAGGGGGTGAATATGGGTGCTAAAAGAAACGTGTGGGATCTGTCTGACACATAGACACTTAGATCCCATGCTGTACCTCTTTGGCACAGGGTTGGGTGATATGACAAAAATACTTTTTTGACCTTTTTTATTGTGGTTTTAAGAGTTCACACTTAGCTGACGATTGATTATAAAGCCTTGGCATGTGTGGCATGCTGTTCCGGGAATGAGCCCTGAGCTCATAAGATCCTCAAGTCGGAGGCTCCCTCTCGTTTCCAGGGCAAGAGGAGAGTTTGAGCTCAGGTAGATCTCGAGAACTCCTCTTCTGTTTGTAGCTAATGACCAATAAGGAAGAGCTATGAAGAGATAACTGCTGACTAGGAGCACATCTATGGAGCCAATTTGGATGGTGGGAGGAAACCGTGGGACCAGGGAGAACATGTAAATTCAACCCAGGCTCATTCTGAAAACATACCTCTACACACGTTTATGGAGGCAGTTTTTGTTTTTGCAAATTCACCAGAGGCCGCTGTGTACGCTTTTTTAGATCTCAAATTTCTCTCACGAGTGCCATTCACGCCTGCTGTTCTCGCCAGAGGCCCCTGTTGACTGACTGGACGACTGACTGGACGACCAATCGCCTGACCCACCCTCCTCCTTCCCTAAACCCAACCAATTTTATCGATTGACCCGCCCGCCCATCCACCCACTTCCCTAAACCCAAACAACAACAAACCAAACAACAACAACAAGTTTCAAAAGCATTCCAAATTCTGATTTTAACGTCTTCAGATTTTACCACATTCTCTGCCTGTTATTTGCTTGTTTATTTTTCGATTCTGTTTTTGTCCTACCTGCTTTCTGGAACCGTTCTTCACCGGACTCGAAACCCGTCGTCATGGTCAACTCCTAAAAGGGACGGCGTCACACCTCCCAATAGCATTCAATTTAAAAAATTTGAATTGCAGCCATGTACCTCTGGCTACATAACTTGCGGTCTCCAGAAACGTACATAGGACTACCTTTTTAGAATGAGCCTGTGTTGTGTAAATTTTACACTGAAACGTTGACTGGCTTGGTAAGGACTAAAACCAGTGACGTTTTTGCTGTGAGGCAACAGTGCTAACCACTGGGCCGCCATGATGCTCAATCTAGGAAAGGAGGAGGAGTAGGGGTGAAAGGGGGGATTCTTCAAAACAAAGATGACTATGCTATGGAACTTTGGTCACTTAGGAATCATCTGATTAGTGAATCATGTATTGGCTAACGCAGGACCAGCCGTGGTCAATCATAAGCCCGTGATCCTCTCGAAATTAGGTTATAAATAAACTTAATTTAGGACAGTGAGCATAACAGACAGTAGCTAGTAAGAGCTGTGTGGGTAAACCTCAGTCCCCTGGCCTAAAAAAAAAAAACACTAATACATCCTTGTTAGTGCCCTAATTCTGCTTAGAGTGGAACAATTAGAACCAGTGGGGTTACACCCCATTCACACAGGGAGTCGGCTTTTTTAGCCTGTACTCTTATGGGTCCATTGATTTGGGTTGAGTTGGGTCCGTTCCTTGGGTCAGTTAAAACTAAACTTTTCAAGTTCCAATTGAAACGTCAGCCAATCAAATCACTTGTTGCGAATGTATCATGTTTGTGCAACACCAGAGAATAATGGAACATCAAAATAGAGGAAAAGCTTTTTATCATGGCTGCAATTAGCCACTGTTTTTTGTGATAAATTTTTATAAACAGCACATATCAAGACTTGTATTGGAGGGACCAAGTCTGTAATACAGGGGTGTCCAAACTCAGTCCTGGAGGGCTGGTGTCTTGCATATTTTAGTTCCAACCCCAATTAAACACACATGAACCAGCTAATCAAGCTCTTTCAAGGTATACTAGAAACTTCCAGGCAGGTGTATTGAAGTATGTAATAGCTAAACTACGCAGGACACAGGCCCTCCAGGACCGAGTTTAAACAGCCCTGCTGTAAAAAGATGAGAGAATAGGCTGGTGGATTTGGTGTGTATTGTGGAAGTATTGTATCCATTTACTCGGTTTACCAATGATTGACCACTTGCTTGGTAAAGTATGTAATTGGAAAGAATAATGCAACTCAATTGACATCACTTTCTGACCAGAGCCAAAACTACTTCTACTACTTCAGTGCTTTTTTGGTGTTGCTGAATGTGATTGGTCATTGTCACTTTGACAATTGCATCAACACGAATCTTCAGATACACCCTCTGTCAAGCTTTACTCCAATGCGTAAATGGGGTGTTACAGTACATAGATGTCTGTTTAATTACAGAGATACCTGCACAAATCAAGTAGAGTAGAGGAGTGAGGTTTAGGGAGGGTGGGTGTAACGAAGGCCAGCAAGCACTAAGAGCTCAGCAGGTTAGCCTCACTTTACAGCAGGGGTCACCAAAACTGTTCCTGAAGGGCTGTTGTCCTGCAGGGTTTAGCTCCAACCCTAATCAAACATACCTGAACAAGCTAATCAAGCTCTCACTAGGTAAATTTGAAACTTCCAGGCAGGTGTGTTGAGGTAAGTTGGAGCTAAACTCTGGATATTGAGATTGCTCTACATTGACCCCTGCTCTGATTGACGCTAGAGCCTGCAGTGTTTAGAACCCTTGTTAGCAAGAGATGCCAGTTTGTATCCCTCTCAGAATAAAGTACCTACAATAGGAGGGATGTAAATCGGCATGTCCTGGATCTAAGTCTTTACCATCCTGTTTAGAGTCTGTCTACCATGCTAGAAATGCTGGTTTGAATTGCACTCAGAGTAGATTCAGAGGGGTAAAATTGGTCATTGGAAATGACATTTTTGAGGGTAACAGAAGCTAGCTAGTAAAAGCTTCATGGATATACTTGTCCTCAAAGAGCCACACTACCAAAATGACATCCTTGATTGTGTGTCTGCTTTCCATGTCATTGTCCAGCCTGGCACCAGGATGGCATAACTCGGGTGAGACATTGCAATCCCATGGTGGAAGACATGATGACAGACTTGGTCCCTCCTGCTCATTTAGTTTATCTATTCTCTTATTTATTATTTTTAATTTATATTACTGCGTGTCTGATACCAATTCTGCTTTCAATACCAAACCAATTATAAATATTTCAATTTTAAATCAACTAAGTAGTGGTAAAACCTTTCCTTGGCAGTGTCAGCCGCCACTTAGACCAACATCAAATATTCTTATATCAGTTTGATTTATAAAGTCTGATTTACTGTATGCAGAATCTTCACTTTGGGGTCTACTTTCTGCTTAGAACTCATGAGAATTTCATATAAGGAATGAATGTTTACAACTTTGTAGGTTGAAAGATCCATCAATCGAATGCCACAACTTACAACTTTGAAGGCTCGAAAGATCCATCAATCAAATGCCACCAGGGTCTCTGCAGTCACTGCGCTTTCATGTAGTTTTTCATTCGCACGCTGAAGCCTTGATCTGCCTGAGATTAGGTAGGCAATACTGCTGCATTTATTGGGTAATCAGTTACAGGTTATTAACAAAACTAGCTCCATCCCTAATCAAACACACCTGAACAAGCTAATCAATGTCTTCAAGACCACTAGAAAGCTACAGGCAGGTGTGTTTAATTAGGGTTGACTCTGCAGGACAATAGCTCTCGAGGACTGAAGTTGCCCATCCCTGCTATAGAAGCTGGATTAAATCCACTATGAGCAGGGTGATTGGAACCAGAGGGCTTGCATTGGTTCCAAGATCTGAATGGGAATGAGATTTAGGGAGGGTGAATGCAATGGAGGCCAGTTTATAAGAGTTTGATGAGTAAACCTCACTTCCCTGAGCTCAAGGTGAACACTAGCACCTGACACTAGAAAATACAATCATGTTAGCCTGTCTTAATCTTACTAAAACAGGCCAATTAGAACAAAAAAAACAGGCATCAAGCGACTATTGACTGTTGCTATAAAATGCAGTCTTTAGTTTATTTGTAGGTGCACCTGCATCCCATGCTAGAGATGATGAATTGAATCCCACTTGGAGCAGGCCAATCAGAACCATAGGGGTTATATGGGTATGGAAGTGGGATGGGACTGAGGTATATATTGAGTGCGAGGGTTCACATATGTATACAATATCTTTGAGCTAGAGAAGACGATTTTACAGATCTCTAAAAGGTTACTGAAGGCTGATTTTTACTTGCCTTGCGCGTAGCCGTGCATTTATACTTCTATCTATCTATCTATCTATCTATCTATCTATCTATCTATCTATCTATCTATCTATCTATCTATCT
>CAIGQZ010032675.1:5162164-5183098 GCA_903798205.1 Danio tinwini
AAAGAAAGAAAGAAAGAAAGAAAGAAAGAAAGAAAGAAAGAAAGAAATTGAATCTAATAGTACACAAATTCAATAACATTTAAAGCTATTTGACTACAGGCTTATGCAGACATTTTGACTTATGTTTTCCACAAAACTGACTCTTTATAATCTTTTTTTAAAAGCAGTCAATTTTCATACCAATTTTATTCCAAATTCTGTGATTTCTGGAGTTGTATTTTATAGAGTCCATTAAGTAAAGCCCTGGATATCCTCTCTTTTCCACTTTATTTTCCATAAGTCCCTGTCCTCACCACTGTCTTCGTTATAAAGCTAAAAAAAAAAAAAAATTAACCACAATATTGCAAAGTAAACGTGCAAAAAATGTGCAGGAGGCCCACGAATGTTTCTCATTGCAATATCACACATCAAAAATGTTCAATACATTACGGGACATTAACAGGATAATATGCATGAAAAACGTCTAAGTAAAACATGTTTTTTCTTTCTCTTTCTTGTTTTGTGATTACAAACATATTGTCTTCATCAGAAGCTGACCAGCAATGCTTAAGTGTGCCATTAACAACATATGGACGGCATAAATGTCTGAATTACCTATTAAAAACATATTTGCATTTGGCTGCGCAGATCTTTTATTGTTCTTTTCCACTAATAAACAAATGACCTCTAAACTGCCTAAAATTGTATGGTGAAATTTCAAAATAAAAGCCACGAATTCTGATTGTATCACTTACAGTACATAAATATCTCCTTTAGTTTAGCAAAATGACAATTGCAAAACAATCTGTAAAAAACTATTTTAGTCAAATAATACAGTATTTTATCACCTTTATAACAGTAATAATGTGACTTATTATTAATAATTTTAATTACACTCTTAAAAATGTTGGGCTTTTATAACCCAACTTTGGGTCAAATTATGGACAAACACAATGTTTAAAGAGCCCGTATTATGGGTTTTTGAAAATGACCTTCCATGTAGTGTGTAACACAGCTCTTAGTAAAGTGAAATATCCAGCTAAAGCTTAAATCTGAAAGTGGACAGTTTTTAAAACTATTGATTCATCTATAAAAGAGTCGACTCATAGTGGTTTAAATGAATCATCTTAATAACGAGTCTTCAGCCGTTTCGGCGTGACGTAGTTTTGAAACATAATGATTGCGTGCGCAGACCCGGCAAAATTCAAATCTACAGCCCCGCCCACTAACACAGCAGCAAGACACTCATGAAGACGCTGTGTTTACCTGGATATTATTGGAAGTGTGAGGGGAAAGGAGTCGTTCAGAAATCTGCACGCTTACAATGGGTGATCTATCACTACACAGCTCATGCATTAGTTTCTGCCTCCATCTTGTAATGGACAGACAAGACACCAGGGGTGCGGGCAAAATAAGGACAAATTATTAGGTACACCGGTAGGCTGCTGAACGCTGGGCTTCGGGCTGGTGAGCAGCACTGAAAAGGCTTGCGAGTGGAGAGCGGGAGCCCGCAGAGATAGCTTGTCAGAGGACAGAGGATGCTACAACGTCCCGGCTGGGGATGTGATCGTTTAGAAAAGCAGTACAGGTAAGCCCTTAGAACATATAGCAGTTCACGGATGAGGTGCCACAGCAATGATTGCAAATAGAAATGATCTACATGTTTTGTTACTAGTAACCGTGTGTACTGTATCAGTTTAACTCTTTATATTCTCATATCACGTCTAATGCAACGTTGTAAACGCGACGCGTGCTGCTTTGTTTACAGATTTAAATGCTTTTGTGAGCTCGTTCCACTGCCATTTGTCGTTGCTATGGCCACTGTTAGCTGATCCTGCACACGTGCAGCGGTCAAGGTTCAGAATAGTTCAGCTTTTGCTGCTGTGTGGATTAAAACTGAATGTGTGTCATACTTAACAAGAGCAATATGCTTGTTTTTAACTACACTGCTTTTGGCGCTGAGGTGTCTGAATAACACTGTTGAGAACCGTGGTACTGTTTATTGTGGTGTTAGTAAGTTTACTTTGAAGCGTGTTTCGGGCGTCCGCTGCGATCGGATCCTATACCAATGTTGGCGACCCGCGGGCTTGATGAACCACGCTGGGCATTTTACTGTCTTGCGCTGAACGATGTCGACCAATGGCAACAGGCTGTCATCAGTCCAATCAGCGCAGATTAGCTTTGCGCTAAGCAGGGGTTTGGGAACAAATGAATCGCTAAACGATTCATATGGGAGTCGCTGGGATAATTAGGTAAAAATAAATGCATATTATAAGACCATGAACATGTTTTTTGACCCTGCATACATATCAGAATGTTGTTGGAGACCCATAAAACCAAAATATGACACTTTTCAATGTGTAATAGGGGCTTTTTAATTTTTCCATATCTTTCTCTCCAAACTAATTTAAATGACACCTTTTTAACACAATGGTAATTTTCTCTATATTGCACCCAATGTTTGGTTACAACAACCCAGCAGTTGTTAGAGTGTATAATTACAATAGGGTTTCATAATCATATAAGTGAAATGATTAAAAAAGTGATAACTATACTTAAAGGGGGTGTTTATAAGACTGTCAAAAAACCTTTATAATCCTGACATGACACGTGTTGTGAATATGAAGGAGAATTTATGCATGCATGCTTATGACAATTGTCATTAAGTGTCATTTATGCCATTTTAAATGTGAAGATGACATTGCTTGAGATGTCTTTATCGTGAAAACCTGCCATGAATACATCATAACCTGTCTTTGTGTATGTCATGACAACTTGACATTACCGAGACAACATAACCTGTCATAAACATGAATAATACAGTATTTGTCTCCTCTATAACAGTTATGCTCAGGTATGTAATTTTAAATGTGAAAATGACATTGTTTGAGATGACTTGGTTATGACAACTTGCTATAAACACATCATAACCATGTCACGACAACTTGACATTACCAAAATAACATAACTTGTCATAAATCTGTCATAAACATGACTGTCATTAAGCCATTTTAACTGTGTCATGAAATTGTGTCATCGATGTTTTTCTTGAGTCATTAAAATGTCATTAAATATCAACAATGCTGTTATTAATTACTGAATTATTTGAGCATATTGAAGCTTTTACTAAAAATTTTTATGACAAATTCATTTGGTTCCACTGAAAAAAAAAAGTAGTCCAAAGTATTTTCATGACACAATTATAATGGCCTAAAGACAGTCATGTTTATGACAGATTTATGACAAGTTATGTTGTCTTGGTAATATCAAGTTATCAAGACGAAGACAGGTTATAATGTATTTGTTTACATCAAACAATGTCATCTTTGGATTTAAAATGACACAATTGAGTTAATGATACTTAATGACAATTGTCATAAGCATGCATAAAACCTCATCTGATGATTATGAAGATTTCATGACAATCTTATAAACACCCCTTCAAGTCAAGTATTACCAAATAAGCTTTATTTATTTTAATCTTTGACTTTATTTAGCAGTCAAAATTATTTTGGGGGTAAAAAAAAAAAACATTCACCACAGATTCTGATTTTATCACTTAAATTATTATATCCTTCAGTTTACATGCCTGTCCACTTTATACAAACATTCCATCACAAATCGCAATCACAACCGCAAAACAATAGAACAAAAACCAAAACAGACATACAGATGGTACGAAGCTAGTAGGAAAAGTTCATCATGTCCCTGTTTCTTGCTCGACTTCTACCTTCATCCCTCAAGCATTCATTAAATAACCTCGTCCTCCTCTTGAGTTTCAGAAAATCCTATAGTGTGATATAAATCACAGCCATGCATCATCAGAAATCTGATTATCTGCAAAGCAGTGTGTATCTGGTATCATTCTGTTTTGGCTGTGTTTGAACCACACATGGATGATCAAGACTTCAATGCTGAACACTTTGAACACGCTCCCCATCTGAAGCTGCGGCTAATTCAAGCCAGAGGCTATTATAACAGCACACACCCTCTACATATGCATACACAAAACCAATTACAACCTGCTGGACTGAGCTCTCAAGCCATGCCATTGCATGCACAAGTACAGATTTCGGTAACACTTTATAATAACTACACTCTGTGAATCATGTATGAAGCATTAGCAAATAGTTTGTTAAGCATTAACTCTACATTAGTAGACGTTAGTAAGCAGTTCATAAAAGCAGTTACAAATGCTGTATGCTTGACTTATAAGCACATGTATCATTTTTCAGTACTAAATGATTAAAATACAATATTTACAAACCAGTTATTTGAGAATTCAATTTATAATTTCATTCAGAATGCTAAATATTATTAATAAACTATTGCACATTTATATATCTTATTATTCAGACATGTGTTTATAGATACTTTGTATGTTACTAAATGCTTTATTAGCTCAACTTCATCCAGTTTTGTAACCTAATCTAAAGCAGTGGTGTAAAGTACTTGAGTAAATGGACTTCGTTACTTAAGTATTTTTTGGCTACTTTGTACTTGTACTGAGTATCAAAAATATAAGCAACTTTTACTCTCTACTTGACTACATTTTTGATTGAATATATGTACTGTTTACTCCACTACATTTGACATCGGACGCTTACCGTTACTCATTACATTGTGATTGTGCGCGACAAGTCGGCATCTTTATCTACCACGGCTAATTTGTTGGGCGGATGAGGCGATATCGCCATCTGCAGGGTGCTGAAGGTACTGTATGCTACTTATGGGCTAAATCACGGAAATGTGAATTAGCAGCTTGCCTAATACCATGTTTAACCATGTTTACCATGGCTGCAGCCAGTGATGAAGCTGAAGCCGGCACATCAAGCAGTGCCAGCACTGATGATCATCCATGGCCTTATCTGAAAGAAATGTTTTCATTTGCCGATATACAGATCTTAATCCTAATCTTCAAATTTGAGAAAACACATTGAGGTAAGAGTCTATTTAATGTGAATTTAGTCAAATTATGTCTGACTTTACAATAGTGTAATGTTACCAAAAGTTAATACAGTTACTGATATGGCAAAAACCACTGCGACATGACTATATTTTAGCATTTAGTTTTTAAAATGAATGCTATGGGACATGGAGCAGAGCTGACTGTGATGACGGGGTTCGAGTCCAGCAAAGAATGGTTCCAGAAACTAGGTAAAACGCAAAAAAATTCTATTTTAGAAAATATTCTATTTCTGCAACGTTGTGGAAAAACAACAACATAAACTACAATAATCAATAGGGGTACAATAAACAATAATTGCCATTATATGCTTTATTCAGTGTTAAATGCTCCCAATGTGAGTTTAAATAGCATTTTATGTTAAATTTATTGCCATACTACTGAAAGCAGCAGCAGATTCACTTCAGATCTTGAAAATAAAATATTTAGCAGAATGTTTAAAAATGAAAGTAAGAACTGTGACTCAACCAACAATATCAGCCTATGTAATTTTAATAATGTTAAAAAAATAATAAATAAATAAATTAATTAATAAATAAATAAACAAATGAATGAATAAATAAATAAACAACAGGCTGAAAACGGTGTAATCATGCAGCTGCGATGGCTTTTCTTTTTCTAGATTGCTTTTTGAAAACACTTTCGGTTGGGTTTAGGGTCAGTCAATCAGTCAGTCAGTCGACAGCAAGCTGCCTGGTCAGCTGAAGTGTATATTGCGCCCTCTGGTGGATTTATGTGAGAAGAGGACATGCCTGAGAAATTTAAGATCATCAAAAAGCGTACACAGCGGCCTCTGGTGGATTTGCAAAAACAAAGACTGTGAGCAGACGTACCTCTGGTTACGTAGTTTGCTGTGCCCAGAAATGTAGACCTGGGTACATATCGGCAATGAGCCTGGGTTGAAGACTGTTTTACGAAAGAAATAAAAGTATTGCAAAATCAAGGTAAACAATTTTGTGGCAGTGCATTTTCTCTTACATTTTTTTCTGAAAATACAGTTGGGTTTTGAGAAGGGTTTGGGTCACTGGTTCACTGGGTGGTCTGTCCGACAATCTGTAAGATTTGTTTGCATCATCTGAAAGCTGAATAAATAATCTTTCTATCAATTAATGTATTGTTTGTTACAACTGTTTGAAAATCCAGACTTTGAGAGTTCAGAAAAATCTAAATACTAAGAAAAATGTGTCCAAATTTAGGCAAATTACTTATCGAAAATTAAGTTTTGATATATTTGGAGTAGAAAATTTACAAAATATCTTCATGGAACATGATATTTACTTAATAATCTAATAAAAAAAAGCTACAATTTTGACACTAACTAATTTTTGGAGGCTATTGCAAACAATATAGCCATGCCATTTAAGACATGTTTAAGTTTTTGTGGTTTAGGGTCATATATACACTGTAAAACCCAAAAAGTTAAGATACTTTAAACCATTTGAGGAAACTGATACCGTTTAAGTTCAAAAACTAATCCTAATGAGTACTGTGAACTTAATCCATTTGAGTAAATGAAGCAATTTGAGCACAATAAAATCCAATAAATGAAGAGAACTCAAACCAACAGTACTGTAAAACCCAATAAATTAAGGCAACTCAAACAGTTTGAGGAAACCGATTGCTACACACCATTTGAGTTAAAAACTAGTCTATATGAGAACTGTGAACCTATATTTAAGTTGAAGTAATGAGGCATTTAATTAACACAGTATTTCAGAAAATATTTTTTCTTATTTGTTTTATTTTGGCTAACCTAACTTTTGCAGTTAAACAAATTAACCTAGTTAGTCCTTTAAATTTCACTTTAAGCTGAACACTTAAATACAAATCATTGTAACACTACAGAAAGTTTACTAATTATTTTATATTTGTTAAAATTATCATATTTTTAAATAATATATTTATTTAATTTTAAAACCAAAAGTTGGCCTTGAACAACCATAAAACAAAAATAAACATTGAAAGACAAGAAAGCCTAACAAACCCAGGAAGTATTAACTAAAATAAATAATAAAAAAACAGTAAGTTACAATAAAAATGCACCCTTGAGATATAAAAGTACCCACAGTCAGAAAAGCACCGGTACACAACCGCACACACACAAGAACAACAACAGCGTTTGAATGCATCAGGCCAATAACCCTAAATAAGCCAGACCCTGGAGATTTTATCACTTCCAGTTTCTCTCCCCAGTGGGCTAAAACAACATTGCACAATATGTGTCCTATTTCGCAGGACTCTTTTGTGCGCCGGTGTAGGCTAAACACAATGGGGGGTTCACAGTGGTAATGTGGAGCAGACTGCGAAGGAAAAACGGCTCTGGACGACTACGAGCGAACGCCACATCGGTGGTCCAGCAAACTGCCATTGAGCTCCAGTGTGAAGTTGACGATGAAAATGGGAACTGACAAGGATTTGGACGGGCCTAGTTCCCGTTAATGAGAGCACACAGTCGATGTCATGCGACTAAAGACTGAAGCTAAAGTAAACACAGGACTTCTGTGAGGTTTATTGCTGTCCAGAAATAAAGATGTCTGTATGAATATGCGGTTGAGTTATGCGGCTGTAAATTAGTTCCATCTCTATTTAAACTAACAATATAATGTTTTCTCATATCCAAATTGGCCATTCTTGAGTCTTGGAGGCTCTACTTGATGTTAGAACATGATATAGTGCTCTTCAGAGAAGTACAGAGAAATGCATTGGTCTGTTTGTAGTCTGCAAAACATGCAGGAGTGGGATGGACGTGGACATTCAGCTGATGAGCTGATTGGTCAATGTACACTACTGTACAAAAATCATAGGTTACTAGTGTTTCCACCACCAACAACAACAAAAAATGCTGTTGTCCAAGAATTCTATATACCAGGGCTGCATCCGAAATTGCATACTACCACACTATATAGTACGCTAAAAACTATGCGAACTGAGTAGTATGTCTGAATTCAAAGAATTCCGAAAACAGTATGCAAGAAGTACCCGTATGACCATCTGGTGAGATTCTGAAGTGCGCATCTGATATGCATCGCAAGAAAATTCATGAATGGGAGTGAAGCGGCGCAACTGACGAAGGTGAGTCATGTGATGATGACAAAATGGCAGATGTAGTACGTCCGAGATTCATTCCTACTGCTCACATTCATACTGTATAGAACATACTTTTCTATCGGCCGAGTAATACGTTTAAATTCAAATGCAGTACCTATTGAGTAGTAGGCAATTTTGGAAGCAGCCCAGGGGTTTCAAACTACCGGCTCACAGGCCTTTTACAACCCCCCTCCTCTTACTTCTGGCCTGCAACTGACGTCAAAAATATAATGAGATTCGGCCCACCAAAACTTTTTTTTATTACTATCATCGTTGTGCAGTCAGGCAGCACGGTGGCGCAGTGGGTAGTGCTCTCGCCTCACAGCAAGAAGATCACTGGTTCGAGCCTCAGCTGGGTCAGTTGGCGTTTCTGTGTGGAGTTTGCATGTTCTCCCCGTGCTGGTGTGGGTTTCCTCTGGGTGCTGTTTGTCTGTTTGTTTTTTTCACAAGGAGACTATGAGCCGGCATTGATCCACTCACAAATGTGATCTCACCAACACCATGAAGAAACAGAACAAACTGAAACTATATCCAGAAGAACTGAGGAACGTCCTCAAGAATCCCTTCAGCAAAGCTACCTGAAAGACAATCACAAGTTCACCTAGGATAGGAGCACTTTTAAATGCAACCAAATGTTCCAACAAATGTTGATTTAACTTAATTACTCATTCATTCATTTTCCTTCGGCTAAGTCCTTTTTTTATCAGGGGTCGCCACAGCAAAATGAACCGCCAACTTTTCCAGCATATGTTTTATGCAGCAGATGCCCTTCCAGTCACAACCCAGTACTGGGAAACACCCATACACACTTACATTCACTCATACACTATGGCCAATTGTTTATCTAATCTACCTATAGCGCAAGTCTTTGGACTGTGGGGGAAAACTGGAGCACCCGGAGGAAATCCACTCGAACACAAGGAGAACATGCAAACTCCACACTGAAATGCCAACTGGCCCAGCCGGGACTCGAAACTAGCAATCTTCTTGTTGTTAGGCGACAGTGCTAACCTCTAAGCCACCATGCTGCCTTAACTTAATCAAAAACATCCTCATATTACACCATTTCTACACAAGTGTAGCACTAGCTTTGCAGGCAGGTTTCTTGAAGATGTTTTGCCCAGTACTGTAGTCAAGCACGGTTGTGGATGCAACGCTCGATCAAGCCTAGCAAGAGAATGCATTTGGTTGGATGTCCATGAATTTGATAAGACATAACCCTGGGGGAAATTGATGAGGATGCTATGAGAACAGAACTAAATGAATCTGTCTTTGATTAAAGCATATTTAGGGACAAAACAGCAATCTGACTATCTTTGGTCTCTTTTCCACTGCATAATACGGCATGGTTCAGTTTAAGATGGCTCCTTTTTGTGTTCCATTCATTAATTTTCTTTTCGACTTACTCCCTTTATTAATCTGGGGTCGCCACAGCGGAATGAACCGCCACTATTATTTTTATATCCATTTTTATATAGTGCTTTTATCGTGTATGACCATGCACCCAAAGCGCTTCACAATCATGAAAGGAGTCTCTCCACACCACCACCAGTGTGCAGCATCCACTTGGATGATGCAACAGCAGTCACAGGACAATGGCGCCAATGCGCTCACCACACACCAGCTATAGGTGAAGTGGAGGGACAGTGATGGAGCCAATTCGGTGGATGGGGATGATTGGGAGGCAGAGAAAAAGGCAGATGGAGGGAATTTGACCAGGACACCGTGGTTACACCCCTACTACTTTACAAGAAGTGCCATGGGACTTTTAATGACAATGGGTCAGGACCTTGGTTTAACATCTCATCCGAAAGACATCTCTCACTGACAGTATAGTGTCCCCTTCACTATATTGGGGCATTAGGACTCAAGCAGAATGCAAGTGGAGCACCCCCTGCTGGCCTCACTAACACCACTTACAACAGCAACCTTGTTTTTTGGGGATCAAAGTTGCTGCAGTCATGATGACGGATCACATGGCGTGACCATTTATTTATTTATTGCAATAACAATAAAATAATTACAGTACAAATAAAACAGAATACAGTCTCTACAAACTATAGTTCATTTTTAAACAACAAGGGAATTATAAATTAAATTTAAGTAGCCTATATAACAAACGCATGTGAAATAATGGGAAAACGAGAGTATACATAAAAAGAAAATAAATATTCATGAATAGGCCTATTAAACACAAAACAATAAGCACAAATTCTAGGAGTTGAAACATCAGTCTTTAGGCTACTAGATGTTAAATGGTATGTCAATACTGTTCCAGTTCTTGTTTAAATATGCTAAAAAGGGGACAATGGCGCCAGTGTGCTCAACACACACTAGCTATAGGTGAAGTGGAGTGACAGTGATAGAGGCAATTCAGTAGATAAGAGATGATTGGGAGGCCATAATCGTAAGGGCCGAGAGGGAATTTAGCCAGGACACCGGAGTTACACCTCTACTCTTTACGAGAAGTGCCATGGGATTTTTAATGACCACAGAGAGTCAGGACCTCGGTTTAACATCTGATCTGAAAGACGGCGCCCACTGACAGTGTAGTGTCCCCTTCACTTTCACTGGGGCATTAGGACTCACACAGACCACAGGTTGAGCGCCCCCTGCTGGCCTCTCTAACACCACTTCCAATAGCAACCTAGTTTTCCCATGTGGTCTCCCATCCAGGTACTGACAAATATTTGTTTAACTTAATTTATTAAGAAACCTTTATAGGGGTGTCAGGATCAGTGAAGATAATTATTTTATTACAAGTCTGTAAGACTTATTTGAGTTAATATTTAGGTTATTTTCTAAACTATATCATTAAAATCGTTTATGGAGCTGAATACAGTAGTCTGTATAAAAAAGGTCGAAAATAAACCTATGCAAACAATCTAGTCATTATGAACAAATTATTAACCAAAAGATGATTCTGCAGTAAAATATTTGTAGTCTCTTAATAAGCATTATGTGCACAAGATAAAGATGGTACAAAAAGTTAATTGTTTGTTTTGAAATTTGTGAGACGGAATTTGTCCAATAATAAACACGAAACACACGTGGTCGTTGTCACGAGGTGAACTCGGCCGATCGTGTAATATCACTGTCATCATCACAGCTCCTGCAGTCGCTCTTCAGACGTTTCACCGGCTGAATCAATCGTCTGATTTTGGAGCACTGTCGCGGTACTTTGATGCCACATGTGACAGTCACGCAGCGTCAAGCCGGACAAAATTTCTAACCAGCTTGCACCGCTTTAAGACAGATTTCGATCAATCTCCGGAGCGCTGCATGAAGTCAAACGCATCATAAGGTTAAGAGAGGGTATCAATATGCAGTTGCTATGGAAGGAGGACCACCACTCCATGGTGGTCAGACTTTCATCAAAGATTACCAAAACAAACATTTTTTTGAGTGGATTAACTATTCCCCTCAAAATTAACAATGTGAGCTAGCAAAATAAACCATGCAAATTTGATTTCAAACAGACTTTAAAGGCAAAATGTTCAAAGTTAGCATATTAAGAATACCATCTTCATAGTCCTCATTTTCAATTTTGGTTTGACACATGACTTGGGACGAGATTAACGCAGCAACGAGAGCGAGCCGAATGCATTCAAACCAGATTTCTGCCACCCTTTAGCTGACATACTACGCCTGGCTTCTATGTAACATGCAGTACCTGTATTGGAGTTGAAATGTACACATGTGTGCGGATGCCTCATCGTCTGGGTTTCTGGCAGCTCCAGCGGTTGCCATGTGCCTTGTGTTCAGCAGCAGCTGGCCTGACACTTATCTTACAGGTTTTTCTAAACATATGGCACATCTGGCAACCCTAGACAGGGACTCCCTCATCAACCCCTGTGGACTTTTTACTGTGCTGATTGGAAAGAGATCTTTCATTTTCAGTTTAGGCCCCAACGAATGTGATCAATGAGACAAAAAACATGCCAAAGATCTGTCTTTGATCTGGCTGAGAGATCCTGAGACTCATGACATGGTGAGATTGCGCTTCAAAGAGCTTCGCCATCAGCCTGTTTGCATTTGCTTGCTCATAGTCGATATTAATTGCCATATAAATATTTAAAGACTGTAAATGGTAATCGAAAAGGTACTTACGCTATAAAAATCTATTATGTTTTCACAATACACACACATATAATATATATATATATATATATACACATATATATATATATATATATATATATATATATATATAAACCCTAAAAAATATTTAGATTTAGTACACTGCATTACCAAAGACAATTTCAAGAGTTCACACTTAGCTGATGATTGATTATAAAGCTTGTTTGGCATGCTGTCCCAGGAGAGAGCACTGAGTTCAAAAGATCCTCGAGCCCGGGGCTCCCTCCCGTTTGCAAGGTGAGAGAGGAGTTTGAGCTCAGGTAGATCTTGAGAACTCCCCGGCTGCAGTAGCTAATGAACAGATAACTACTTACTAGGAGCATGTCTATGGTGCCGATTTGGATTAGTCAATTAACTTAGGTTGCATTTATTTGGACAGTGGGAGGAAAGCGGGGAACCCGGGAGAAACCCACGTGAGCACGGCGAAAAAGTGTAAACTCCGCACAGAAACATTGGCTGGCTTGGTAAGAACTAGAACCAATGATGTTCTTGCTCTGAGGCAATAGTGCTAACCACTGTGCCACCGTGTCACCCATCTAGGAAAGGATGAGGGGTAAAGGTGGAAGGGGAGATTTTTCAAAACTAAGATGCCTGTTATATGGAACTTAGAGTGTATATTTAGTGGCTTAGGAAGCGTCTGATTGGTAAATCATAAAGTGGATGATGCGGGACCAGCCGCAAGAAATCATAAGCACGTGATCTTCTCAAAATTTGTTTATAAATAAACTTCACTTCGTGTCCAGATATCCAGACCAATCAGAATTTGATTTGGAATGCAAAGCTAAAGTATATAGACCATGATTTTGGACCAATGAGATTTCATGGTGGGTGGGGTTTATAGGATTTTCAGAATGATAAGCGATAATGCAAATAATCTAGAGTTTAGGAACAATGAGCAATATTTTCAACAGAAGTTGTTAAAGATGTTAAAGAACTGAAAACTGAGGAAAAACTCATTAATACAAGTGTTTCTGTGTGAATCATTTTTTGCATGACCTATACAAAAAAACACATTTGAAAATGTATACTTGTCATACAAAGACCTTTAGCCGTACAGCTTATGATTTCTGAATGAAGTCTGATTTAGATATTAATTATTAATTATTATTATCATTTAGATCTTAAATATTTTGATATTTAAGGCTGATTTAAGGTGCTTTTTACATCTGTTCATTTGGTCCGGCCCAAGAGCAACAAATGATACACTGTAGCATTTTTCAGCAGTCTTTGGGTCCTTTTCACACAACACTGATTGCTTTGGGTCGAACCAGTTGAAAAGAACCAAAATGCAGTCATGTAACAAAATCCACATCATTCATTGGCCAGATGTTATTGAACAAATTTCCTAAACTGCTTTTCGATTGGTCAGAATTAACGTGCTGGAAAATGCCAATCGAACAAGTAAACAAACCAGCAGACACAAACTGTTGACGACTGCACAGGCTGATTGTATCCCTGGTCATATACTATATGGCAGGGGACACCAATCACGGTCCTGGAGGGCCGGTGTCCCTGCAGGGTTTAGCTCCAACCTGCTTTAACACACCTGCCTGGGTGTTTCATCTATACCTAGTAAGACCTTGATTAACTTGTTCAGGTGTGTTTGATTAGGGTTGGAGCTCAAATCTGCAGGACACCGGTCCCCCAGGAACAAGTTTGGTGACCACTGCTATATAGTTTGTTTACATAACTTTAGACAAACTATACGTTTCGAGAATGAAGCGCAGCTCCGGCTGGAAAACAATGTTTTAATGCATTGCAAACCTCTTCAAGGATGTCTCTGCATGCTTTTTTTGGTCTGCTTTTGGTGAGCACTCGAGTGCGATTGCTACATTCACACCTGCCCAAATGAAGCGCATCCAGAGGGAAAACGAACTCTAGTGCAATTCAACAGAACTACATAAGGCAGGTGTGAAAGCACTCTTATATTTCTGTCAAGCACAAGCGAATGGTCCAGCTCTGCCTTCGTGCAGTCGCATAACCCTCGCAATGATGCGTATCGCAAGCTCTGTGATTGGTCGGCTTGGTATCGATGATGCGTGTGGGCGGTGCTGAGAGTTGTGAGCCCGATGGAGTGTGGAGTGTTTACAAGTGTCAAGCGCCTTGAAGGAGCTTCAGATGAAAAGTTTTGTTTTGTGTTTACCTTATGGGTAAAGTTGTTGCAAGTATAAATGCACGACTATGTGCAAGGCAGGCCTAGTGGGTCACACCGATTACTCGACGCAGAAGTATAAATCAGCCTTTACTTCCAAAAGGACAGTTGTGAATTCTTTAGCTTTCGGAATGCTTAAATATGCAACACTGTTAGCCAATCAGATTAGTGGGCGTTTACTTCTGAGCCTACAATCTGCCATGCCTATTCAAACAGTGTGTTCTAATGAGGGGGTCAAAACACAACGCCAAAATAGACTTTTAATTTAAAATGAGGATGTCTTTTGATGTAAAAGTCATTGATTTGTAAAAGTCTTGCTACTGTTATCAGTGGACTACAGAGATCAGTACAAAACAAGCAAGGCGGTTTTAAGCAAAAGTGTTGCATCTGTAGCAAACTGCAAGCATCTGACTGTGTTTGCTGACTCTGCTCTCTGGAACTGGTCTAGTTAAGCTCAGGCGGGATAGTTTTGACAGCGCTAAACAAACTGACCTCGATAGCGGAAGGCCACTAATTCACCCTGGTTTTAATCCTAAAGTCTAAAACAAAACAGGATCTGCCGAACTGTCTTCAGCTCTTACCAGATTTATGAAACAAATACATTGTATTATGTATATAAAATAATAAAAATACATAAAAATACATAAAAATAAATAATAATATTGAATTATTTTCTATATTATATATTTTTTTATTATTATTAAAGATATGCATTTTATACAAAAGAAATGCAATTATGCATTGAAAATAATAAAAAGTAAAGAAATTTTTTTTTATATTAATAACATTATTTAATTATTTTGGATATTATTATTATTATTATCATCATCCACATAATCATCATCATCATCATCATCATCATCATCATCATATATATGCATTTTTATAAAAAATATTTGTAATTATGTGTTTAAAATTACTTAAAAATTAAAGTAAGAAGAAATAATAAAAGAAAAGAAAATAAATAATAATAATAATAATAACAATAATAAATTATTTTGTATATTATTACTATTATTATTAATAATAAGTATATGCATTTTTATTTAAAAATAAATGTAGTTATATAAAATAATATTAAATAATTATATATATAATAAAAAGAAATAAAATAATAATAATACTTAATTATTTTGTATATTATTATTATTATTATTATTATTATTAAATATATATGCATTTATTAAAAAAATATTATGTATTTAAAATAATAAAAATAGTTTAAAAAATAAATAATAATATTGAATTATTTTGTATATTATTATAATTAAATATATGCATTTTATAAAAAGTAAATGTAATTATGTATTTAAAATGTTTTAAATTAAAAAAAGAAATAATAATATTATTGAATTATTTTTGTATATCATTACTATTATTATTATTATTATTAAATATATGCATTTTTATAAAGATTAAATGTAATTATATAAAATAATATAAAAACAATTACATATAAAATAATAAAAAGAAATACAAATAAAAATAATAATGAATTATTTTGTATATTATTATTATTATTATTATTATTAAATATGTGCATTTTATTTAACGAAAAATATGCATTTAAAATAATAAAAAAAAACTTAAATAATAATAATAATAACATTGAACTATTTTGTATATTATTATTATTTTTATTATTATTATTATTAAATTTTTAATAAAAAATGTAATTATGCGTTTAAATTATTTAAAAAAAAAATAATTGTATATGGTTTATATGATGATGATGATGATTATGATGATTATCATTATTATTATTATTATTAATATTTTAATCAAATTATTATTATTGTTAATATCATTCACAATATATTTAAAATCATTCTTTTATTAGCTTGAACTTTTATTTTAGTTTTTTATATGCATATTTAAAATACTTTAAAGTTCTTTTTATTGATTTTATTTTAGTTTTATTTCATTTTTTTATTTTACTTATTCTAAGCACGTTGCATTTCAAGAAATGTTTTTATTTGCATATTTTTAGTTTCAGTTTTATATTTCCACTTTCATTTTTTCCACAACCTGTAAGACCAATATATTAAAATTCAATCCAATAATACATTTTTGACTCATCAAAAATAGATTTTGAGCCCTTTCAGAACTTCAGAAAAAGCTCTGTGGACAGATGTAGCCGTTTTGTTAGTGTGGAGATCCAAACAAAAGAACAGAGCAATTCCCATCATATGTTTCACCAAAAAAAAAAAAAAAAAAAACACACACAGAAAGATTTGCTGTGACAGACTGATATACAAGAGCAGACCAAAGCCTGAAACGAATCCAGACACTCATGATGGCTGAAGGTACACTGGGGAAAGTAGCGTGTGTTTCTTCTTCGATTCTCTCAAACCTACAAACAAACAAGTACAGAAGGAATACCATGATGCAAACAATTACCTCAGTCGTTGAATCAAAGGCCTGGTCTTAATTTCCTCGCGTTTCAAGACATTCAGAGCTTGGGTAAATAAATAGCCTGGCTTGAGAGGAACCTTTTCATTTCTTTTTCTTTTTTGGTTGGAGAGGTTGAGTAACTGGTGGTCATCAATTTCCTCTCATCTTTGGAAAACCGCACTACACTTTCTTTCAGATTTTAGAACTGGGAACAATACATCTACAGTATAATAAAAGGCCACAAGATACACACACAAAGAGAGAGAGAGAGAGAGAGAGAGAGAGATACACATACAGTACATTAAGGGTCAGAAACAGTATTTAAAGGAACACTACCCTTTTTTGGAATAGGCTTATTTTCAACACAGGCTCACTGGGAATATGTGGCCAGGGCTAAGTTTTTGGGAACCGTGAAATTGGTGCCTAGGGCTACATCTGCCTGGAATTTGTGTGTAAAACAAATGCTACAGTGTGATATGAGTCCACTGACAACTTCTGGTCCTTTTCGCACTACCGTTACTTTTGCCAAGGTCACTGACACAACCCCATACCATGACAGACCCTGGTTTTTGGACTGGATGATTCTTTCCTTGTTTGGTCTGAAGCACACAGTCTTTATTTCTCCCTAAAGAATACCTTAAATACTGATTCATCTGACCACAGTACGAGTTTTCACTGTGTGGTGATCTATTCCAGGAGCTTCCAAGCCCAGAGAAGTCAACTGTGCTTATGGACAATGTTAACATATGGCTGCCTTTTGGCACAGTACTGTTTTCACTGGCATTTGTGGATGTAACTGCGTATTGTGGTGTTTGACAATGGTTTGCCAAAGTAGTCCTGAGCCCATGTGGTGATATCGCTTATAAATGAATGACGATTCTTGATGCTTACCTTCATATGGTCGGATTTTTTGACATAAGCAGTTTGCTCAGTAGCTCGTCTTGTATGCTATTGGATTTGGGACACGGAGCCAAGTTCGAGCCCGGTGAAGGATAGTTTCCGAAACCAGGTAAATCAAAGCAGTTTTCTCTTCTAGTTTATTTTTGAAAACACTATTGGTAACACACGATACATACTGCATGGCAAGCCGACCAGCTGACGAAAGCGAGATCAAAACTAAATAACAATTAAGTGATGATGACGACAACTAAGATAAAAAATATACTGACATTTTCGTTGACTAATAAAAATAAGACGAAAATGTGAGTGAGGGCCATTTTTGGAAAATATCTAATCAGAATTGGTGTGTGATGCGTAAGACGCAGACCCACATTTGAAAGGTAAATGATCCACGGTAGACGCAGGATGTGATTACATCATCTTCCATAGGGGTGCCTGTCTGATTAAAATATAATGAAATGGTAACAGCTGAGAGGAAAAAGAAAAGAAGATTCACGTTTGATGGTGTCAAGACAAAAACCGCATGGGGAGGAAATAGCTGTACTAGAGTAGATTAAGTCAACTAAAAACTTATGAAATTTATTTGACTAAAACTAGACTAAAACTAAAATGCTTCAGAAGACTAAAATATGACTAAAACTAAAATGGAATTTTAGTCAAAAGACTAAGGCTGCGTCCGAAATCGAATTCTTCCATAGTATATAGTACACTAAATTGTGTATGCTAGTCGAGTAGTATGTCTAAATTCATAGAATTCGAAAAACAGTATGCGAGAAGTACCCAGATGACCTACTACTTCCGGCGAGATTCTGAAGTGTGCATGGGATAGACGCTATGCTATCCCATGATGCCCCGCAAGAGAATTCATGAATGGGAGTAAAGCGACGCAACTCACGCATGTAGGTCACGTGATCATGACAAAATGACGGATTTAGTACGACCGAGTTCCATACTACTCACATTCATACTGTATAGATCTTACTTTTCTAATGGCCAAGTAGTATGTTCAAATTCAAATGCAGTACCTACTAAGTAGTAGGCAGTTTCGGATGCAGCCTAAGTCTAAAACTAAATCAAAATCAACACTAATTGGCAGAAATGTACACAGTGGCCTCTGGTGGATTTGTGAATATCAAAAACTACAAGCAGACGTAGAGCACCAGGCACATATTTCTCGGTTCCCAAAAAATATAGCCCTGGGCACATGAATTTCCAATGAGCGTCGGTTGCTTAACTTACAAGTTGCCTAGAGTTAAACAGTTGAGCTGTTTTTTAATGCATTCAGCTGCTTAGCTTAGCATAGCATTATTCATTGCATTAGCATCTCGCTCAAAATATTCCAAAAAGAGGATTTTTTCCATTTAAAGCTTGAGGCTTTTTTAGTTGCAACATGGCACTGGTCAAAAATGTAAAGTTGCTATTTTTTAAGCCGTTATGACTTAGAACTATACTCTCAATCCCACATAATAATCAAGGAACATTTCTGCCCTACCATGGCTGAAGCAGGCATAATGATATTATGCAGTATTGGTACCAGTTACTTAGCTGGGGACTCTTTCAAGCGCTACGTAATATAATTATGTAAAGAGTAGTTTATTCACTTTTGAATTTATCAGATATGTATAATATCCATTTTTATTATTTTATTATTGGGTCATAATATAATGTGTATACATTAGGTGTATACAAAAAGGATGTAATATGCAATGTTGCTGAACACAGATAATGATAATTCTTGCGCTAATTTATATAGAGAAATGCTGCTTTAAATAGCCCTTTTTTAACATTTATGTAATGACAATGTAATTTATTCATTTTCCTTCATCTCAAACTTTTATCAAGGGTCGCCACAGCGGAATGAACCACCAACTAATCCAGTTGTTTATCGCAGCGTATCCAGTACTGGGAAACCCCCATTCACTCTCTCACACACACTACGGTCAATTTAGTTCATCCAAGTCACCTATAGTGACGTTTTTAGACTGTGGGGGAAACCAGAGCACCTAACATACAGTAAATGCTTGGCACTTAACATAAATGCAGTTTATAGAACCAGTCTGCAATAGAAATATCAAAAAATTATCGTGATAAATCATTTGATATATCATGCAGTCAAAATGTATTTTTAGAGGATTCATTTAGTGGCCTTTATATGTTTTTGTACTCTCAAAGCGCTAGTAGCCATTGACTTGCATTTTCACCAAAGGCCACAGTATTAGCTCAAATCTCCTTTAATGTTTTACTTGAGAAAAAAAAAAGTGACCTTGGATGACTTGAGGGTGAGTATATTACAAAAGTTGGGGTAAAATATCGCTTTAAGCCAGAAAATGGAAGTACACAGCATTAAAAATGATTAAATATATTTTTATTTATGATTCAACCACGGGAAATTGATGACAGGAGAAATCAGCATATAATATAAAGGTTGTTCTAGGAAAGCTTTGTGTTCTACAACAGGACAATCATGGCATTTTCTGAAACTACACTTGGCAGCACTTGCGCACAGTGAATATTCGCCAAGTGAGCAGTGCATTGCAAAACAGATCCAAGTATTTATATTAACAGCATCTTGGAACGATACATCCAAAACGCAAGATAAATACACGGATAAACAGAAGAGTGCAGCGCTTGGCTATTCAATAAACAATTTTATGTGTTTGCTGTAAACCGGCGGCCATTTTCAAGCACGAAAAGTAGTCAAGTTAAAGGTCGAGAGACAACAAAACATGTCTGAGGAAAGAAATACGACGCCGTTTCTTATTAGCAAACGTCATGAAGATGCTCTCCGAGTCAGGAAATTGGCGCTACTTTAAAAGCTGCTTTTGTTTAGGATGCGTGTTAAAACTCAGAAACACTTTTAAAACCGTGTGAACAGCTGCTTCTTCCTGACTTGTAATCGGTGTCTGGATAACGTGACTCGAGCCAGGGAAGACGTTGAGAGATCTCTTGAATTGAAGAGGTTTTGTCTGAAGTGCACCTGGCGCTGGTCGACGCTGGCACAGGTGCAACACAAACATCCATGCACAAACAGGAAGCTACAAACGCACTCCAAATGTACCCCACTCAACCGAGCGCAGTGTTGAGAGGGAGCCCGCTGACTCACCGAGACCATTCTACCAAAAATAAACAGCCTCTCTTCGCAGGCCTAAAAAGGTCATTCACTTTCACACAAATGCTTAACAAACGAGGGTATGCGAGCCAGACAGCCATTAATCTGAAAATGTATTATATTATATTATATTATATTATATTATATTATATTATATTATATTATATTATATTATATTATATTATATTATATTATATTATATTATAT
>CAIGQZ010032675.1:5197264-5211764 GCA_903798205.1 Danio tinwini
ATCCATCTGGCCCATCAAGACTCACTCTCATTTCATCAGTCCATAAAACCTTAGAAAAATCAGTCTTGAGATATTTCTTGGCCCAGTCTTGACGTTTCAGTTTGTGTGTCTTGTTCAGTGGTGGTCGTTTTTCAGCCTTTCTTACCTTGGCCATGTCTCTGAGTATTGCACACCTTGTGCTTTTGGGCACTCCAGTGATGTTGCAGCTCTGAAATATGGCAAAACTGGTGGCAAGTAGCATGTTGGCAGCTGCACGCTTGACTTTTCTAAGTTCATGGGCAGTTATTTTGCACCTTGGTTTTTCCACACGCTTCTTGCGACCCTGTTGACTATTTTGAATGAAACGCTTGATTGTTCGATGATCACGCTTGAGAAGCTTGGCAATTTTAAGAGTGCTGCATCCCTCTGCAAGATATCTCACTATTTTTTACTTTTCTGAGCCTGTCAAGTCCTTCTTTTGACCTATTTTGCCAAAGGAAAGGAAGTTGCCTAATAATTATGCACACCTGATATACGGTGTTGATGTCATTAGACCACACCCCTTCTCATTACAGAGATGCACATCACCTAATATGCTTAATTGGTAGTGGGCTTTAGAGCCTATACAGCTTGGAGTAAGACAACATGCATAAAGAGGATGATGTGGTCAAAATACTAATTTGCCTAATAATTCTGCACTCCCTGTAATGTTGATTATAAAACATATGGTCATGTTACTAGTGCAGACAACCTGTCAAGTTGTTGTTTATGTCAAGCTATAGGCAACAAACGTTTTTCACCCTTATTTTTGATAACAAAATGAACACTAGTCACGATTGCAATGCAGTTGTTTTTTCCATACAGTGCAGCAAGTTAGAAATATCCCAACTTTTTAAAAGCCATGTTACAAGAACCAACCAATCAGCTTCACCATTTGCATGTATTATACAGATTTTAGTAAAAACTGTAGACTAATTACCTCGGACAAATGCAGAACAACCAAACAATACGGTGCTTTTTTCTTTTCTTTTCATTTCTTTTCTTTAATTTTGTAATTAAAACTTTCAAAGAAAGGCTTTGTCAATAATGGCTCCTTGTAGATGGTTGCTTACGCCATGTTTTAGACGTCCTTTATTAATGTTAACAAGTGTCAGAGTTTTGTGTGAACAGATTCAACTGCTCATTAACGCAAATTTCTAATCAGCCAATCACATGGCAGCAACTAAATACATTTAGGCATGTAGAGATGGTCAAGACAATCTGCTGCAGTTCAAACTGAGCATCAGAATGGTGAAGAAAGGGGATTTAGGAGACTTGGTTGTTGGTGCCAGACAGGCTGGTCTGAGTATTTCAGAAACTGCTGATCTTCTGGTATTTTCACAGACAACCATCTCTAGGGTTTACAAAGAATGGTCCGAAAAAGAGAAAATATCCAGTGAGAGGCAGTTCTGTGGGCGCAAATGCCTTGTTGATGCCAAAGGTCAGAGGAGAATGGCCAGACTGGTTGAAGCTGATAGAAAGGCAACAGTAACTTAAATAACCACTCGTTACAACCAAGATATGCAGAAGAGCATCTCTGAATGCACAAGATGTCCAACATTGAGGTGGATGGGCTACAGCAGTAGAAGACCACACAGAGTGCCACTCCTGTCAGGTAAGAACAGGAAACTGAGGCTGCAATTTGCACAGGCTCACCAAATTGGAAAATAGAAGATTGGAAAAACATTGCCTGGTCTGATGAGTCTCGATTTCTGCTGTGATATTCGGATGGTAGGGTCAGAATTTGGCATCAACAACATGAAAGCATGGATCCATTCTGCCTTATATCAATGGTTCAGGCTGGTGGTGGAGCAACTTGTCAACACCACAGCCTACCTGAATATTGCTGCTGACCATGTCATCTCCTAATGGCTACTTCCAGCAGGATATTGTGCCATGTCATAAATCGCGAATCATCTCAGACTGGTTTCTTGAACATGACAATAAGTTCACCTCACTCAAATGGCCTCCACAGTCACCAGATCTCAATCCAATAGAGCACCTTTGGGATGTGGGGGAGCGAGATATTCACATCATGGATGTGCAGCCAAAAAATCTGCAGCAACTGTGTGATGCTATCATGTCAATATGGACCAAAATCTTTCCAGTACCTTGTTGAATCTATTCCACGAAGGATTAAGGCAATTCTGAAGGAAAAAGTGGGTCCAATCCGGTACTAGTAGGGTGTACCTAATAAAGTGACAGATGAGTGTACTGTATGCTCACTTTTGTTCTTAAGATGAACCAAAGTATATAAAAAAATAACGCTGGCTCACACTGTCATGCTGTATATTTCAAATCATTTCCAAGCCATTCATTTGAATAGTTTTTAGTGGGTTACAAAATATTATGAGCTATGCCAGTATTATAGTCAGTCTTTTCAATAAAAAGAGTTCTGTGAAATTTACTGGGGGAAAAATAATTAAAAGGTAAAACTGGTGACAGAATTCCCAATTAGTTGCATTCACTTCTTTTTTTTTTCATAAAACAGATGTTTCACTCAAGTATGAATGCAAATCAGCACACATCCAATATTGAAAATGTGGCTTTGGAGTTTTCACGGCAAATCCAGTCCCCGCAACCACAAAAAAATGAGAATCAGTGCCAGCCACAGTCTCACTTCCAGCTGAAATCATTAGAGAGAGCGGATCGGGACAGATTGAATGTTACCGCGAATAACTCCAGCTCTCCTGTCCCTCATGGGCGAATGATCCATTTAAATGCAAGCAAAGAAAACCCAGAAGCCCATTTTACTCTGGAAGGGCCAAAAAATATGTTTTCACTTTTTGGGAGTGCCAAAGAAGAGATCTTTTATTTTCCATTTTCCATTTTAAACTGGATATAGTATGATATCTCTTCTGAGATTTGGAGAGCTAGGCCTTGTAGAGCATCTGGGTTTGCCCTCATTGATAAAAATGCAATTCTGAATATGAAACTATTGGTAGCACTACATGCATTACCTTCTAAAGCAGGGGTCACCAATCTCAGTCCTGGAGGGCCGGTGTCCCTGCAGGGTTTAGCTCCAACTTGCCTCAACACACCTGCCTGGATGTTTCAAGTATACCTAGTAAGACCTTGATTAGCTTGTTCAGGTGTGTTTGATTAGGGTTGGAGCTAAAATCTGCTGGACACCGGCCCTCCAGGAACAAGTTTGGTGACCCCTATTCTAAAATGTGGGGTTGGTAATATTTTTTTTTGGGGGGGGGGAAGTATTTTACATGGTGGGGTAAAAAGAGAGAGATCAAGAAATGCAAATAGAAAAACATTAACAACCTGAGAAAACATCTTAATCAATTTAACAACACACAGGCACGTAAATTCTCAAAACACATGCAAATATAGAAATGCACTTTATATAACGCAGACCACAATGGAAATCTTTTGATTTATCCAAAGGTTATTGTCAACCCAGGCTCATTCTGAAAATGTACCGCTATATACATTTCTGGAGAGCACCAAATATGTTCCAGGAGGTACGTTTTTTTTATTTTTTTTATTTCGCGAATTCACCAGAGGCCGCTGTGATTGCTTTTAGATATCTCAAATTTCTCTTGCGAGCGCCATTCATGCCTGCTGTTTTCACGTAAATCCACCAGAGGCCGCTGTCGACTGGCTGAAAGACAGATCGACTGACTGTCTTCTGTCTTAACTGACAGATTGAATGTTACCGCGAATAACTCCAGCTCTCCTGTCCCTCATGGGCGAATGATATATTTAAATGCAAGCAAAGAAAACCCAGAAGCCCGTTTTACTCTGGAAGGGCCAAAAACATATGTTTTCACTTTTGGGGAGTGCCAAAGAAGAGATCTTTTTATTTTCTATTTTCCATTTTAAACTGGATACAGTATTATATCTCTTCTGAGATTTGGAGAGCAAGGCCTTGTAGAGCATCTGGGTTTGCCCTCATTGATAAAAATGCAATTTTGAATATGAAACTGACCCCATGCGGTTCTAATAAAGCCATAGAGGCTGTGTAAGTGACACTCAAATCCTTTGCTCATTACCAGTTCACAAATACATACCAAATGGTGCTGCTCACTTGTCTGATGTCGAGAAGCGACTTTCCATTGTCTTATCACACTTAGGCATCTCACAGGTCCCCATAATATGTTATGTTTGAGACGAAATATCCGTCATTCAACCCTTCCAGAGCTCTCTAGAAAACCACAAGCTTCTGCAAGGTGAGCCCTAGTGTAATAATGTGCTCGTTTTAACCCATGGTATCGAGAGAGTCCAGCTTTTCTCAGAGGAAAGCCTGTGGAATGTATTTGAAGAGGTAATTGTAACTGCCTCTGAAACTTCTCAAGGTAATTGATTTAAAATGCTGCCAGAGAATCACCTCAGCATCTTTTTGATGGATCGGCCATGAAGGAAGCAAGACTTGCGATCTGTATTAAATACTGCATATTGGTAGCACTACATGCATTACCTTCTAAAGTGTGGGGTTGGTCATTTTTATTTTTATTTTTATTTTTTTTTTTTTGGGGGGGGGGGGTCTTTTATATGGTGGCATAGAAAGAGAGAGGTCAAGAAATGCAAATAGAAAAACATTAATAAATTGAGAAAACATCTTAATCAACTTGACAAAACACATGCAAATATAGAAATGCACTTCAAAAAACGCAGACCACAATGGAAATGTGTTGATGTATCTAACGGTTATTGTCAACCCAGGCTTATTCTGAAAATGTACCGCTATATACATTTCTGGAGAGCACCAAATATGTCCCTGGAGCTATGTTTTTTGCATTTTTTTTATATTTCACAAATCCACCAGAAGCCGCTGTGATTGCTTTTTGAGATCTCAAATTTCTCTTGCGAGTGCCATTCATGCCTGCTGTTCTCACATAAATCCACCAGAGACCGCTGTCGACTGGCTGAAAGACAGATCGACTGACTGTCTTCTGTCTTAATTGCTTTCTGGTACCGTTCTTTTGCCATCTCATGCCTGCCAACATACATGGCGAGCTCACTGGACAAACTGGTAACTGCAGGAAAGCCATCCATATGAAAGTAAGCGATCTGCTGGTAAGAAAGAAAAGGAACAGCGTCATACCGCCCCGTAGCGTTCGTTTTAAAGGCGAAATGCAGCCATATGTACTTCTGGCTACATAATTCACGATCTCCAGAAATGTATATAGGGCTACGTTTCCAGAATGATCCTATGTTGGTTACTGTAGTGTTTGTGTGTTGTCAAGCATCCGCTGCATAAAACATATGCCGTAATAGGGTATATGCCGAAGTATGCTAATAGAACTTTTAATTTGCCAATAAATCTGGTATAAGCGCTTCCAGTGAACTGTATGCCATTGCAAAATCAGCGCATTTAAGGTCTGTTTTCTTTAAAAAACAGCAATCTCCACTGGCTGAGTGATATCCGATATAAAGTGGGTCTCAGATTGTACAAGAAGCACTGCATTAAATAAAAAAATTCCCCGCCATGTCTTTATAATATGAGCATTTATTTTACCCCAGTATATTCAATGGAGCTTCTGCGCTAGCCTGCCGATTCTGACAGGTGCGTGCGAGTAAAGGTCGCACGCACCTTTTTGTCTCGTTTTACTCTTGAGCAACTAAATGATGCCCAAGTCTATTTAACCGATTGCATTTTAATTACATTACAACTTCGATGCTGTAAAAGGAATCGTATAAAATGGAAAAAAACTCCTAATAACAGATCACCGGAAGTTTATCAGTATGGGAACAACACTAGCTCGGCATATACCCTATAGCTGATGGTTCATTCCATTGTGGTGACTCCTGAAAAATAAGCCGAAAGAAAATAAATTTATGAAAGCTACATTTATTTGATCATGAATATATTATTATATGATATATTACTATTTACTAGAGATGCCACAATTCTCAATACAATATTGAACCGTTCAGTACGACATCCACGGTTCAATACGCGCTTGTGAGTTGCGTTTTTTTCCGGTTTTACGTTTAAATAATTTATGTGCGTTTTATTTCTCTCCGAATTAACTGTTTGTGTGTGCCGGTGAGTCTACAAGCTGAGATGAGGAAACTCTTCCCTGCAAGTAAATATTCAATAACTATGCTCTAAGGTTAGGCAGCGCTCCACCATCATTCCACACTTTAACATGGCGAGCGGCGGTAAAGTAAGGCAGCAGTACGAGAAAGCGCCGGCGTCTTTCAAATTCACAGTGTGGGGACATTTCGGTTACACGTATAGACTAATCGAACGGAAACACTTCCAACATGACTGCACATCTGCGGTGCCATCACCCAGCAATATCACTGTCTGAAGGCAGGATATTAGAGAAGGTAATAAAGTCCTACATAAAACAACAATCCCTCGCTGAATCCTTTCAGCAAACATACCCAACTGGTTCCGAAAGACACATAAAAATAAAAAAGGCAGTGTTTAGTTTAATTAAGATGGTTTAGCGCTGAGTATTGTAATAAATTGTTTTTATTTTTTCTCTTTCTTACTGTTCCTATTGCCTAAGCATAGAATAACAACAAAAAACACTTATGTGTCAAGCCATCAGAACCGAACCGAACTGAAAACAGTGTTAAAAAATCGAGGTATGTTTTAAACCGTAAGCTAACTGTGTTGCATCCCTACTATTTACAATATCTGTTTTCTTTTTAATTACTCTATGGTCAGTTAAAATTCTTGATTCTGATTGGACGGAAGTGTTTAATGCACATTCCAGTAAGTTTTGATTACAGTTCGAAATAAATGCGCTTCCCTCAAACACAGCAGTAGCCACAGTAACTCCACAGCCTTCATTTATCGGCGTAATCTCGATGATACAGATATGTGCTCCATCAGGGAGCCCATGTTGATCAACTAACATATATGTTTAGAAATATTTTGGAAGCGGTAACACATATTACTATGAGCTAGTAGATATGCCCGATTCAATTACAATTAAAGTCAAAATCATTAGCCCATTTTCCTTTTTAAATATTTCCCAAATGATGTTTAACAGATCAAGGAATTTTTCAAAGTATGTCTGATAATATTATTTCTTCTGGAGAAAGTCTTTTTTGTTTTATTTCGGCTAGAATGAAAGCAGTTTTTAATTTTTTTCAAACCATTTTAAAGTAAATTTAAGCAAAAAAAATTTTTGATAGTCCACAGAACAAACCATCGTTATACAATGACTTGCCTAATTACCGTAACTATGCTAATTAACCAAATTAACCTAGTTAAGCCTTTAAATATCACAATCTAGTAAAATAGTATGTATTGTCATTATGGCAAAGATAAAAGAAATTAGTTATTAAACTATTATATTTAGAAATGTGTTCTTTCAGGGGAAAAACAAGTATACCCTGTGCCTATTTTAGCTATATTTGGTGTCATTGATGATGCAGAATTATCTAACAATCTGTTGATTGATTTTACTCATTTGGAAACGAAAAGATCCTCCACATTGCTCCACATTAATAAAACATTTTATGTCCTGTCTGCAACTTGAGAAGCTAAGGCTTTCCCTAAAAAATAAAACAAAGAATTTCCATGTAATGTGGAATCCATTTATTAAGTACTTTAACAAAAGAGCAGTGATTGAACCCTAGTAGAAACACCTCAAATCTCCCCCTTATTTAGTTTTTATTTATTTATTTTTCTTCTTTCAGTCTTTTGCCCCTTTCCCCTACTGTTGTCTGTTTTTTTAGTTCTCTTACACATAATAGTAACATGGTGTTACAGCTTTGTGTTTAAAAGGAGAAAAGTACACATATGTAAAAGTTATCATTTGTACTGATGTAAAATAAACAATATAGAGAATGTTAAAAATAAATAAATAAATAAAAATCTTCTTGCAGTTAAACAGAAATTGACTAAAAAAATATACAGGGGGGCTAATTATTTTGACTTCAACTGTATATGCACATGCAATCTATCTTGTGCATGTCCTCTCTCTGTCTGCCTGTGACTAATTCGGGGGAGGCTAGGAGATCTAACATGGCAAAACTAATGAAAATTTGGTCAAATATTGAGCTGCAAAACTAGTTTGACTTGTCTTTAACTTGGCAAATGATCATGAACTAAGTGGGATAATTAACGGCATGCCATGTGTTAAAGGATTTCAACACATGTTAAAGCATTTAAAGTTGTATTTAGATATCCCTAAAATAATGTCTCGGTTAGTCCTTAGACTTAAAATCTGCCCATTCCTCGCTGAGATTTACCTGATTGCTTTTTTAGGGGGCTAGAGAAGCCATGAACCATTCTGTTCTATTTTAGGATTCATTTTGAAGATAAAGATGGATCTTTTCGAACCGAACGCCTGCTAAATGGCTAAACAAAAGCAAACTCATTGTATGTTAATTCACATGGTGTGTTTGCCGCATTGGCCTCCTCTCTCAAATAACTATGTAAATCTGTTTTTAGTAACGCCAATTATCTCTTAAAAGAGAACACAGGAAAGGCTTATCTGCCTGGGCAGGAAGGAGACAGGAGAAATGGACGCTGTTACACATACTATAAAGTGAACAACCATCATGCTTTAGTTAATAATAATAAAAAAATATCCTCAGATGAACATATCAACCAAAAGCTGCTTTTATTTTCATGATCAAATGACTGTGGTTGGGATATAGGTAATAGATGGACCACCGGTAAAGCACTACAGGGTCTGGTGGTCATACTGAACCTTAAAGGGATAGTTCACCCAAAAATCAAAATTTTGCAATCACCCAGCAGGCACAGGACGTCAACATGGCAGCAGATTGATGTTGTACTTGAATGTCATTGGGACGTTGCATTTTGTTTTGAAATAAAAATCAGGTTGACATCAGAAAACAATGTCAGAATGACATCAATGTCCAACGTCCAACCTAAAATCAACGTCTAATGATGTTACAGCTAGACATTGTGTGGATATTACCACTATGACATCTATCAGACGTTGGATTTTGGTTGCCATAACTGATGAATAAATGTCAGTTTTTGATGTCAATATGACGCTGGTTTAAGACGTTGGCTTGACGTTGGATTTTGGTCACCTTCAAACACAACCTAACATCAAATGTAGCGTCTTTTGCCAATATTGTTGGTAAAGTGAGCAAGTTTTTATAAGCGTAACAGTTAGTCCATAGGCAAAACAGATGTAAATAAAAAATCTTTATTTGTTTACCAAAACAACAGGATTCCCTCATCTATATTGCAAGCTACTCTCTTGTATGTACAGTCCAAAACTGTGTGCTTCCTACCAACACTCTTCCTCAATGCAGTGAAGCCACAGTTATAAAGCACCGTACTGTCACCTAGTGGCCAAATGTCATTATACAATGTATGGCTCTAACATCAACCAAATTTCAACTTCATTTGACATCGTTATAGGACGTCAAAATAACATTGTCTTTAGACGCTGACTAGACATTGAATTTTGCAACATAGGTTCATTCTAAAAACAAAGCCCTATATAAGTTTTTGAAGACTGCGAATTCTGTAGCTAGGGCTACTTAAGGCCATCTTTCAAACGAACGCTACGGGGCAGTATGAAACCGTTCCTTTTTACGCTCACCAGCTGATCGCTTACCTCTGTATGGACGCTGTTACCAGTTTGTTGGGGACTTCTTGTTACACGTACATCGGCGAACTTGAGACGCAGAGAGGAGTTGACCATGACAACAAGGTTCAAGTCCAGTGGGCGTGCCAATCGATGCTTTTTAAAATGCTATTGGTTGGGTTAAGGGAAGGGGAGAGTGAGGGGTCGGTCGGTTGGTCAGTCAGAAAGTCAGTCAGTCGACAGCGGCCTCTGGTGTATTTAGGTGAGAACAGCAGGCATGAACGATGCTTGTGATAGACATTTGAGATCTCAAAAAGCATATACAGTGCCCTCTGGTGGATTTGCGAAAACAAAAACTGTGTACCTCCTGAAAATGTACCTCCTGGGACGTGTTTTGCTGTCTCCAGAAATGTATATCAGAATGACGTAAAATGTAATCAGAATGTGCCTGGGTTGAAATTTTGGTCACCTGACATCACAACCTAAAGCTAACCTAATATTTACGTCTTATGACATTGTGTGCCTGCTGGGCATTTACTCGGGATAGTTAAAGTGATAATTCACCCAAAAAAATGTATTCTGTCATCATCAGGAGTCAAATCTTTATGAGTTTCTTTATTCTGTTGAACACAAAAGAAGATATTCTAAAGAAAGCTGGAAACCTGAAACCATTGACTTCCATGGCATTTGTTTTTTCTACTACAGATATCAATGGTTTTCAGCTTTCCTCAAAATATTGGTTTGGAACCACTTAAATGTGAGTAAATAGTGAGTAAATTTACATTTTTGGGTTAACTTTCCCTTTAAATCCAAACCATACACAAACAATGGCTCTTGTAACCCCACTGACCCTATAGACACCCGAAACCCCCCTGCTGTCCCAGACGTATATCACCACAAACACACCAAATAACAATAATCACTCACATCTGTCCCGCAGGGATCAAACGCACATTAATTAAACATGTTTCTAGTTTACAAGGACATGATATGAAAACACATTACAGATGATAACATTGGGTTTATCAGCCTTTAAATAGGATAATTAAGTTCAACTGACCTTTGACTTGAGGTTTTAGATTTACTCGCTGATAAGTAACCTTGAACCTCAAACTTGATCTCATTACAGAGAAAGGAGATTTGTGTGCCCCCAAAAAAGGGGGGTGATGTTTTTGAGTAGAAACAAGTAGCAGTGTACAGGGAAAAAAAGTAAAGTCACAAGTTGTCAGCTCTGATTCACTGTGGATGAAATAAAACCAAAACACAGGCTGGAGAAATTGAGATTTTTAACCAGTTTAAATGGATCATCTCAGTTACTAGCGTAACCATCGCTCCCTGATTCAGGGATGGAGACGGTAGGTCTGTAAAAACACTGAGGGTCATGCTTGGGAGCCCCATTCACTTAGGAATAAGGAAACAGGGTCAAACATTGGGAGTGTGACACAACCACCAATGAACTTTGGCCAGTGGAATTTGCATACTGGGAAACTCCCCCAAAAATATGGTTATATAAGGAGGCTAGCATAAACTACTTATTCTGATTTGTGCAGCAGAGGCCTATTTTTTCAGCAGATTGTTGGGACATTTGGGACACAACTACAGTCTACATAGTAGCTAGTCAATAGTCAACATGTAGTGAATGCGTACTTGGCTCTAAGGGTCAAACAACAAAAAATAAGGTCAAGAATCTTGGTATTATTTTGGAGTTAGATCTGAGTTTCAGTAGTCATGTCAAAGCAGTAACTAAATCAGCATACTATCATCTCAAAAACATTGCAAGAATTAGATGCTTTGTTTCCAGTGAGTATACTCAAAAAAAAATTTTTTTGCTTGTTTAAACTACTCATTTAAAATGAGCTGAAATGACACAATTCTTGAAATTTCTTTGGGACAACTTAATTTTCTTCTGTTAAATCCACATAAATTTGTTAAAAGTGTTAAGTTAACTTAATTGATTTGTGTTGGAAGAACACAAATGAATTGTGTGGAACCCTGCATTTTTTACAGTGCACTTAGAGAAACTTGTTCATGCTTTTATCAGCAGCATGGCGGATTACTGTAATGGCGTCTTCACCGGCCTTCCCAAAAAGACAGTCAAACAGTTACAGCTCATCCAGAATGCTGATCTCCATTGTGTAAGAAATGTCCTATATAAATAAACTTGCCTAGCCTTGCCGAGTCATTATATCGGTTTAATAGATAATACCCCAAGAATGGTTGCAGCAACTGTTTCTCTTTCATACATCATATGAACACTATTTCATTAATGTTTAATGTTTGTTGTTTTAAGCCCAATCACACAGAATACTGCAAAAAAAGTCCCTTTAAGGTATGTAATTTCCCTCATTGGCCATCTTTGAAAAACATCTCAGGCATGCTAGTGCATCTCCTATCTCTTTAATTGGGGAAACTTCAAATTTAACAGCATATCTCTTCACAACATGACAATGACCTCATTTGTTTACAAGATTATGGGCATTCAGGAGGTTGTTGTCTTACCATATAAGCGAGGTAAGCAGCCGCTTAGGGCCTCGAGGAATTAGGGGGCCCCGACCAATGCCAAGAAGCCTATTCTAATCATATAGCTCTTTTATACATTTTCTGTCATATGTTGTAAAATCTGTCTATAATTGTTAATATTTTACGTTATTACCACTTTTCAAAACCGGGGGGTTAATAATGGATGAATAATGGAACATTCCATCTGCACATGTGCGAGGTGTGAGCGCTTCAGTTCAATCAAATACATTGCCTGCCCGTGTTGTCAGCTTAGCGACTTTTCAGACTCCCCTAGTGCCAAATTGTCAACAAAAAAAGCGACTAGCGAATGTTTTTAGGTGTTACTAGAGATTTTTAGGGACTCTGGTGTCTGTGCTGTACTGTTCCTAACGTTACTCTTTGCAACGAGCTGCGGGTGATGCCGACGGTCTCTCCCCCGCTCAGAACGCTCAAAGGCGGCACAACGCTACCTAGCCACCTCTCACACTGCAGTCTGAGAGCAGATCATCATACCTGCAATATGTTAATCATTGCAGGTTTGCACATGCGGTGTGAAAGAGGCGTTATAACGGGGACTTCCACGACGAACAGACACATGAATCAGGCTGATAGAATGATAATCAGCCCTCTGTTGTTACGATCCATTCTGAGTAAACAAACAATGCAGTTTACATGCTTCGTCCTTGCTGAAATCTTCATTAAGATAAATCTAAACTCATTTCTGTAGTTCAAACTATTCAGAATTGTAGTTAAAAAAATAAATGTCTGTATAAAAAATAGTCTGGGTTAAATCGGGCTCATAATTACAGTTAATGTGTCAGACTGGGTCGGGCTCGGACACAAGGTGCACGGGCTTGGGTAGGGTTGGGTTTCATTTTTTGGGCCTGATCTAAGCTCTAAAAAGCATGTCAAAGAAGTTGCAGCTTCCTATTCATGTGGACTTTAAATAATAGGGTCAGACTACCTCGAGTTCATTTCAAATCGATTTTAAAACCAGAGAACACTTGTTTTCAAGTGTAGTTGGTTTGTTTAAAAGCAGAGATTACAAGCTAGATACTGCATACTGTGACATGAACTGTAAATTATATACTTTACATTATAAGTGCCTTGATATCTTTCCCTATGGATATTTTAGATAGTTTTAACACAGAAACAATTCTAGAAATCATTAACTGGTATTACATCAGCATTATATCTTTCCATGCTAAGCATTACTTCAGGAGGGTCGGAAGTGGATATTAGAAACAGTGGATTAACTAATCGATTAATGATGCCCTTTAGGTCGCTCTCAATTATTTCACGACGGCTAGCCTAGTCACGCTCCTCTGATAGCCAGCAACCCGCCATCCCAGAGGGAAACATCTGGAAGTGTGCAAGGGAAGAGAACCCCCCTCCAAAAAAACCCTAGCTAAAACACTGCAGTGCTGCGCTAATAAGAACCAGTTGCATCATTTAGCCAAGTGCTGATGAATGACCCCTGTTTCAATAATGTTCATTGCTTTAAGGAGAGCAGGGGTGCACTTTGACACTGGCCATGAGAGATAGTCTTATAGTCGGGTCAAAGAAATGCTACCTGGCCTGGTTTGCTGATTACCGGACACTGTGTTCATTAACATCATCAGGGCAAACATAATTAGTTTGGTAAAGAAACAGCTACTGTGAGTAAAGCCATATTTGACACAAAATGTCAAAGTTTGTGTGGCGTTGCAGATATGCCCTGACAACATAGGCTTTTTAGTTTACTTCTGTGGGGTCATTACAAGTTAAAATCTAGCAAGATATTCAATGTGTGACATGCAGTTGATAGATAAAGAAAATTACTTAATTCCTCAATTTGTAAATAAATAAATAATAAAATAATACAAATAAATAATATAAAAAAGTATATATATACTTTTTAACAATGGTTCTCTGTAAAAAATTGTATTGTCCCGTTGTCCTGCACGGTTCGATGCACCCTGTGATCAGTGGCTCAGAATATGCATTATTAATTTTGGTTTGGTATAGTGATAAAAACAACTGCAATAAAGCAAAAAAGTTCCACCTTTGTATGCATGATTAACTTTTACAAGCACTGCATTGCCGAAATCATGTCGCACACACACACAAAGCGAACCTCCGCAAACAAACTAGCAAGTCAAGTATAAATCAGCCTTAAAGAGGTTCCGCAGGTCTGTTACTTCAGTGATACTTCCGCAGGGTGTTCTTCTGCACCCAGTTGATTGCTCCCACTGTTTATTAATTATGTTTACCCGCTGTCTGCTAAAAAAAGTTTTCTTTTTGACTGCTAAATTATAACGAGAGAGAAGAGACGACACTCTCTCTTTGCTTAAGTTTCATACACTACAATAGTGCTGATAAGTAATAACGGAGCACTTTGGAATGATTGTTAATAAAAATGCATCAATAATACAGAGGGGCTAATAATTCTGACTTCAACTCTATATAGATAGATAGATAGATAGATAGATAGATAGATAGATAGATAGATA